>JAHRHZ010000058.1:14162061-14202656 GCA_024137785.1 Ginglymostoma cirratum | reverse complement strand
GGACCCTTCTTCAGAAATGATTTCTGAAGAAGGGTCCAGACCCGAAACGTCAGCATTCCTGCTCCTCTGATGCTGCATGGCCTGCTGTGTTCATCCAGCTCTACACCTTGTTATCTCACTAAAATCATGTTCATTTAAACTACGCCCAAACCCCATGTGTTCGTCTCAACTTGTGGATTCAAAATTTCACAAGAGTCCCCATTTGTTATGATCCCTGTTGAGACTGTGAATGTTTAAGAGTACATTCAAAGTACAGTTAGTAGCTGAAAAGCATGACCAGATGAGATTTGATATTCTTAAAAGAGTACTGCTACATATAGACTAAAAGCAGCACTAATAAATATTTCTGTAGACAACTAACATATTAAATACAGAACACAGCTTCCCACTTTTAACACGACCCAAAAACCTATTTCACAGAATGCTTTATACGGTCTTTAAAATAGGCATTTGATTTTTCAAAATCTAGTTCAAAGTGATCTTAGCTCCCAAAGGTTTACTTCAGTGCTTTTCTTTTACCAGTCTGGTAACATTTAACCCCAGAACTTCTTTCACAATCATGCCTTTTTTCCCAGAGATTCTTCATCTAGTGGAAGCTGGGTATATCTCTCAGTCTTACTTCAAAGCCTCATAAATTTGGCCTTTTCAATCTGAACCTGAGCTCCCATCTACATTACTATGAACGTAGAGAATTTCAGCATCTAGCTGCTCCATTCGAGATCCTGGCAGACTGCTTTTGTCCTCAAGTTTTCTTGGATATCTTAGAAATCCACCATCTTTCAATGCTCATTTGTTTGGCAATGTGAATCACGTGCGTCCTGTGTTCAGGTAGAAATGTGGATTAGCTAACCTTAAGACCCCAACTCTCTTTAATGTCTGAAATAGCCTGACAGATTAAAGCATAACTGTGTACAACCCACATTGTCAACATTTTCCTGGAACACTGAAGATTAAAATCGAATCACAGTAAGCACATGCTACTGCCACTGTCTCCAATGGCGAACACTTTATGCTTGCTTTCCAGCAAACAATTCAGGCCTCTTTTTAATTCTTAATAGCTACATCATGCAGGCATGTTGTCAGGCAAACCTCAGAACATAAACATGATCCCCTTAAATTCAACACCTGTCATTGGGCTCTTACCACAAGGTCATTATATCAGTCAATTGCAGGGTGATATCATGCTGCTATTTTTGAACAGGTTAAATGTGTAGCAAATGCTACCCGAGCTTTAGTGTTTCTAAACAGTCATCCACCTAGATGTCCCACTTGATGCAGAGTAATACAGAGTTAGAATTATCAAACCAATTTCATACACATACAACTACTTGCGAATTTGGCTCTCATGGGTCACTGAGGCACTTATGTAGATTTTCAATTTTACCTCGGAATCTTCCTCCATCACCCCGTGGCTCTAGTCTGACTTTTTTGTCAGCTATAATAAATTGCATTTATATAAGGGCTTTCATAACTCCAAGTTTGCTCAAAGTACGTCATAGTCAATGAACTATGTTTCTTGTGCTCTCAATGTCGTGATATGGAAATGTGGCAACATCGCAAGGTCCAGCAACAACAAGGGTTGTATGACTAGTTAACCTGCATGTAATGTTGAGGTAAGAGATAAATATTGGCCAAGATATCCAAGAACTTCTGCGCTGTTTGATTAATGTAATAGATTGAAGCACATGCCCTAAGATTTAATTTGTTTGTCTTTATGCAAGGTGTAAATAAGAATCACATGTCACAGGACAAATAATTATAATTTTTAATTAGGATATTTTGCACTGTAATGAGCTACCCATCATGATGCTTGTCCTGTTTGAAAGGCAGAAAGCATCATTTGTTATTGTTCAGACCAAAGTAAGAAATCAGTTTATTTCAGTGGTATTGAACAACCAACAAGCAAAAGGTGTGCGGCAGATAATTCACAATGCCACAAGTGGTAATATATTCAATTGTTTCCAAAATCAAATTTGAAATCTTCCAGATGTTTCAGAATTTCCTGACAAAGCTTTTGAAAATTGCAAGTATGTTCACATTGTAACAACAATGAAAAAAAATTAATGATGCAACAGATTGTGAAATGGTAAAATTGGAAGTACCCACCAATGAAGTATACCATCCCTCTAGGCCTCAAAAGTTAGAACACAATAACATCAATTACTTTCCCCCTATTAATTAGGTTTGGAGTTCAGGTTGAAGAATGAGAGGAGTACACCTCTAGTTTCACGGTGGGATTTGACTGTTTTTGACAACTACCTTGATATTCAAATAGCTCTTATGTTAAATGGCAAAATCACGAAATATGATCAGTTGCAACTGATTTATAAATACAGTCCATCAACATCACTGTGGTGAAAAGTCACCACTTTTTGAAGTCAAAGATTGTTTGTGACAGTTTTCTATAAAGTCTTATAGTTCTACCTTGAAGATACAACATAAGAACAGGAGTAGGCCTTTCAGCTCCTTGAACGTGTTCCACTGCCATTCCATGAGATCTCTGTGGCTTAACTCCATATGCCTGCCTTTGGCCCATATCCCTTAAAAAAATCTATCTTACAATTAAAATTAACAACTGGTCTAGCATCCACTGGATTTATGGAAAATATTTCCAAACATGTAGAAACACTTCCTAACATCTCTTCTGAATTGTCTGGCCATAAATTTTCAGACTATGCCCCCTAGTTGTAGAATCCCCAACCAAGGAAAATGGTTCTCTTTATCCACCCGGTCTTTTCCTGTTAATATATTGAAGATTTTGATCAGATCACCCTTAACCTTCTAAACTCTAGAGAACTGTTTCCAGAAGATATATATTGTGGCTTGAAAACATCACCAGACTGTCACAGCTGTCTTCCATTAAACCACTAGTACTTGCACTATTCCAATCACACTACCCACCCATGTTGCCTCGGTATGCCCGTCTTTGACAATCAGTCACACTACCTGCCCATAGTTTATCATTGACTGTCAGATACAGGCACAATCGCTCCACCTGGTCATGTTCCATCATCGCGCCCTCTCTGACAGTCAATTTTATTCTACTATAAAATCTGAGTGAGCAGGCCTTTTGCATTTTATTGTCCTGCAACCAAATAAAAAAAGAACTACTTGTAAATTCTACACCCAGGCACTTGTGTGAAGGGTAGAAGAAAAGTAATAAGAAAAGAGAAATGAGAAAAATGAATGAAAGTGAAGGAGAAAATATATGCATGGAACTTGGTTATGAAACACAGTCAGTGTGATTGATACAGCTTGCAGCTTTTAATCACGTTTGTGTTTCAACATTCAAAGAGTAGTGAATCATTAGAATTCTCAATCTCCAGAGAACTGCAGAGGTCAGTCATTAAATAAGTCCAAGTCAAGAAGTGATAGATTGAGTTATTAAAAACATCAAGTGATATGGAGATAGATAGCCAACTGTGATCGAGAATGGCAGAGCTGGCTTGAGGAGGCAGAGCTAGGAGGAGGCCAGTGAGGTCCTATGTGTCCATGTCAGAGGAGCCTTGGTGAGGTACTTCAGTGCATCTTGTAGGTGGTACACACTGCTATCATTGTGCATTGCTACTGAAGAGACTGAATGTGGAAGGTTGTCAATAGGGTGCTAATCAAATGGATTGCTTTGTCCTGGATGCAGTCAGGTTCTTAAATGTAGTTGAAGTTGCGCCCATCCAGTCAAGTGAAGAGTAATACATCACATTCCTGGCTGTCATGTAGATGATGCTTGGCATGGTGAATCAGGAGGTAATTACCAGTGCAGTGAACTAAACACTAATACAAAAGCAAAATACTGCAAATGCTGGAGAATTGAAATAAAAGAAAATGCTGTAAATATTCAGCAGATCAGGCAGTATCCGTGGAAAGAAAAACAGTTAATGAGTCAGGCCTATGGTCTTTCATCAGAACTCAGTAATGTTGTAGATATAATAGATTTGGAACAAGTGAAAGGAGGGACAGTGGGAAAAAGAAAGGACGGGCCACTCAAGACTGAGTGACAAAAGGGTTCATGTTGTGGGGGCAAAGGGAGTGAAACAAGAAAGATCATCAAGAACTGGAAATGATAGAATTATGAAGAGCTTCCATCTGAACATGTAAAATGAGAGAAAACAACCAAGTAAAACCAAAACTAAGTCAGAAAAGGAAATAAAATCGGGTCAGAGATTATAACCTGAAACGTTTGAACCGAGCATGAGCGAATCACACTCAAAGGGTGAAATTTCAGTTGAGATCCAAATGGAATAATTTGAAACCAGAAACAGTTAATATAAGGATGAAAGAGCTGTAAAGTGAGTTTTGGCGATTCTCTTCTATCATTTTATCAGGCTGTAGGTTGAGAGAACTCATGACTCAGGAAATTTTCTAGTGTTTCAGTTATGAAGAGAGACCACATAAGGTAGAGTTCTCCTTGGATCAGAGAAGGCAGAAGGAAACCTGACTGAGACCTACAAAATTATGAAGGGCATAGCTATGGTTGAAAGGAATAAAACATTCCCTTTAGAGGGGTCAGTTACCAGTTAGGATAGATTTAAAGACATGGTCGCCAACATGGTCAATCACAGAGTCTGACAGTCAATTACAATTACCCATGGCCGCACCTGTCTCTGATAGTCAATTACACTACCCACCCATGTTCCATTGGTGTGCCCGTCTTTGACAATCAGTCACACTGCCTGCCCATATTTCATCACTGCGCCTGTCTGTGACAGTCAATCACTCCACCTGCCCGTGTTCCATCATTGCGCCCTCTCTGATAGTCAATCACACTACCCGTCCATGTTCCATCACTATGGCTGTCTCTGACATCAAATCACACTGCCTGCCCATGTTCCACAGCTGCACCTGTCTCTGACGTTTGATCTCACTCCCACCCATATTCCTTTACCAGGCACACATCATGCTTCTGCATTACTTTCACTTCTGGAGGCCATGTGACTACTGAAAAGTGCATGTTCTGAGCAAACTTTACCAGCTTGTTGCATCGTGTTTCACTTTGGTCCAGGTGGACTATTATTGCAGAGTAATACAAGTTTTGTAGTGGCAATACAAACAAATGAATAAGAAATATGAGGAACCGATGTGTGAAGCCAGTATATTACAGTACCAGAAACAAAGGAGCCTGGACTGCTCATCGTGTGCATGCAGACTCACAGTTATGCCCCACTTCCAATATCCAAACATTGCAAGCCAACCAGGTGCCACAGAAATAACAGAAATTATGTCCTATGCCTCCATACTTGAAAGCAGCTAAAATATTCTGGATGTTTCATAGGCCTACCTGTAGTATGACCAGCAGTGGAGTGACATCATGACATACAGGATGAAGACACAATAATGGGTGATGAACCTGGACTACTTACAAAAAATTTAAAAATATACAACTTCCATGTGGAATTGGAAAATGAATTTCTGTCTATGATAAGAGTGTTTGCTCATATATAGAACCAAAGTATATTGATCAGAAAAAAGGTGAATTTGGAAAAACACCACACAACATGTACAGTAAATTCAGGGATCGTCTACCCTTGAACAGCACACTTTGGACAAATAAAGTTGATGAGCTGAAGTCTGTTTTGAAAGGTAAACAGTCATGTTTTTTCCAAAATCAGCAGCAAAAGGTGAGGCCTGCAAAAATACAATAAATCATTCACAGATGATGAAGTAATTGAAGAAGCAATGACGTGGCTGCTGACTCTTTAATCAAAGAAAACAACAATTAAGAAATAATAACTGCAATCCAGAGCATATCACAGTAGCAAGATGAGTGGAATCTTTGTCCACAGACTTCTTTCATCAACTGCAGGACAGCCTGAAGGACCGAATGTTTCTCGCTGCAGCTCGATAAATCCAACAACATGACCCACACAGTTCAACTGCTTGTTTTTGTTCACATAGTTTTTTAAAGTTCATAGCACGTGAAAAGATCTTCTCACCCTTTTGCCCATTAAAGAGAGAACAAGGATTGAGGGCATCTACAACAAATTCAAAAAGTATGTGCTTGAGACAAAAACATTCCATTCAAGGAACAGTTTTCCATCACAACCAATGGTGCACCAGCAATGTTTGGCACAAATGTGGACTTCGTTGCATTTTGCAGAAATGATCCCGATTTCCTCTCTTTTCTCAATTACAACTGTATAATCCACCCGCAAGCATCAACAAGTAAAGTTATGGACTTTGTCATATAATGAAAGTTTTTGTTCTGATTGTAAACTTGATTCGACCACAAGCCCTTCAGCATAGCTTGTTTAAAGCCTTGCTCAATGAACTCTGCTGCCTGTGCGAACTATTCCTCATTGCTGATGTGAAGTGTTTAAGTTGAGGGAAGGTCCTGCAAAGATTTGTAGATCCAATGCCGGAAAAGTCACTTTTGTTAAATCAAGTGTATAGTAGGGTGTTAGAAAATGTATGGTTGCTTGACTTCACTTTACTTACAGACATAACATCAACACCGAATAACCTAAACTATGAACTACAGAGAAAGAATAAAGACTTAGCACATATGATCAGTGTTGTGAATGCATTCAAATTGAAGCTAGACCTGTGTACCCCCCAATGTAAACAAACTGCAAAACTTCCAGAATCTAAAGAAAATACGAGGGAAAGAAAATCAAAATGGTTCCACCCAGAAAACCTCTGTGCACAGCTGAAGAAGTTAACAAAGGAATTCAACAGGTGAATTCAGAAATTAAGTGTGATAGAACAAATCGTCATGTTTGAATCAAATCCATCTTTCAAGTAGACCATGGGTTGGCTACCAAATTCCCATCAGGTGTTTGACTTATAAAGCAATGGCATTGATATGGAGATAATTATTCTGCAAAAATGATATGGAGCTGAAAGTCAGATCAAGGGACAATGATTTTTATGGACTCATGGGACTCGCAAACAGAGAAAAATGATAGAAGTGGGTAACCATCCTGCACTTTTAAAGTGAAATCTTACGTTGACTCTGTGTGACAGCATTCTCCCAAAGGAAGATAATCAAGTCCAAGTAACACATGTGCCTCACAATACCTATTTGATGATTGTATACGACTAGCAGCCTCAAACTAAAACCCCGACTTCAAGGCGTTGGAGATAATGGCAGATAACGTGCAGTTGCAGGTGTCACACTGAGACTTGGTGATTAGAGGACAAAATGAGTAATTATTCACACTGTAGGGATTCTATGGCTTCTATGATTTATGATTTATGTTTGGGTAGATCCTGGGTTGTACTTAAATTCAAAAAGTGAACTTGAGCTTCAAAAAATTGGAGACCACTGATTTAAGCTAAAGGGCAGGTTTGGAGGGGAATTAAGGAGACCTTATTTTCACTCAGAAAGTGGTGGGTATTTGGGATTAATTGCCTAAAGTATGGCGCAGGGATAACCATGACATTTAAAATTTATTTAGACCAACAACTGAAACACCATTGCATACAAGGCTATGCCGAAAACGGGACTAGAGTAGACAAGTGCTTGGAGAGACGATGATCTGAAAGGCTTCTTTCCGTGCTCTAATACTCTACACCTTTATTTGAGAACCAAGGCTTTAATGCCGTACCACACCATTTCAAGCAACTGTAAAGAACACTACTAACCACCAAACACTCCCATCATCTCAGTACGAGCTGGGAAAAAAAAATCAACACTAACCTGACTGGTCGTCGGTCCTTTTAGACAACGAATTTTTGTTTTGGGAAATGGAAAATGCCGAACGCACGTCCAGTCGTTTGCAAACAGGAGAGGATTTTGCTGGAGTGTTGTGCTCATAAATGGAACGGCTGTCATCAAATCGGCGTCCCAAACGGAGACCACAAAATCTGCCTTACTGTTCTGAATGAGACTTCCGGTGATCAAATATGGACTGTTTATTTCTGCACACACTCTGTCAGACCGCCTAGCACTCTGATTTTATGTCAGATTCTCTTTTACTCCGCGCACTGACTGATCCAAAACAAAATCGGAAACGGCCTGCCCTGCCCGGTGCCGTTCCGCAGCGGTTAATAACGGCTGCAGTCACTGATGTAAGCGGAGGTGGACGCTGGGGAATCCACTGACAGTTTCCATGGAAACCGGGTCTAGGAGACAGGAAGCGCGAAGGCCGTGTTCCCGCTGTTCCCTGGCGGCTGACACCTTGAGGCTTGGTGAGTAACAAACAAAGGCCTCGGGCTCTCAGGCTCCTGGGCAGCCCACGGCTGTAATCCACTAGATGAGCAAATTTTGGTCACGGTCCCGTTCTACCTGATCCCGCGGCTGCAGAGCAAAATGAGAGTAGGCCGCCTCCTTGTTCCCTAACCCCCTCCTCGAGCCCTAACCCCTCCCCCTTCCTGATCCCCTCCCTTTAATGGCCTTTGTCCCCTATAGGTTTGATGAAACCCAACTCCCAAGTGAGGGGTTAATGCTGTAAAACTGATGGTTTTATATATACTTATTCTGTATCAAACTGTTCAGAAATGTTATTGCACACCTTTGGAGCAGGTGGGACTTAAAACTAGGTTTCTTGGCTCAGGGGTCGAGACGCTCCCGCTGTACCGCAAGAGATCCTCGGTACTTATGACGTTTCACACGCTTCAAATCTGCCTGAATGTTTCCAGCATTTTCTGTTTTTATTTCATGATACACGATGCGTTTGCTAGAACTTTATGATCCTCTTATTTTTCTTACCTGCTGCTAAGTGAGGATGACTTTACTTTTAGTCTTGTCAGTTTTTAAATTTGAGTTGCATTTAGGTATCACCATTTTCAGCCACAGGATGTGGCAAGAAAACAAGTGAATTGTTTTTGAAGTTTAGCTGTTGATGCAACATGGGGAACATGCTGCCCAATTTTGCGTTCAGCAAAGTTTAACCTGTGACACACTAAATACATGATCAGCCAACCTTGGTAGCTCAATGTCATAATTTGATTTTGTAAAACTCCTATGAAGCACTTTTAAATGTTATTATCTGAAAGATGCAAGTTATTTGTATCTGTTCTGGTGGTATTTGGTTGAAGGATTGATATTTAACAGGACAGCAAGGGAATTCTGTTGTATTTTTTTAAGGTGTAGTAAGATTCTTCTGTCTGAACAGGCAGGGAGGGCCTAAATGAATGGATCATTTGAAAATTGGCATTTCTGTTTGTAGTGCGATGTTGTCTCTGTACTTCATGAAAATGTCAGCCTAGATTCTGTTTGTTGCCTGAAGTGGGGATTGACTGTACAATCATCTGACTTACAAACATAACCATTAAAATAAGCCAATCTGACACCAAATAGTCTGTTTATCTCTCGTACATGTTGACTTTGCTTATCAGGATTTCAAAGAAAAAAGTTGTGTCCCTTCTTCAGTATTCAATTTCCCCTCCCAATTTAAAAGTTTTTTTAAAGTTCCCCTTTTAAGGATCAAGTCCCAAAATCATGATTGTTGCTTTTTCACCACAAGGTCTGTAGCAGTTCAAGAGGGGGTTCATTACCACTTTGTCAAAGGCAATTAAGGGTGGTCACTGTGGGCCACAAAATATGAATAATTAAAATAAAATCACCACAAATCTACCCCTCCCTTCTGCTCAATGCTCATCCATCTTTATATGAATCACTGACAAGGCAAATCATGATTGTTGCTTTTTCCTGAACTGTTTACAGTGTCCCTTGGAAATAAGGTGACCAAAACTCCACAGAAAGGCTGCCTTGTCAGTGCTGGTCTAGCTAAGTTTGTGGTGAATGTAACCCCTCAGGAAGCTGATAGTGACGGATTCAGTGATGGTAACACCATTGTCTGTCGAGGGAGATGGTTGGATTCTGTTTGGAGATGGTCATTACCTGGCACTTGTGAGGCATGAGTATTGCTTGCCACTTATTGACCCAAGCCTGAATTTTGTCCATCTTCTACTACATAAGGGCCCAGACTGTTTCAGTATTGGTGGGTTTATGAATTGTCAGTATTCAACACCAATCACCAATGAACATCCTCCAGATGAAGGGGAAAGTCTTTGATAAAACGGTTTTGTAACGATACCTGGGCCTTGGGCACTACCGTAAGAACTCTCTGCAATAATGTGCCGAGGTAAATGGTCTCTATGCTAGGAATAACTCAAATCAGTGGAGAATTCTGATTCTCATTGACTTTCATTGTAATAAGGACCCTTGATTCCCCATTGCCAAGGGCAGGTATTCTCACCTCACCTCTAGAATTTGGCTTTTTTTTTATTCCCTGTTTAGCAAAGGCTAAATTGAAATTAACAGTTCACCAGAAGCATCAAGAACGAAGACAAAGCTGAACATCAGGGAATAAAATTTTCACATCTCTTTAATCAACCTATTCAGACATGTTATGACACACCTCTGGAGCAGCAGGATCTTAACTAGGGCCTTCTAGCCCAGATGTAAGGACACTGACCCTTGCACAAAAGACTATCAGTAATGTTCTCAGAAGTGTATTAGAATGTGGAAGGTTGTGCAGTACTGAACAAAAGTCTATAACAGTTTAGAAATGAATTGTGTAACTATTTGAAAACAAAGAGTGTAAGAAGTAAGGACAACCGATTTGGATTAAGATTAGATTGCTCTATTTGCAGAGCTAATGGTAACCATTACAGACATGATAAGTTGAATTAATCTAATAACTGTATCTATGACATCAAAGCAGTGAAATCGTTAATTCAAAAAGATACAACATTTACATCTATTAAGTGATTAAACTGTCCTCTCTCATTCAAAAACAAATCTGCAAGTTAACCTTTCAAGACCAGTAAATGGCCTCCTCTACATCTGGGAAACCAAGCGGAGACTTGGAGACCGCTTTGTGGAACACCTACGCTCGGTTCGTGACAAATGACTGCACCTCCCAGTCACGAGCCACTTCAACTCCCCCTCCCACTCCTTGGATGACATGTCCATCCTGGGCCTCCTCTAGTGCCACAATGATGCCACCCGAAGGTTGCAGGAACAGCTCCTCATATTTCGTTTGGGAACCCTGCAGCCCAATGGTATCAATGTGGACTTCACAAGCTTTGAAATCTTCCTGCCCCCAACCGCATCCCAAAACCAGCCCAGCTTGTCCCCACCTCCCTAACCTGTCCATCCTTTCTCCCACCTATCCACTCTTCCCACCTCAACCCTAACCCCTACCTCCTACCTACCAGACTCATCCCGGCCTCCTTAACCTGTCCGTCTTTTCTCCACCTATCTGCTCCTTTATCCATCTTCCATCCGCCTCCCCCCTCTTTCTCTATTTATTTCAGAATCCCCTTCCCCTCCCACATTTCTGAAGAAGGGTCCAGACCCGAAATGTCAGCTTTCCTGCTCCTCTGATGCTGCTTGGCCTGCCGTGTTCATCCAGCTCTACACCTTGTTATCTCACTAAATTTAACAGTTCTTTTTCTTCCTCTTTGTTTTTATCTCTGATCTATTCTTTCTGCCTGTAGACTTGTGCAGTCTTTATGCATGTTCAGATCAAACAAGTTGGGAGTCAGGCAGCACACTGCAGTGATCTCTAATGAAGAATAGACATACCTTAAATCCCCTGTCACAAAGTGAAACTGTTGCTTTGACTCAGTTCAACACATTCCCTCATAGTACAAGGCTGTTACTTTGGTCTGGTATAAGTAGAGTCGTAGAATCCCTACAGCGTGGAAGCAGGCCATTCAGCCAGTTCACAATGACACTCTGAAGAGCATCCCACCCAGACTCTCTATCCCTGTAACCCTTCCTTTCTCATGGCATTCCACCTACTTTGCAGATCCCTGGACAGTATGGGCAATTTAGCATGGCCAATCCACCTAACCTGCACATCTTTGGATTGTGGGAGGAAACCCACGCAGATACGTGGAGAATGTGCAGACACCACACAGGCAGTCAGCTGAGGCTGGAATTGAACCCGAGTCCTTGGCGCTGTGAGGCAGCTGTGCTCACCATTGAATCACCGTGTTGCCCCTGACTGGATAAGGCTGTCCCATATGAAGTGATCTCATCAGTGATTCAGCTAAGATCTTGGGCTGTGTGACATATTATTTTGCTTTCCACTTTTTAATTACTAAAGTGATTCATTAGATACTGTTATCCTTTAAGTAATAGCTCAGAATTGATCTTGTAAGAAAAAATGTTTTGGCAGACAGTGCAGCGGTTGACGAAGATTAACCAAACAATAAGTCTTTCATTTGCCTTCAATCATGTGAGTTTTTAAGTAAATGCAGACGTATTAGTAAAGTAGACACCAAACTGTTTTAAATGATCACATTTATAGGCTTTATAATTGCTTAGTTCGTATCCAGTTTGTTCAGTGGTAAATGTGCCACCTGGTACACAGTTGAATCATGAGACTACAATTTTATCTGCATTTTGTGGTCGCTTAGGTTCTTGGACAAGACAGCAGCTTGCAAGCTACAGTTCTCTTCTCGTTTATGAATGCTATCCATGGATGCTGTTGGTAAGACACTGGATAAGGATGATGTTGAGCTAGGCTGCAGTGCTTTCTGTGTGATTCAATAGGTGGAAAATGATGGCTAACATGAACGTATCTTTTTCACAGTAGTACCTTGACATGAGTTAATAACTTGATTTTCCAGGATAGATGCTGTTTGGAGCTGAACATTTAGAAACAAATTTTAGACGCACTCAAATGGAAATGTGAGGTTTGCATGCAGTTTTGAGATTTGTTCAGAAAAATGTTTCAAGTGCATACTTGGACATGTGTGCCTAGCATGGGAGGGTGGATTTATGATGGTTATTTCAGTAATGTGTTTTGATTGTAAAGCAGAAGTACTGCTGCATTACATGCAGCCTGTTTGTCTTTACATGCCATCATCTTCATTGGCCAGCATTGTAAACATCCCTACAAGGTGGAGAAGGTTGGTTCAAGACTCCTGTGGACAGGTGCATCAAGTCTGTCTGGCAGGTCAGCTGCAAATAATCCTAGCAACAAGAGTGCAGCCCCATTTTTAGGAATCAAACACTGTATAGGTAGCTCTTCCTGGTAGTCATTTGTGTGGATGCAATATTGGAGACATGACTTCTGGCTCTTGGTAGGTACAGGCTTTGAGTGTTGACTCTCCTGGTGGACCATTTTGCGTGCAATGTCGCCAAAGTCAGGACAGCCTGGGATTGGATGAAGCTGACACATTTCACATTTCCAAATAGATTGGCTGTCTCAGCTTCCTTTGTGAATACGAGCTTTACCTGTGCAATTTTATCAAAGTTTGGTATGTTTACTTCTGTTAGCAAATGTGGATGTGTATGTACAGGCAGGAGGTCACAGAGCACCTCTTTTATGTAGTGAAGCCTAAACTGCCTGGTACCCCTTCAATGGTTCTTTCTCAAACCCGTGAAATGGATGATTCCTTTTGGACAATCCTTTGCTGGCTTACTGGTGCTGGCAGGAAGAAATGGAATAAATTGACATGAAAGGTAACAGTTACATCATTGCTGACAAACTGGTCAGGAAAAGCCACATACTTATTACAGTCTAACAACTCTGTGTTCCCAACCCCATGGATACAATTAAGTGTGGAAATGATATCTGTTAGGATTTTGGAAAATAAATGTGCAGAATGTCCCCTTTCCCAAGTTAATAGTAAAATGAAGTGACTGCCTATATAAGGCAAGACCTTCCATCATATTATTGTACAGCTGTTCATGCATGTGATACAAGGCAGCAGGTAGCTCTCAACTAAAATTAGTTCTGCCCAATTTACACCCAGTTTGGAAATCCAGGCTGGTGTGCTTAGGGATATTTCAGAGGTGAAGCAATATCTGCAAAATGTTAACATATAAAGTTGACAGTTTTTGAAAGAGAATTGCATCAGTGGATAGTTACGTTAGCTGACTGTCTGCTTCCCCATGCCTTGAGTAATATACTAATTTCTGTACTGAATGCAGAGAGTAAACAAAGAGCTATTTCTGATGGAGATTTCCATTTCCTTATGTAGCTCATTAGCTGGAACCATGAAGGTTGTGCCCAACTGAGCAACTAAAAGCATCAAGTGTACAGGCGCACTTCAGTGAATTGTCATTTAACTAATATGAAGCTATGTTTGTCTCATTCTGGGAGTTGAGCTTTCAGAAATTTTCCACTAACTGGAGCTGCTTTATTATTGTTCTGCACTTCAAACATTTGTATTGTTTCATCATAAGGGATTCTTTGTCATAACCAGGTGTAATGAGGTTCCTTCCCTCTTGAAGATGCTCATTGTTTTTGGCGAACTATTCTTTTACTTAGCTATTTCACATGTTTGAGTCAAAAATTAGTGTTTGTCAGGTTATTGACAAGTTGCTAAAGCAGTATGTAAGTGTTCTAACCTGGATATTGCATCTCTTCGCCCCACCCCATCCTACAATTAATCCCTGATATGCGCACACACACTCACCCACACTCTCACATCAATGTTCATTGGATCATAACCTCTCAAGTCCTATAGCTGTTTGTCCAAAATAACTCATCCATACCGATCCTTAGCTACCAAACACCTTCTAAAATACCCATAATACAGGCTTATACCTTTACAATGGTTATACTCCTTCCTGTTCTCATGTTTGTATGTGGAAATTAATTTAGACTCATAGAGTCATATAGCATGGGAACAGACCCTTTGGTCCAACCAGTCTATGCCGAACATAATCCCAGACTAAATTAGTCCCACCTGCCTGATCCGGGCCGATATCTCTCCAAACTTTTCCTAAGCATATATCCATCCAAATGTCTTTTAAACATTATAATTGTTCCCACATCCACCACTTCATCAGGAATTTCATTCCACACAGGATCCACCTTCTGTGTATAAAAAAAAATTGCCTCATGTCTTTTTTAAATCTCTCTCACCTTAAAAATGTGTCCCCTAGCCTTGAGAGTCCCTATATTAGGGAAAAGACAACTACCATCAACTCTATCTACACCTTTCATTATTTTATAAAGTTCTATCAGGTCTCCTCTCAACCTCCTGTGCTCCTGTGAAAAAAGTCCCAGTCTATCCAGCCTTTCCTTGTAACTGAAACCTTCCATACCCGGCAATATCCTGGTAAGCCTCTTCTGACCCCTCTCCAGCTTGATAATATCATTCCTATAACTGGGCGACCAGAACTGCGCATCGTACTCCAGAAGAGACCACACCATCTCCTGGAGTTCAACACAAAGATGACCTCCTTGATCTTTAAGAGGCCCAACCTCCCCTCTAGTTACCCTCTTGCTCTTAATGAATGTGTAGAATCTCTTTAGATTATCCTTAACTTTATCTGCCAGTGCTATCTCATATCCCCTCTTTGCCTTCCTAATTTCTCTCCTAAGAATACCCTTACACTCTTTATATTGATTTAAGAGATTTAATTGAACCAAGTTGTCTATATCTAAAAAAATTCTCTTTTGTTCTTGACTAGAACCTCAATATCTTCATTCATCCATTGTTCTTTAATCTTACCAGCCTTACCCTTCACTCTAACGGGAATAAAATGCCTCTGAATTCTCGTTATCACATTCTTGAACGCCTCCCACTTGTCAGACGTCCTATTACTGCGAGCAGCCTACTCCAATCAACTTCTGAAAGTTCTTGTCTCATATCATTAAAATTTGCCTTACTCCTATTAAAAGCTTTCACTTTTATAGAAGGCTTATCCTTTTCCATAACCATTTTGAAACTAATGGAATTATGACCGATAGACCCAATGTGTTCCCCAACTTTTACTTCAGTCACCTGCCCTGCCTTATTGCCCAGAAGAAGGACTAATTTTGCTCCTTTTCTAGTAGGAGCATCCATATATTGATAAAGAAAAATTTTTTGAATACGTTTGACAAATTCTTCACCATCCAAACCTTTAACACTATGGTAGTCCCAGTCAATGTTTGGAAAATCAAAATCCCCCATTATTATAAATTTACTTTGCTTACATATATATTAGATCTCCCTACATATTTGTTTCTCAGTTTTTCTTGCTATTGGATGGCCTATTGTACAATCCCATCAAAGCGATCTTTCCTTTCTAATTTGTCATTTCTACCCATACATTTTCACTGGACGATGTTTCAGAAATATTTTCCCCAGTTACAGCATTAATGTATTCTTTAATCAAAAATGCCACCCCCCCGCAAACTTTCTTGCCTCCTTTTCTATCCTTCCTATAATCATCTAAAACTGGGAACATTGAGCTGCTAGTCTTGTCCATCTCTGAGCCAAGATGGGAGTAATTTCTACTTAGATGGGACTGGCATTTTCAACATTTTCATGTTGCCTATATCTTCTTATTTAAAGACCAGCACTACATTCATGTCAAGCTTTTCTGTCTGGTGAACACAGGAAAAACGTTGTGAAGCTTGAAAGGGTTCAGAAAAGATTTACAAGGATATTGCCAGGGTTGGAGGGTTTGAGCTATAGGGAGAGGCTGAATAGGCTGAGACTATTTTACCTGAAGCGTCTGAGGATGAGGCATCACCTTATTGAAGTTTATAAAATTATGAGGGGCATGGATGGGGTGATTAGTGAAGGTCTTTTTTCCAAGGCAGGGGAATCCAAAGCTAGAGGGCTTAGGTTTAAGATGAGAGTGGAAAGATTTAAAAGGGACCGAAGGGGAAACTTTTTCATGCAGAGGCTGATGCGTGCATGGAATGAGCTGCCAGAGGAAGTGGTGGAGGCTGGTACTGTTACAACATTTAAAAGGCATCTGAATGGGTACATTAAAAGGAAGGGTTTGGAGGGATATGGGCCAAATGCTGGCAAATGGGACAAGATTAATTTAGGTTATCTGGTCAGTATGGACAAGTTGGAATGAAGTTAAAAACAGAGTTAAAGTTTTGGGTCTGGTAACCCTTCCTCAGAACCGGTCGGTTCTGAGGAAGGGTCACCAGACCCGAAACGTTAACTCTGTTTTATCTTCACGGATGCTGCCAGACCTGCTGAGCTTTTACAGCAACTTTTGTTTTTGTTCCTGATTTACAGCGTCCGTAGTTCTTTCGGTTTTTATTGGAATGAAGGATTTGTTTTCATGCTATACATCTCCAAGACCCTATTAATGTCATTACAGAGCTGTAATATTTCAGTTCTTTATTTCTGACCTTATCCTCAGTGGTCTCATTGATCTATTAAATATATTCACAACTGGTTTATGATATCTGTCCATTCCGTCTTCCCTTTTTGCTGTTCTCTGCAGCCAGAAGTTATCATGGTCAGATTCAATCTTTGATTTTTTTTTACTATTGTTCATTTTTTATTGTTAACATTTTCAATTATCTGTAATTCTGTCAGTTTGACACCCTCTTTGTCTCTGCATGGAACTAATTTCACATTTAAATACTTTGGCCTGAGCATTTGCTTCACTGTCATGAATAAAGGGAGATAGAAAGAGGAGTGGCTGCTTCGTCCCTGAACATAGCCTGTCATTCAACTATATCATGGCTGATATATATCTCAATTTGATTCATCTCCCTTAGCACCCTTAACTAATAAAAAAACATTATCGATCACAAGTTTGAAAATTTCAGTTGACCCAAATCCACAGTCTAATGGCAGAGGGAATTTCTGACTTTCATAACGCTTCATGTGGATAAAAATGCTTCTTGATCTTCCCCAAATTTTTAAACTCAAGCAAGTAAAGCAAGTTTTTTTTATAATGCAACCCTGTAGGCCTTGGTGTAATATTGTATTGACAAATCAATGCCCCAGTTGCCTGCCTGAGGATTGTTGCCCAAAAGTAAACACAGTGCTCCAGCATTGATTGATCAAAGTTCTTTAAACTTAAGCAATAAAAAGTACATTTTTTATTCTAATCATCTTTGAATTTAGCCTCCTTATTTGACTCCTACAGCATTTCCACATGTCCTTGCTTGGACATATCAGCAAGAGATGATTTGTTGTCACAACCCATAAGCATTCTTTGACTGCAGCTCTCTGCTAGTTTCACCTATAGTTGATCAACAAGGTCAGTTTCAATTTCTGCTGCCTATATATCTACCCCAGCACAAATGTGTAAAAGTGTTCCTCACTCAGCGCTGTCTGCTTAATTGATCTAGTCACCCTATCTGGTGAGCACTGGTTAGCTCTTGTCCTGAGATCAGTATTTTTGCCTAACACTTAACTGTTCTTGAACTGAATGGCCTACAAGGCCACTTTAGAGGGCAGTTAAGATTCAACCGCATTACTGTATATCTGGAGTCACACACAGACTAGACCAGGTGGAATGGCAGATTTCTTTCCTTCACAGACATGAATGACAATTTTTCCAACAGTTGATAGTTTTGTGGTATTGTTACCAGATTTCTATGCCAGTTCTATTAACAGTTTAAATTCCAACATTTTCTATGATGAGATTTGAACTCGTGTTCCCAGAGCAGTAATCTGGGCATCCGGATTACTCTTATAGTGATGTTATTACTATACCACCAATATCTCTTTCCTTGCATCTCTCTTGCTATCAAGTTATAAGTTGGTTCTGATTAAACCTCTTCCGTTGCTGTTTTGTGCAATACCCTTTGACTGAAGAGAAGTGGGCAGAAATGCCTTCAAAAAAGGCTGCAGTTAAACCCTGTATCAGGACAAACTGTATGCACGTAAAAGGCATGGAAGTGACTGTAGTGTACAGTATTGCTTTGGATTGCCTCGATCCCATGTAGAAATTAAATTTTACTTGCTTACTCAGCTTTATTTACTGCTGAGTTCAGGAGGTGCAGGGTTGATACTGTCACTCAGAAGTTTTCTTTTTGTAATTGGTAACTGAAATGACTGTGATTCTGACTGTGTAAGGCAAGTTATAAAATATGAGGGTGAATTCACAGGCCATGCATTTCCACCTAGGAGCCACACTTGATTAGAGTATTTTTTAGCAACACAGTAATGTGAGTCATTGACTCTGTGGCTCCCTACTGGAAGCAGGACATTCATGAAAGTGCATAACAATCTCTACCAATGTTAGTTATGAGAAAAAGATTGAGATTTAATCTTTAAAAATTGGAGGACAATTCATGCGCAATTGAATGTGACATGAAAAGAAATGACAAGTTAACTTCTCTTCCCAGCTTTCCATACTCTCTGTTATGCCTCTTTCCACCAATTCTGTCCATCCTTCTGAAACACATAGTGGTTGCTGGTATCAGTGATAGAGACAAGGAGGAAATGCACATTGGAGAGAGGAGAGGTACATGGGAGGAGGAGAGTGGCATCTATTTTCTTCATGTTTATTTTCCTCATCACTAGCTTTTACAAAACATGCTTCTGGATTTAGAAGTAACTAAAATGTAATGACCACCATAACAGCTTAACCAATTGAACCTCTAACTCACGCAGGGGAACATTATTTCTAGACTGAATATTTAGCGACCAAAACACACTCAGTCAATTGTACTTTTGTCTGTCAATGCATATTGAAAGGAAGAAGTATCATACTGAAATGTGCTTTCTACTCAATTGCAATTCTGTCAATTTCTGTGGATTTGAGTGCAGAATGCTTCAGTGTCTGCCCGAATTACACACTGATCATTGTTTTCTGTAGTTGGGATTTGTTGTTGCTAGTTCACTTTCAGTAGATCCATTGTTCCAAAGATTTGCGGTTCTTCAATCAGAGCTGAATGGTTTTGGTTCCATTCACAAGAATTAGATTAACATTCAGTCACTCAGTAATCAATGATATGGAGTTAGCACATACTGTGTCATAACCACAAGATAAAGGCTGCTAACAAAGGTCATTTGTATTCTATAAGATAAAAGTTAAAGCTTTTGTTCATTGTTTATTTTGTGTGGTCAAAATCTGAGGAATTTGGCAGCTTGATTTGCTGAAATAAGTTAAATAACAATAAGCTACGTAAGCTTGAAGGTTAATAACAAGTAAGTGCAGATCTCGACTATAAATTCAATATTTGTATTTGGCAGTATTTTTTTCCTTTTATCTGGTCCATGTTAAAAAATACCTTCTGGAGATTATATGAAATTGTGTAGAAGTCAGCATTTATGCTGTTTCATATGTTGCTTTATATTTATTCCATGTTCCTAAATTACTCTCTCCTGTCTCCTCCACCATTCCCTCATAACAAAATGTGCAAGAATCTCATGGACTTCATAGTCATCAAGATTTAGAGCACCCAATCTGTTGCCTGTGCTGTTTCCCTTCCTCCCTTAAACCAGCCAGATTAAACTTCCTTGAAGGTGAGCCCAATGCCATCAAACTCCAACTCCCCATCAGCTTAGCCCCAAACTCTTACCTTTCTTTTATTTGTTTCTTTATTATTTCTCCAATGTAGAGTCATAGATTGGCAACAGCACAGAAGGAGGCCATTTAGCCTGCTGGGTCAGTGCTGGCTTTCTGTCAGAGCAATGAAGCAAGCCTCACTCTCCTGCTTTTCCACGAAAACCTGTTATTTTTTCACCTTCAGGCATTTTTCTATTTCCTTTTGAAAGCTAAAATTGAATCTGCCTTTACTATCCCTTCAACTAGAATATTCTATATTCTGATTTAGATCAGTGAAGACTGAAAGAAAGAAATCTGAACCTGATCTATGGTTTTTAAAAAAAAGTTTTCTCGTGTTGGTTGTTTTGCCAATCTCATTAACTCTAGATTCTCTGGTTCTTGACCCCTTTGCTAAAGGGAACACTCTCTCTCTCTTTCTCTTTTTCTTTGCTTTTTCTGGACTCCTTGTAATTTACAACACTTAACAAATCTCCTCTCGACCTTCTCCCTGCCTGTGTCTTTGCTGCTGAAACCCTTTTTTATGCTTTCTAATCTTTTAAACTTTACTACTGCAATGCACATGTGGTTGAACCTCAACTAGCAATTTCTGTACACTTGAGCTCATCCAAAACTCTTCTGCACCTGTCCTAACTTGCTGTGTAGTTCAATAAGGAGTCTGGAGAGCATGTCAGAAGTAGCACCAAGACATACCTAAAAATGAAAACAAAGAACTGCCAATGCTGGAAATCAGAAACAAAAACAGAAATTGCTGGAAAAGCTCAGCAAGCCTAGCAGCATCTGTGGAGAGAAATCAGAGTTAACATTCGGGTCCAGTGACCCTTTCTCAGAACTGAGGATCTGAAACATTAACCCTGATTACTCTCCACAGATGCTGCCACACCTGCTGAGTTTCCAGCAATTTCTGTTTTTGTTCTGAAAAATGAGATGCTAACCTGGTGAAGCTACAATATAAGACAACATGCATGCTAAACAGTGAAAGGGGCATATGATAGGTATAGTTTAGTGATCTCGCAACCAATGTTTCAGATCAAAGCCTTGCATTCTTGCCACATGCAGTTGTCAATGGCAGTGGACCTTCAGTGGAATGAAGGAGGAAGATCCACTGATATCCCCCTGCTCTGTGATGGAGTATGCCAACATTTCTGTGCAAAAGACATGGCTCAGTCAGAAATGTGAAATGGATGATCCATCTCCTAAGGTCCTCACCATCATGGATGGTAGTCTTCACCCTATACAGTTCAGCCCATGTGATCAGCAAGAAACAAACCAAAACACAGGGCACAGTGAAGGCTAGGGACCCTCACCACATCTTAATTATAGTACTGAAGACTTGTGCTCCTGAACTCGCAATGCCCTAAGCCAATACAGCTTCAACACAACCGACAATGTAGGAAACTTTCCAGCTATGTCATTTTCACTAAGAAGATTTTTATTCAACCAGTTCATATCTATTGTGACACACCTCCATGGCAAGTGGGACTCGGAACCTAGACTTTTTGGCCCAGAGGTATGATCATTACCAGTTTGCCACAAGAGCCCTTTCCATCCCCTGAAAGCAAGGAAGTCAAATATGACCAGTTACTCAGGATTTTCCTAAGAATTTCACAGTGTTCAATACCATTTATAAGTCCTCAGACACTGAAGTGGTGTCTGCAGCAAAATATTCAGGCTTGGACTGACACATAGAAAGTAATATACAAGCCACACAGGTGCCAGGCAATTACCATGTCCAGTAAGACAGAATTTAGCCATATCCCCTTGACTGTCAGTGTCTCTTTGCTGATTTCTCCCCGTATCAACAGCCTGAGCTTTGACATTGGTCAGAAACTGAACTGAACAACTGTGAAACATTTGGCACAAGGGCAGGTGAGAGGCCAGAAATTCCGCAGCAGGTAACTCACTGTCTGATTGATTGCCTGTCCACTATCTACGAAACAGAAGTTGAGAGTATGGTTGAATACTCTCTGCTTGCCATGATAAGTGCAACTCCGACAGCTCGGGAAGCTCAACACTATCCAAGGGGAAGAATCCTGCTTAATTTGCACTTTATCCACCACCTTAGGCATTCACTCCCTCCATCAGCAGCGCACAGTGGCAGTTGTATGTACTATCTGCAAAATGCACTGTGGCAAGTCAATGGCATGTGTCAAGCCTGCAACCTCTATCATCTATAAAGTCAAGAGTAGCCACCTGCATGGGAAAATCACATTCCCCTCCAAGTCGCACAATATCCTGACTTGGAACTATTTTGCTGTTCCTACCAGATTAGAATGCTGGAACTCCCTTCCTAACAACAGTGTGGATGTATCTACAATATGTGATTCAAGAAAGCTGCTAGCCACAAGTTTGTCAAGGGCAGTTAAGAATAGGCAATAATCTAAGGCCTTTCCAGCAAAGGTCATATCTCTGGAATCAATTAAAAAGAAAAAAAATCTGGTTCGGTTAAGTACCTCCTTGATTTTAAAATTCTAATGTTTTTTTTTTTTGAAAATCCTCCATGGCTTTGTCTCTCCCTATTTCTGTAATGTTCTCCAGCCCCGCAACATTCTTGAGATATGTGCTATCTAATTTGGCATCCTCAACATCCTTGAGTTAAACCTTCACGAAGGTCAACATCATCCAGGGTAAAACAGCTCATTTGCTTCACACCCAATCCACAACCTTAATCTCTCCACTACCAGTTCAGTGTGGCCTTGCCAATGATGCTGAAATACTGTGAAGAAATAAAACAAAATGCTTCACCATTCATAGCCATCCCTTTATCTGACAAGGCCTTAAACCCTGTAATTCCCAACCTCAGTTTCTCTACCTTTCTTTGTACCTTTTCGATACTCCCTGAAACCTACCACTTCGACAGGTTTTGGTCATCTGCCCTGATATTTCCTTGTATAGGACAGTGTCAGATTTAGGTTGAACATGACTCAGTGCATCTTTTACTAGATTAAAGGCACACTTCATAAATGAGTTGTTATTCAGTTTTATCATGTAGGCATCACTGACAAGGTGATTTATATCATATCCCTTGATGCCCTTGAGAAAGTACAACTATGCTTTCACACTGAGCTGCTGGAATCCAAATGATGAAATTGTGTCCACAGTGTCAATAGGTAAAGCGTTCCAAACCTGCAAGTGCTGTAGTGACAGCCATGAATTTTCAGGTGTGTACTTTTAAAAGAAACTTATTGTGGCATTTATTCAAAAACCGCATGGTTAACAAACAAACTAAACAGCTGAACTAGCAAGAAACTCAAACTATTCCTTGTCAAAAAATACTGTCTGGTATGTGATCATTGTTTCCCTGAAACTGTTTTAACTGTGTTACACCATTCTGAGTGCTATGTGGCCTCTCAATGCTGAAATCAAAGCAGTAGGCCTAGTCTCTTCCTCCTGATTTAGTCTTTCCCAAGACACTGGAATTTATTACATTACTGTAACATATTTTCCTCCAAAATCTAAAGGGTTTTAAGCACTAGATATCCCCATTTCTTTATTTGTCTCTCCTTTTTTTGACAGTCATTTCAATTGATTGATGTTGTGCACTTTGGACTATTGTCCTAGCCACACATTTCTCAATTTAACAAATACAAATAAATGCTGTTTTGATGAACACGTGAACTGTCTCTAGTACTGGTGCCCTTTATAGTCACTTGGAGTTCATATTTTTGATCTACTGTTGCAGGGATCGTTGAGTACTGCTACATTGTGCCATCATTGGCTGTTTCTTGAAATTTGTTTGATCATGCAAATTTTGCCCTCTTCCTAGGATTCCTTTCTTAATGATGGCAGAAACCAAAGAAATGGAGAAACTTGAGGAACCACTCTTCATTTTAGAAAATGGGGATGTATACACAAACCCAACAGAAGTGAAAATGAGTCAGCTTATCCTGCCCTGTCATGCCAACCACCGTGGCGAACTGAGCGCAGGACAACTGCTGAAGTGGATGGACACAACGGCGTGCCTTTCTGGTAAACTACCTTACTTGCGAAATTCAATTTCTAGAAGCTTACATTACAGCTGCCTGGAAATGAAAGAGATGATTTTGAATTAACATACTTAGGCAATCACAGAATATTTAGTGCTTAAAACAGCCCATTTAGTCTATCACAAGTCAGCAATGCTTTCTTTGCTCAAGACTCTAACTCTATGATACAGGTTGATCGTCATACACTATCGCTTTGTAAACAAATGACCTGATTTTTATTTTGGGGAACTTATTGATGCTACATCAATAATGGTTTGTGGCAAAACATTCCTTATTCCAGCAAACTACTGTGTTTAAAACAAAATATTGTCATTTATTGTGATTATTTTCAATTTGGTACCATCTTGCCAAGTATCAGAAGCAATCTATCATTGTCATTTACGCTATCACATAGCAAAATAGAAAATAGGTACAGAAGTAGGTCAATTGGGCCTTTGAGTCCGTGCTGCCATTCAACATGACCGTGGCTGATCCTCTCTAACATGGAAATGTAGAAGGTAGGAGTAGGCTGTTCAACACCTTGAGCCCCTCCACCATTCAATATGTTCATGGCTCATTGTTGAGCTCAATAGCTGTATTGTTAGATTGAAAGAACTGAATCGGTACTTTAAGGCCTGATCAAAATGAATACAAGCAGACACGCGCTTCAAATAAACTGGTGAGTGAAGCTAATTTATTAGCCTAATCAACCTAATAGATATACAAACAAACAAGTGAATTTATTAACTTAATCTACCTTGCATACAAACAAATGAATCTCTACCTTTCTGCTCGTCACGAACTTTCGCGATGGTGGCACTTGGAGCTCTATCTCTGATTCTCAGACTCATGAGCCCCACTCAAGTGGTGAAATTTCAATAAGTGGGGCAAAGTTCCCAATATTAATACTGTTCTCAATCTAATATTATGCACTGTATTGACATTTCTTTGTGCTTTCAAAACTTTTCCAGGCATTCCTTTGTTCAAAAAACACTCCAGGTGTGTCTGTGTTAACTGCACAAATATTCCGTTTTCCTAACCAGCTGAGATCATGCGGTTACCTCCTAGCTGAAACAATATGTTTTGCACTAGGTCTGACTTCCATGTAATTTTCTACTTTTCAGTTGCTCAATGTTATATCCAGTTAACCCTTAATGATCTGGTTTAGATACACCACACACTATGCTTTGATATCTTCAAAACGGATGATTAAAGCCTTATACAAGCGCGTACATATTATTCAATAGTTGCATGTTGGTTTTACATGCCGTTATGCAGGTACATAAAAACGAGAAACAAAAACATTAACTATAATACAACAACTGGATGCCATAAGAGGGAGACTACTGCTGAAACCTGAAGTGACCACCCTTAAATATGTCCCACCAATGGTGCACACTAAGGATTCCCAAATTGTTTGCTATGCAAATCAATTGATCATGGCTGTAAGTCATGGCAGTTTCTTGCTGTAAGAAGTCATGGTGTTCTGTTGCCGAATGAGATGCTGTGTAAGGAAAGCCTGCAATTTCTTAATGGAACATGTAGAAGCACGCTCCTCAATCGATTGGTGGTGTGGTACATGGTTATCGCGTCCCATTTTTTCAATTATGTAGGGTTTATCTCCAATTGCATCAGAGATAACATAAATACTGTCCCTACATAAGTCGGTGGATGGTTCCTCTCTCTCATCAATAAGATAGACTGTATGAGTGCTGGTCATACACATGTGGTTGGGACCAATTTTGTGGATGATTGCATATGGAGGAGGTTACCACTCAGTGATACAATGTTAAAAGGTATGGAATGGCCATACTAGGTCATCTGGCCATTGCTCACAATCACCCTCTTGGATTGGTTGTTGCGGTCCAACCATTTTCCATAAAACATCGGTGTTCACAGCACGTCCCCAAGCTGATTGGGAATGGTGATAAATTGGTATCGTGCTTGGTGCAGTGTACTGTTTAAAACCAAAAAGATAGCAGTACATACTGTGGTCTTTAATATATCAGGCTTGAGCATTAAGCTTGCATATGTGAGATTAAATAATCATTTCTAAGATAACAGATGTCCAGAAAGCATTGAAGTGGTTAGTTGTATACCATTGTGTCAAACCATAAAGTCCTAACAAATTACAGTGCATTTGACTAGCTTCGGCACTGTGATCCATGTTGGTCAGAAAACGGTTTGCTAAATCTCTGTTAATGGTTTGGTCTGTACAGAAGATAATTTAATAGCTTCTCTCGTTAGTTGCCCAGCCTTAGTAATGTTATTTTATAGGGTCTCAATATCCGTTGAATTTAAGACTTCTATTTCTGCTCTCAATAAAGTAGCAAACATTTTATTTTGTGTTAGCTTCTGCTTTCGCATCCTGCCTTTATGGAGGGGTTCCCTTTACTCCATTCTACTACCTCACCCGAGTCTTCACTTGGTCTTCTTTTGACATAAGCTAACTGTCCTAACAAATTACAATTTCACCTGCTGGTTTGAGCACTGGGGTGCATGCATCATACAGTTGCTGAAGGTGGGGTAACTGTATGTCATTTGATATGCTTTTCCACTCAGACCACCGTAAATCTCCCCAGGCCATGACCCTTCATCTCTGTAACATTTTGACATGATAACCAATCGTCCTGTTATTTTAATTTTACCTCCCTTTCACTAATACCACTTCCATTGTTTTAAACTCGGTTTCCCCAAGCATTATGTGTCACTGCCTTATCATTTAAACAATGTTTTTTGTGCTCTTCCAGGCCACAGTAACTATTTTGTCAATTGGGTGTATATGCCTGACACATTTTTCAGTCATTTTCATCATGCATTTTCACATGTTTGTTACTTCAGATGCAGCAAATTACTTCAGATGCAGCAACCACTTTTGCACATTTAGATCAGTAATCCAAGATCATGCCACGCATTCTTGACTTTCAGCCGATTTTTCAAAAGATCAAAAGTTGGTGAAGGGTGCCTTTGTAAGTTCCTCCCCGGTCCCAATGTTCCAGGTAGTGTCCAAATTATCCAATTCAGTTCCCTTTTAAAAAAGAATCACAAAGGCAAGAGGAAACTCTTTATTCTTTAATTCTGTCGACACTTTGATTTCGTTGGAGATATTCCAATTAACTACACCGAAGTTGGGTCATTTCCATTTCCATTTGAAGCTGTGTCACTTTTTTCCTGTCACTATTCTTTTATTCTAAGTGGGCCCCTATTGATCACCATTATAAGTAATACAGGAACTCTAGAGAAAACTTTACTGTCTAGAGTGAATAAAAAAAAATTTCCACAATAACTTTAAGAGACACACAAACATTATTACTGTGTGGTTTTAAGCATTATGAAATTTTGCTTGTTTGGTCTTTATTATAAAAAAATACATACAATTTTCTCACCAGATAATACTCAAATTTCTTTCTTTCAAAACTATTCCAAATTCAAAATTGATAACAAACTCAAAGGTTTCTTCTGTGTAAGGCAGGAGCGGTGTTGTTGGGCGAATAGGTTTCATTAGTGGTCAAGTAATTTCTTCCAAACAATCTATCCCATTTTATTTTGATGCAAGTTAAAACCATCTCGACTATGTTTCCATTGGCTCTTGTTTTAAATTAAAATTTAAAAGATTTAAATTATTTGTCCTTTGAAATTCAAATGAATTTGCCAATGTGTGCTTGAACTCGCAACTTGTATCAAATAATTTTGTCAATCTCAATTTCAGAAATAATTACATTCAAGCTTTTAAACAGTTCTCTTTTATATTAAAGATGCAGGTGATTGTAATCAGTTCAGGGTTCCCTGGTTTTCAAATGCTTTGCTTTCGCAAGACTTTCATCTCTTCTTGAAGCCTGTTCAAAATACAGTAAATGACAAAATATACTGTGGCTTTAGAAGGAGCCCAGTGAGTTAATGATGTTCAAACAACATATCTCACCCCACAGAAGGTGTGTGAGAAGATTTAAAACTGTCAGCAGTAAGAGTTAACTCTTCTAGTCTCAGAAGGGCAGGGCCCAAGTCACCAGGTGACATCGTCATCCTTTCACATATTCAGTTTTAAAACAAAACTATCATGGAAATTCTC
Organism: Ginglymostoma cirratum; assembly: GCA_024137785.1. NCBI lineage: Eukaryota > Metazoa > Chordata > Chondrichthyes > Orectolobiformes > Ginglymostomatidae > Ginglymostoma > Ginglymostoma cirratum. The sequence continues at coordinate 14,174,509 of JAHRHZ010000058.1, read as the reverse complement.
CGTGAATACAATGCAATTTTAACAGAAGGCTTCTTTAACGTCACTGTAGGAAAGGGACTTGTTGATCTTTTCCTTAACTGTTTCTAACAAATCCTAAACCTGTCTGCTCCTTCCAGCTCCACGGTGCCATTTCATACTTGCTCTGTCTCTACACAAGGATGAAACGGTTTGGAAAACATTGTCATCCACATTCTCAAGGTTGCTTGCCTTGTCTTGCAAGCTGTTGCCTATTCACAGCTTTCTATCTGGGCGAAAACTCCAGGGTCCATCTCTCAGGACTTGTAGCTGCTATGCCTAGATAACTTTCAACTGTCCAGAAGGTTGTGACTATGCCCCATAGCTTCACACGACTAATTTCCTATTTGCCACCCTTTGATATCACATGGATCTTTCTCTTTAAAAGCAGAATGATTAAATGAATTCACTCCACACCCAGATTCCACTTGTAGTATCAAAAGGGTTCATTTAAAGATACATTTCTCTTCCCCCCCCCTTTCTCCTTCCCCCTCTCTATATCAGCCAAGGCTAATAAAGGGCGCACTTTCATCAGATTTACCTTCCAAATTTTGCCCACTTGTTATGCTGGACAATGGCTCAACTAGTCTTGTTTTCCCTCTGTTTCAATCCACTCTCTGTCCTAGGCAACCTCTGCTAGCACAATCTTCTGCTGTTCTGCTGCAATCAGTGCAGCAGTCAATGTATCATTTGCCTCCTTTAATTCTTACACCTTCTGATACAGCATACAGAGGTCAGGCAGCAGAATCCACCTTTTGGGCGACACATTTGGTTTGCTTTGGCAAACCTACTTCCTTCAGACTGTCCTTCTTGGCATGGAGTAGCCCCTTTGGGTTTTGCTGTAAATCCCCCTGGACTATTCTGGGATGTGGAATGTTTCCCCAGCCACGATGTCCTCCTGTTTCCTGAGCATTTTGGCCAGACTTTGTTCACAGCACCAAGTGTATTCTTAGGCTGATAGTACCTAAAGAGTTCTTTAAAGTCTAGATCAAAATGAATACAAGATGACGTGCAAAACTAATGAGTGAATCTATTAACTTAATCTACTTTACACGCAAACTAATGAGTCTCACTGCCTTTCGCCTCATCAGGAACTTTGGCAAGCGGCTCTATCTCCGATTCCACGGCACCGGTCTCACGACCCCTGCTCCGATGGTGAAAGTCTGATGAGTGGGGCAAAGTCCCTGATATTAACACTGGTCTGAATCTAATGTTGTTTTGCCATTTCTTAGTACTTTTGGTACTTTTACAGGCATTTACTTGTGCCAAAACCACTCCGCAGTGTCTGTGTTAACTGCACAATGTTTTTGTTTCCCACCAGGCAAGATCATGCAGATGCCTCCCAGCTGATATAGAGTGTTTTAGCACCAGGTCAGCTTTCTATGTAACTTCCCACTTTTTCAATTACTCATTGTTATTTCCAGTTAACTTTTAATGATCTGGTTTGGACATATCACTTTTTAAGCCCAACGCTACAATGCCATAATTCCACCCTTTTCCCATATGCCTTGCTCCCTTTAGCCACAAAAGCTATATCTACCTGATATCATCCTGATAACACACAATGTTCTCCTTGAAATGAGCCTCGTATTTGACCGTCTTGCTGGTCTATTTACTTGAGATTGATTTCTTAAAATTGAAATTGGTCTGTGTATTAAAAGAACACAATCTACTTAATTAATCTTGCAATCAAAGTGCCTTATTTTGATATAGCAAAAGCTGAACAATGTGAGTTCCCCCAGCAGGTCTGCAATCCAGTTAACAAATTCTGTTTCTCAGCAAAAATCCCTTTATCATCACCTAACAGTTCAAGTTATTTTGAACTGCATTATTAACAGTAGATGATAACGTCACTTCATGGTTACGATGATGTGGAATTCACTGCCCGAAAGCTTGGTGGAAGAAGATCCAACGGCAACTTTCAAAGGGAATAAGATATATAGAACACTTTGTAAAGGTGCTATGGGGAAAGATCAGGGAATAGGACTAATTGAAAAGCTTTATCCAAGAGCCAGGATAAACAAGGTGGGCTGAATGGCTTTTTTCTGTACCCAGCAATTCTACATTGTGCTACCCCACTTTGTGAGAAACATGTCATATCATGTTTAGAACATCTGGAACTTTACCAATAATACATGTTAAGGATAGCTCATGATTTGTTATTTTATAGACAAGTCAAAATTTGTCATGACTAGCCAATTTCAATTCATCAAAGTTGGGGTCAATGCAGTAGTAACTGAGCACCACAATACAATTAGCTTAAAAAAAAAATTAAAGGCTAAGTCACCAGATGCTGCCAAATCGGCTGAGTTTCTCCAGCAATTTCTGTTTTTGTTTGTTTCAGATCTCCAGCATCCACAGTTCTTTGTTTTATTTCATGTTATTGCAGAGATTTTGATATCTTAGCATCTATGGTGTTTTGAGATTGGACTGACAAAAAGGACCATTATTTTGGAAAGATTGACTAGCGATATCAGAATGGCAGTGTGTGTAAATTATGAGCAGAGGTGAGCAATGCTGCACATGTTCTAGGTAAATAGGCAGCTTTTCATCCTGTAAGACGATGGTTTACATTGTGTTGGTCAACCCTGGTGAAGGTATGGCTCAAGGGTCCCATTCTGGCGTGGAAGTCTCTGTTGCAGGGGAAAACAGTGAACTGCTTAAATTGATCGGCTTTTAGCATTCAGTTATGGGCCAGACTTAATGAAGTAGCCTCCACTAAATAGAGACAGGTGAAGAAAACATTTCTTTGATTATTAGTACTTCCTTTCAGATTTTTGGGAGTCTCCAGATGTAAAATGTTAATCTTTATGCCAATAGAAAATATTCTGAAAAAGCGACATGCATGCATCAAGGAAGTAATCCTCTTCTTTCATGGAGGATTGGTTAACGCACTGGATTAGACGTTATCATGTTGACTTTTGGAATATTTATATTCAGGATCAGCTGATGGAATGAGGTTTTTCTTTTGCTAGCTGGCTGTAGTGATCATTGAAACTCAAAAGCTTGTGATGTGGAGCTTTAACGTATTAATGCAGGGTAATATTCTTATAACAGATAATTGTCCTTATCCTTAGATTTTAAATGTAAAATGTTACCTTGACACAATGTTATTTCTTTTTTTCTTCTCTGTTCATCCTCCCTGTCCCAAAAATGAAGCGGAAAGGCATGCAAACTGCCCCTGTGTTACTGCCTCAGTGGATGATATTGATTTTGAGCATACACTCAGGTAGTGATTTCACTTGCCTTCATTTTATTGTATCTATTATTGCATTCTTACAACCGTGGGGAAATGTGGATATTAATTAACTGGGTGAATTTATTGTAGGTGCTATTAGAATTTTCACTCTAGCCTCTTTGAAATGAAGCATACAATAGTGTTCAAGCAGCTCGGTGATTTATATCTGACTGTCTGGAGTTTTGCATATGTCCCTGTTTGTGTAGTGATTTAAGGCACAAGAGCTGAAAGGCGAAAAAAGGCACAAATGTATAATGCTCCCAACCAAGCCAACGAGTAGTCCATTCATTGGCTTGCTTTTATTTTTGCTGTTCTTCTCTGTCAGGGAACCAGACAAAACAATCTTTCTGGTATCGGCTTGAGGTGTGGAATCCTTTGATGCATAGCCTTTCAGTGAATTTGTAAAGTATATAATGCTGATTCATAACTCTTTTTGCTGTGAAAGCTTCTAACACATTTTTTCAGTGTAAATTTCCTACTGTTGATGCATGTACCTTACATTTCAGTAGTTCATACCACAGATATGAGAGTTTGGGCGAGTTACAACATATCTATGAATGTCTGCAAATAAGATTCTAGCCTTAGTACTGATCCTAATTTAAATCATTTGACAATTATTTGTTAAATGTAAATTGCTGTGTGCACATTGACAGCCAAATTTCCTTACATTACAATAAGGACGAGCGTTTTGAGATGTCCTGAGGTTGTGAATGGTGCCTTATGAGGAAAGCATTTCTTTTCACTTCAGCTAGACTGTTTAGTGTGTTTCAGGTTCATGAGGTAGCTAAATGTACCACGGTTTGGTGTTGACAGAATTTTGTGGCACTTGCTTTTCATTTGTTTAAAGATTTTCCATGTAGCTTTATTTTTTTTGGACAGTATGCAGGGAACCTTGTATGTCAATTTCCATGCTGTATGACTCTGACTCTGACCCTATAAAACATTTAATTAAGCTGTTTCGGCTATGCTAGATCTGCACTAGTATTGCTCTTGACATGTTGGAACATGAAGCCTTTCTGTTGCTTGTTCTGCCTTGTTGCCTTTTCCTTTTTGTCGCTGTGTTGTGGACTTGTGTTTTATCTTGCTTTTGCTCTTAGCGCTCTCTTGTTCTGATTTTTTTACTTTTTTTTTAAGCCTATGTTCTGGGTGGTAAATAATGAGGAGTGGCAGAGAGGTCAGAGTTTGTATTAGTGTCACAGGTTGGAAAATGTTGGACAGTAGTGAAGGTTAGATAGAAGCATACAGGATACTATTACAGTCAACAGCAGGGTAGCAGACTGTGGGACTAGTAGGCATTTCAGCAGAGATGACAGCAACCGAGTGTGGGGCATGAAGCAGCAGGATGAGGGACTTTAGATTTGGGTGGCTGTGGGATTGAAAGTAAAAATCAAAAGACAATTGGTAGAAGTGGAACAGAGCTGTCTGGTTGGAAATTGGGTTGGACTCAATGCTAGTTGAGTATCATCTTGAGAGACTGTTATGAACCAGACTAAACCCCCTCAAAATGTGTTCAGATAGCCCAGACCCCAACTTAATCTTATTTTTAAAAGCAAGTGTAAGGCATTGTGTTCCAGATGCAAGTCAATTGGTCAAATTACCAGGCTTGAAGCAAAATATACTTTATTCTTACACTATAGTTAAAATACAAACAAAGGAAAAAAGAATTGGAATAACAGCTCTATTGGAAAGCTTGACAGAATAATAGATTATTTAACCACTAAACAACAGCTGTTCCAATATAGTAACATTCCATAAAGACACCTTTGGCAGAGGCAAAATCAGTAAAATAGGTTGTCTCACATGCAGTTCTCCAGTCCAGGAGGAAAGAACATCACGAGAAAACTCTGAATGAGAGAGAGAGAGAGAGAGAGAGAACTCCAAACATTTTGCTGTAGCAGGGAGAGACTTATAGCAGCTTCCTAATCATAGCAGCTACTGAAAGTTAACCTAAAATCCTGGTTCTGTGGAACCCCACCCCTTCATGCTGCTGCTGTTGTTCCAACTTTAATACAAAATCCAAGGCCAAACAAGCTGCTCACTCTATGGGCTTAGAGCAGACCGATTGGCACCTCTGTCTCAGCCTCCCTTCATAGAAAAAGGACAAAATAGACCTCTTAAAGCCATAGTGTCATTACAAGAGGTAGAGGCACTGGAGTACAACCATGAATTATAATTTGGCCTGCTTGGGAAGCATAAATTTGTTGCCTCAACTTTTCTTTCTGAACTGGCAGAAATAATTTGAAATGGTGGGTGAGTAGGTGTGGTACTGTGGTTTTACATAGTTCATTTTTGAAAGTGATCTATATTCTTTTAACATAAATAGGTTTGAAAATAATTAAAATGTTTTCACTTTGGTAAATAGATTAATTTATTAAAGTACTAGAGCCCTTACAGCTGTCCTTTACTATCTGAGTAAATTTAGCTCCTGACTCGCATCATTGGCCTCCCAAGCCCGCACTGTATGGTCTTTATGGCTTTGGGTAGAACTTCAATTTTCAGTGACCTAACTCATGACCTCTCGATTTTGCTTATTCTCGAAATAAACACAGAGCATGCCAGGGGATACCCAAGACTCTATAATTGTGATCACCTTCATGATAGGAGGTAAAACTGATTGTGATAATGACAAAGGGATTACCTTTCTGTCTGCCACAAGGAAGGTCATTATAAAAATTCTTCTCAATCCTCTCTGCCTGAAAATTACCTCACAATGTGGATTCTGTCCATCAAAAGGTACAGTGGCCATGATCTTCACTGCAAGCCAAGTTCAAGTTGGCTTCAGAGAGCAGCATAAGACTGTTAACAGGATCTTTTTGACCTTGAAAATACCTTTGTTTCTTCAAAATAATGCCATGACAATTGAGCATTCAGGCATGGGCAGATCGTGAACCATGATCGGCAACTGCGATTCTGCGGGCAGTGGGACCTGGCAGTTAGAGGATGAAAAATGAATAGTAAACCTAGAGACCTTTTGAGGTAATAGAGCAGGCTCAATGGCAGAAAGGCCAGATTAGCTAATTTAAGATTTTGTGTAAAAATGACCGTGGCAGATCAGAGTAACTTTCACACCACAGCGGCACCTGGTGGAAGGTAAAGACAATAGTAGAGAAATGGATTAGCAGTAATATAAACCAGTGTAGACTACTGATTGATCGCAATATTTGAGGATGTTAGTTACCTACTTAAAAAGTAATATTAGGTGGCATTTCTCAAGCTATTTTCACTTGTAAGAGAATCAAGAAAGTGATAATGTTTCAGAGATAGTAGGAACTGCAGATGCTGGAGAATCTGAGATAACAAGGTGTAGAGCTGGATGAACACAGCAGGCCAAGCAGCATCAGAGGAGCAGGAACGCTGACGTTTCGGGCCTAGACCCAGTCATTTCTGATGAAGAGTCTAGGCCCGAAACGTCAGCCCTCCTGCTCCACTGCTGCTGCTTGGCCTGCTGTGTTCATCCAGCTCTACACCTTGTTATCAAAGGACGTGATAGTAATGGCTTGCACGAGTATTGGGTAAAGGGATTAAGATTAGATAATACAATTAGTTGGGCACAATGGGCTGAATGCCCTCCTTCAAAGTAATAATTCTGTGATTATGAAATGTCACAAGAAATGACTATGCACTTGGAAACATTTTAATATGTTAAGAAACTTTTTTTCTTTCTTTGTGAGTCTGTATGCTTCTGTTTTTTTTCCAGCATTGGACAAGTGGTAAACATCAAAGCAAAAGTGAATCGTGCCTTTAACACAAGCTTGGAGGTATGAACCCTTGTTTCTGCAATGATTCTCATTAATTCAATAAAGTAACAAGTCTTAGTGCTCTAATATTTCAAGGACTGTAATGGATTAAACTTTATAAAGGTCTGGTATTTACTTCGCTCAATTTTTTTTATTTTTTTCATTTTTGCCCTCCTGTGGTGCCTCATTGGACTCCTACCAACTGCCAGCAGGTTATTTTATCATTGACAGTAAAGACAAGCTCAATCCTGGCATTCCCCCTGCGAACCACATCCAATTTGAGTTAAGAAATCAGGCGGTGACTCTGTCACAAATCTAACAGCAGTGAAACAAACAACAGTGCCCCAGTCTCAGTGTCAGAGCAGTCAGGGCATTAACCTTGAACATTGTGGTGTTGATGTTAAAATGTGCTTTTGGAGATCCAGTTTGGGTTGGGATTTGTGATGTTGGATCATGCTTTACAGATTGTTTCATTCAAAAGGTACCTCTTTTCTTAGGTTGGAATTACAATCATTTGTGAAGATCCCTTAAGTGGAACAGAATGGAAAGTCTGTAAAGCGTTTGCTACATTTGTGGCTAAGGGATCAGGACTTCAAAAGGTAAGAGCGTGGGCTTAAAACATTTACTGAGATCCCCAGGTTGTGCTCTACCTGATAAATATCTTCTGTAAAGTTGTTGCCAGATTGTTCCTTTGATTAATAGTCTTTAAGTACAAACTCTCTAAACCTGTAGATGTATAGTTGAATAACTAAGGAAGTTTATCAGCGTTGACACTGGCCACTGGATGAACAATTTTTAGGATTCAAGTCAGGAAGTACTTTTTTGCACAAACTGCAGTTGATAAACTGTAACACTGTGCTGACTGCAAAGGAGCTTTAGTCAATAAAATTCATGCACCTCACTGAAGTATCATTTGAATTTTACTAGATTAATTGTAGGTAATTATAACTCCACTTACAGGCTGTAAATCCAGTGAATGATTCTTCTTCAGAATCATATATTGGTTGATCCCCTTGTGGGTCAGAGCTTGGTTTAACACAGCCTTGAATACATTCAATTACCCAGCCTCTTCAATGAGTCAACTACATTGCTGTCACAGATAGGCCAGACCAGGTAGGGATGCCAGAATTTCTTTTCTAATGAACTTGTTCACTGTGACACCGACTGCGAGGGCACTCTTCCCAGTGATACTGACTGGGAGGACATGCTTCCCAGAATGCCATTGGCACTTTGCATCACTTTGCTGATGCTTGAACATAGACTGATGGGTTGTAATTTGCCAAATTGGGTTAGTCGTGCATTTTATGTACAGGATAAAGATGGGCAGTTTCTCATTGTCAGATTGGCGCATAATGGTATAATGAGGTTGCAATGGATCATCCACTTGCCAATTCTGGCTGAAGATGCAACAAGTGCTTCAGCCTTTTGCATTGATATGCTGGCCTTCTTCATCATTGAGGAAAAAGATACCTTTTGGTGTTTCTTTTAATTATTTAATTGTCCACCATCATTCATCACTAGATTCACTAGATGTGGCAAGACTGCAGACCTTTGATTAGATCTGCTGTTTGTGGGATTTCATATCTATTTCTGATGAAGGGTTTAGGCCCGAAACGTCAAGTTTTCCTGCTCCTGTGATGCTGCTTGACCTGCTGTGTTCATCCAGCCCCATGCTTGTTATCTCTATTGTATGCTGCTTTTACTGGTCAGCCTGCATGTAGTCTATTGTTGTTGCTTTAGTAATCGTCACTTTCATTTTTAGGTATGCTTTGTGCTACTCCTAAAATGCTCTCCCATGCTAGTTTCACAGGTTATGTGGTCGTGGTGCAGCACTGGGTCATTTAGCTCACAATAGCTGGCATTTATATAATACCTTAATGAGGTAAAGTGTCCCAAGGTTCCTGAGAGGGCATTATCAACCAAAATCCACGTAATTGAACATTTGGATATGTGTGAAAAATCTTGGTTAAAGACTTAGATGTTAGAGAGTGGTAGAGATTTGAGATTTGAGAGCTTAGGTCCAGACCAGTTAAGGATGGCAAGTTCCTTTCCCTGAATGAACCAGGTCATTCCGTTTCTTGTGGTTGTTTTCTGATTCCAGCCCATACATCGCAAAGCATCAATGAGTTTAGTTTGCACTTTGCTACTTTGGGATTCAAATTCATGACCACTGTTGCTAGTCAGTACCATAGCAATTAGTCCATCTTATTATCTGGTCAATTATTTGACTTTCTGCTAACTTCTGAAATCAAATGAAGCATGATCTGATTTTAACAAATTGAATTCTGGCAGCACTTCAGATTTTTTTAAAATCACAGTAACTTTGAAAATAGTTGATAGTTTAAAAAACTTGGCAAGTAACTGTGGTGCACCTTTTGTCAACAATGACTCTGTTTAGATTGACCTCAGTTTACCCAAATATCTGCAGGGACTGTTCTGATAAAAGTCAAGAAATTGCTACCAGTGTGGCAACAATGGTGAAGCCATTTGCTAGTATGGCTGAAGTGACAGTGTACCCAGTCAGTATACTGACAGTATGATTTTCCTCTTCACAAAATGCAATCCAAACCTTCAGCAGCATTTTTCAGAAAATGTTGACTCTACTTTCCGTGCCTCAGGAGATATTTTTATTTATGAACAGAAAACAATCACGGGACTGTGTGCTTTCTAGAGCTTGATACCGAGCAACCTTTATGAGACCCATGTCATGCTTCCTGGTGCATGTTGTAAAGTGTGATAGTAGCAGTAATTTTTTTCTCTCTCTTGCACAGAACACTTCCCATAATAGCATAGCTGAGGCTAGTAATTTGATGGTGGGGACACCAGGCTTAGTCTTTATCTTAACCCTTGTTTTTTGGTCCTTTAGTTGTCCTTTAGTTCTCTTTCTCCTGATGGCAGCATTGTTTTACTGCTTTCAGTGATTTATTTCCTTTGTCCCTCCATCATGCCGCATCAAATGACCGACGCAGTTTCTTCTCCCATCTCTAGTTTCCTATAAGATCTGATTCTTGTGATATGTTTCCATATGCACAGGAAGCCATCTGTGGCATATTCAAGCAGGCATTCTTTCATGACAATGTTAGTAGGCTGTTCAACACTGAGGGCATCACACTCAAACCTTATCCCATTCCCACCAGATGTCCAAATGTGAACTTCCAGCTAGATCACTGGATAATGATCAAATGAAGGGAAGTAACCATGGCTACTTACTGTTTGGTAGCTGGATCATTTGCAAGAAGTAACTTTAACAAAGGAAAGTGACCTTTCTCCAATATTTGCTTCATTGAAGTGACCATCGATTTCTTGCCAGGTGCAGTTAAAGCCTGTGATTCCCAGAACTTCTGAAGAACAGATGGAATACAGCATCGCTGCTGAGCGGCGCCGAATGAGGCTACACCACCTGGAAACCATCAAAGATCTGGTCTCCTCCTGCACAATTCGAGATGGTAGCCCTTTTGCCTTCTCTGCATCACTAACCCACATACAATCTTTATGGGAGAATAAGAAATTAATTGCAGAATAGCAGCCTTCATAGTTAGCATCCACTTAACCTAGCCGTTTCTGAAGAAGGGTCCGGACCCGAAACGTCAGCTTTTCTGCTCCTCTGATGCTGCTTGGCCTGCTGTGTTCATCCAGCTCTTCACCTTGTTATCTCTCTCTCTATCTCAGACTCTTGATTTGAGTGATCTACATTGGTTTACATAGGATATACAGCACTTAATCAGGTTGTTTGGCCCAACCAGTCCATGCAATTGTTTATGTTTCACTCCAGCCTGTTTGTTTTTGAATCACCTAAACCTATCCTTTTATCATCTAATTTTTTTTCTCCCTCAGTCAACTAGACAAGTTTTCTCCAGTTTCCCCTTAAATCCATACTTCTCATTTCAGTGACTCCCTTAGTGGCAGGATCAATGTTTTCACTACTCTTTGGATAAAGAATTTTTTGTGAATTTACTATTAGATATCATTGTGACAATTGAATGTCTGTAATTACGCTTGTGCTCTTAATAATAAAAACTCTCTGAATCCACTTTATCAAAACCTTTTTATAATTTTGGTTCTGTTAAGTCATCCCTCAACCTTTTATTCAAGAGAGTAGAGCGCCAACCTGTCAATCTCTTCCAGTCATGTATGTCCAGACATATCTTACCATCCTTGTAATCCTGCTCTGAACCCTGTCCAGTGACTCCTCTTTTTCATCATATGTTGACCTGTACCATCTAATATTGAATGCAGGTTTTGTATAACTTGCCCACTTTTCAATTCTATCCATTCAGAATCAAAGTCAAATACTTGATTTGCTTTTACTAATGATTTTGCTCACCTATGGCGCCATTCTTAGTTTAGCATCTGAAGTAATTAAAGATTGCCTGTTCCCTAGTGGGCCCTACCAGATTATGCTCTTCTAAAAAAATTCTTGTACCTGTTGCACAAATTTCTTTTCTTGAGTTGTAGATGCAGGTACAGTTACAACATTTAAGCCATTTGGACAGGTACATGAATAGAAAAGGTTTAGAGGGATATGGGCCAAACGTAGGCAAATAGTTTAGTTTGGGGAAACTTGATCAGCATGAATGACTTGGACTGAAGGGCCTGTTTCCTTGCTGTACAACTCAATATCTTAAAGTATTCCGTGAAATAAAACAAATGACATGTAAATCATCATTGGTAATATATCATTCAGCATGGATTGATCAAACTGATGCATTCAGTTCTGATCTCCACCCCATCCAAATAGTCCGACAGTCCATTCAGTAATGGAAAGTGGCAGCCGAGGAACACGTTGAGCTAACTAGACAATATGGACTTGAAACCCACGCAGTCAAGACTTTTCAAAGAAGTCTAAATTTGATTCAAGGAACAGACTGGTCTGCATAGAATGTGATATAAATGCTTCCTATCTTGACCTAATACTTTCGTGAATGAGAAAGCATGCATAACTTAAGTGAAGCAGCTTCTTACACTTTGTTTCTTGCTCAATTTCTTCTCTCCCAAGATGGGTAAGTGACATCAGACAGAACAATTTTTGTTGTTGACACTAGCCTGAGTTGTTTGTTGGATGTCTCAAACTTACTGTAGCGTGGTATTTAAATGGCAGTTTTTATTTGCTGTAAGTAATACTGAACACTCAGTTGAAGCAGTGTATGAAACGTTTGAATTAAAATTCATATTTCTAATCTCTCTCTCTCTTCCCAGCAGATGCAAAGCCCCCATTTCAAACTCCCTCTCACATTTCCTAGCAGTGAAGATTAGGTCCACTTCTTTTTCTATTTGATTGCCAATCTGAGATGCACAGAAATTTCCCATGATTGTTCCTGTACCCAGGGAGAGGAAACACACAATTGTTTAGAACTTTTGAGATAACAAGGTGTAGAGCTGGATGAACACAGCAGGCCAAGCAGCATCAGAGGAGCAGGAAGGCTGACATTTTGGGCCTAGACCCTTCTTCAGAAATGAC
>JAHRHZ010000058.1:14138135-14161661 GCA_024137785.1 Ginglymostoma cirratum | reverse complement strand
TCCAGCTCTACACCTTGTTATCTCAGATTCTCCAGCATCTACAGTTCCTACTATCTCTGTTTAGAACTTTTCTTGGGTTTAGAGTTAGCAGCTCTAGGAATCTTAATGTGCACATAAAAATCTATGGTGTGATATCTCATTTCAGTTTACTCCAGGATATTCTGCACACCAGAATCAAATTCCTGAGACAACTGGTTTTATTGCTATTGTCTCTGACTACACTTTTTCATGCTGTGTCAGTACATCATGCAGGAAAAAAATTGGAAATTTTAAAATGGTGCACTAGAGAGAATTCCATGAAAGAAACAAAACTATTTAATTCTTAATAGATTCTCTTATTACATGGGTGGTTGGCAGTGAAGAAGTATCTTGTAACAAAAGTCAGTAATATTGACACTGATGCTACATTGTTGTTTTCTGTGGTGCCCTGTCACATCAGAAGGTGATTAAGTATCCTATTCTTCAACTTTTTCAATTCAATGCATTATACAAATGTATGGGCATTTAAATTGACATTTGTAATGGCTATGTAATAGAGAGACTGGAGTCTTTTGTCAGCCTTGTGGCGAGACACAGGAGACACCCAGTCAAAGTCTGTTTACATTCAGAGCATTTATGACAAGAAGTGAATTTGCAACATGAACATTTTAAAATAAAATAATTCGTAACTTCGTCAGGATAGGAAGCTAGCTTGATCAAACCTTCTTTTGTACGTTTGTTCCAGTGATTGCTCAAGCAGGGTAAGATGTCCTGAGCTGGTCTTCAGGTGAAAGCTATGATGTTGCTCATGTTTGAAATGTATTTGTTAAACCAGAACCAAATTTTGAAGAATCCCAGAGTGCTGTACCAGCAGGGACAACACGAGTTGAGAGCATTGAACTTGTCCTGCCACCTCATGCAAACCACCAGAGTAACACTTTTGGAGGACAAATCATGGCTTGGATGGAGAGTGTTGCTACAATCTCTGCAAGGTCAGATCTCCATCGTGTTTATTTGCTGTCCTTTCTTCCATTTGTTGTTAGCTGGCCAGCAGGAGCCTTGGATACAGTCTCTCAACGTGCACACGCACACGCACCCGCACATGCACACCCTGACTCAGGCTGCTTTGTGACTAACCACCATCAGAAATCTGCAACAGTTGGGATGATTGTTTTTCTTACTCCATCACCCTTCCACCAATTCTACACTAATAATTTTGATTATGGGTCTCTCTGATAAGAGATTCCCTTCTTCAAAATGTCATAAATGGTTTATCAAAAATATTCTCACAGTTTTAATTGTTTTACCTTAGAACATAGAACATAGAACAATACAGTGCAGAACAGGCCCTTCGGCCCTCGATGTTGCGCCGACCTGTGAACTAATCTAAGCCCACCCCATACACTATCCCATCATCATCCATATGCTTATCCAAGGACTGTTTAAATGCCCCTAACGTGGCTGAGTTAACTACATTGGCAGGCAAGGCATTCCACGCCCTTGCCACTCTCTGTGTAAAGAACCTGCCTCTGACATCTGTCTTAAATCTATCACGCCACAATTTGCAGCTATACCCCCTCGTACAAGCTGACGTCATCATCCTAGGAAAAAGACTCTCACTGTCCACCCTGTCTAATCCTCTGATCATCTTGTATGTCTCTATTAAATCCCCTCTTAGCCTTCTTCTCTCCAGTGAGAACAGACCCAAGTCCCTCAGCCTTTCCTCATAAGACCTTCGCTCCAGACCAGGCAACATCCTGGTAAATCTCCTCTGCACCTTTTCCAATGCTTCCACATCCTTCCAGTAATGGGGCGACCAGAACTGTACGCAATATTCCAAGTGAGGCCGCACTAGCGTTTTGTACAGTTGCAGCATGACATCACGGCTCCGGAACTCAATGCCTCTACCAATGAAACCTAACACACCATACGCCGCCTTAACAGCACTATCAACCTGGGTGGCAGCTTTCAGGGATCTATGTACCTGGACACCAAGATCCCTCTGCACATCCACACTACCAAGAATCTTTCCATTGACCCAGTATTCTGCCTTCTCCCTTTTGTTTATTGATGACTATTGCTTATCTCTCATTTTTGGCTGGTAATCTTTTTTGTCGTCTTTTTGTCGGTTTTCGTTACAGTTTATTATCACTGGTACTGCTTTACCTCTAGAGCCACAATGTGCAATTATTTAGATTTTAATAATCAGTTACCAGAACTTTGCATGTGCAATGGGATTATGGGAACTACTTTCAGATGCAGTAGTGTTATAAGAGTTAAAATGGGTACTAGATACAGCCTTGTCCATGTATAGAATAAATGTAGACATGTAGACAGATATCTTTCTAAGCTATGCTCACAGAAAATTAGAGCACATAGGGCTACATTTCCATCAGTTTCTCCTGAGTGTAAGATATCCCCTTGGCAATGCAGAACACCGAAAATCTGATGGGGAGAAGAACAAACAGGAAATGTACCTTGCCAAACTTAATATGAGGAGCAAATCTCTGTGATCTCCCCATCCATGGTACCCCTACAGTCTGCCCAGAAATAACAAAATAAAAGTATATTCCAAGATCTCTTTCTTGCCCCTCTCTGCTATGTTTATATTGCCTTGATTTTATTCATTCACAGGGTGCATCATTGACATGACCAGCCTGTATTCTCATTCTCTGATTGCCCTTGAGAGTGTGATGGTAATCTATCTTCTTGACCAGATGCTATGCATCAGGTTTGGGTAAAAGGCTAATGGTCCCCAGTACACATCCTTGTGGGATGCCACTTTCTACATCCTGCTGGTATGTTACTCCCCTATACCAAGAGCTCCTACTTTGTGCTGTAACCCTTTACAAGGAACCATGTCAAATGCCTTCTGGAAACCCAAGTAAAGTAAGTAATGGAGATAACAAGGTGTGGAGCTGGATGAACACAGCAGGCCAAGCAGCATCAGAGGATCAGGAAGGTCAGCCTTCCTGCTCCTCTGATACTGCTTGGCCTGCTGTGCTCATCCAGCTCTACACCTTGTTATCTATAGTAAGTAATGAACAGGATTCCCTTTATCGATAGCACACATTGCTTTTTCAAAAAATTCCAATATATAAAAGTTGTGAAGGAAATTACTTGCATATTTCAGCAAGTTAGCTTTCCAGAAAGACCATAGGGCCATAAGGTACAGGAGCAGGATGAGGCCATGCAGCCCATTGAGTCTTAGTTAAACATGATTTCATTGTCACAAAACAATACTGACTCTTCTCATTGACCTTGAGTTTTTTTAAAGTGTCCAGTTATAGCTGCCTTAATATCAATTTTAAACCCTTCTCCACAAGAAACATCAGGCTAACTGGACAGCTGCGGTCTGTGTGCTGTAGTGGGATCCATAATGTCTTTAGGGTGGGAATTCCAGGATTTTGACCCAGTGACAGTGAAGTAACAGTTTAATATTTCCAAGCCAGGATGGTGAGTGGCTTGGAGGAGAGCTTTCAGGCGGTAACGTTCCCATGTTTCTGCTGCTCTAGTCCTCCTAGGCAGAAGTGGTCATGGCTTTGGAATGTGCTGGCTTAGGAGCTTTGCAGTTCATCTTATAGGTAGTAGCAACAGTGTGTACTGAGCATCACTGGTAGAGGGAGTGAATGTTTGTAGTACCAACCAAGCGGGCTGCTTTGTTCTGATGTCAAGCCTCCCGAGTATTATTGGGGCTGCACTCATCCAGGCAAATGGGGAGTATTCTATTGCCTGACTTGTGCCTTGTAGATGATGGACAGGCTTTGGGGAGTCAGGAGATGTGTTAACCACTGCAGTATTCCTAGCCTGTGATCTGTTCTTGTAGCCACTGGATTTATATTGCAAGTCCATTTGAGTTTCTAGTCAAAGGTAGCTCCTGGATATTGCTAGTGGGGGATTTAGTAATGATAACACTAATTGAATGTCAATGGGCAGTGGTTAGATTTGTCTCTTATTGGTGATGTCCATAGCCTGACATTTGTGTGGTGTGTTACTTGCCACTTGTCAGCCCAAGCCAAGACATTGTCCAGGTCTTGTTGTATTTGAACACGGACTGCTTCGTTATCTGAGGAGTTACAAATAGTGCTGAACACTATGCAATCATTGGCAACCACCCCCACTCCTGACGTTATGATGGAGGGAAGGTCATTGATGAAGCAGCTGAAGATGGCTGGGCCCTAGGACACAATCCTGAGGATCTCCTGCAGAGCTGACATAATTGACTTCCAATGTACCAGTTAAAACTCCAAGCACTGGAAAGATTTTGAATCACAAATGGAGTTGGTTAGACTCTCTCTTCTTGAATACAATAATTGCCTGACCCTTGTGTGGTGTGAATGTTATTTGCCACATATCATCCCGAGCCATAATGATGTCCAGGTCATGCTGCACATGGGCATGGGCTGCTTCAATGTTTGAGGAATTGTGAATAATACTAAACAATGTGCAAATCATCAGAGAACATCCTCACTTTCCATGTTATTTGAGAGGGAAGCTCATTAATGAAGTGACTGAAGATGGCTGTGCCTAGAACACTGCTCTCTGGAATTCGTATGGTGATATCCTGTAACTGAGATGATTGGCCTCCATTTTCCATAACCAACTTTCTTTGTGCTAGATAAGACTCCAGTCAGTGGAGAGTTTCCCAACTGAATCCCATTGACTCCAAATTTGCCGAGTACCTTGATCACTTGGTCAAATGCTACCTTGATGTTAAGGACAGTCACTGTCACCTCACCTCTTGAATTCTGCTCTTTTATCCATGTTTTATTTTAACCAAAGCTGTCATAAGATATGGAGCCAAGTGATCCTGGAAGAACCCAAACTGAGCTGGTTATTATTGATCAAATTGCATTGATAGCACCGTTGACAGCATCTTCCACCAATTTGCTTACGAATCTCAGTGTACTTAATGGGATGGAGGTTGGGTTGGGTTGACTTGTCCTTTTTCCTTGTGTATACAAAAATACCATTTTTTTTTACATTCAGTCGATGCCAATGTTGTAGTTAAATTTGAAGAGCTTGGTTACAGGCACAGCTAGTTCTGGAGCACAAATTTTCAGTACTGTTGTGGGGTTATTGTCAGCACCCATTGTCTTTTGCTGTGTCTAATCCTTTCAGGCGTTCCTTGATAGCACATGGAATTAATTAAATGGACCAAAGACTTTGATTGTGGAACCATGGTAGGAGGCCAGGATGGATCATCCACTCAACACCTGTGGTTGAAGATAGTTACAAATGCCTCAGTTTCATTTGTTTCTGCTGATGTTACGAGGTTAATTCCCAGAATGGCGGGACCATCAAATGTTGAAAGATTGGATCGACTGGGCTTGTATACACTTGAGTTTAGAAGGATGAGAGGGGATCTGATTGAGATGTATAAGATTATTAAGGGATTGGACACTCTGGAGGCCGGGAGCATGTTTCCGCTGGTGAGTGAGTCCAGAACCAGAGGACGCAGTTTAAAAATAAGGGGTAGGCCATTTAGAACAGAGTTGAGGAAAAACTTCTTCACCCAGAGAGTGGAATGCTCTGCCCCAGAAGGCAGTGGAGGCCAAGTCTCTGGATACTTTCAAGAAGGAGATGGATAGAGCTCTTATAGATAATGGAATCAAGGGTTATGGGGATAAGGCAGGAACAGGATACTGATTGTGGATGATCAGCCATGATCATAATGAATGGTGGTGCTGGCTCGAAGGGCCGAATGGCCTACTCCTGCACCTATTGTCTATTGTCCATTGATGTGCTTGGTTCCGCTTGCAGTGAGTATGAGGACAACTATGGAGCAGTTGGTTGTTGTTTAATTATCCACCAGCATTCATGCCTGGATGTGACAGGATTGCAGCACTTTGATCTGTTGGTTGTAAGTTGCTTCATAGTATCTCAGGTGCTGCTTGCACTATTTAGCTTGCATGTAGTTCTTTTGTTGTAGCTTCACCAGATGGCATCTCATTTTGAGATCTGCCCGGCATGCCAACCTGCTCTCTTCATTGAATCAGGGAACTGATCTCCTAGTTTGGTAATGGTAATGTGGTTAACCATGATTGTGTTTGATTGCATTTCTACAGCTGCTGATGGACCACAGTGACTCATGGATGCCCGGTTCTGAGTTTTTTGATCTGTTGTGCATCTATCCCATGATAGTACTACCACACAGCGAAATGGAGAGTGTCCTCAGTATGGACATAGGACTTACTCTTCACAAGGACTGTATGACGGTTACCCTTAGCTAATACTGTCATGGATTGAAATGTCTGCAGTAGGTAGATTGGTAGGCAGAAGGTCCACTAACTGTTTCCCTTGTGTTGATTTTCGTAGCACTTGCCACATGTCCTGCCTGGTACCTATGTCACTCAGGATTTACCAACTCAATCAACAGTGGTACTCCCAAACCTGCCTTAGGGATGGACGTTGAAATCCCCACCCAGAGTACATTTGGTGGCCCTTGCTGTTTGCTGTGCTTCTTCCCAAGTGGTGCTCAGCATGGAGGAACTTTGATTCATCAGCTGAGGGAGGAGAGGTGCTTAGTTATTTGCATATGTTTGACCTGATGCCAGGAGAATTCTTGGGATTCATGGTTTGAGGATACCCAGTGTCATTTCTGTTTGCACTTGATGACATTTTGAGAAGGTTGATGAGAGTAATGCTGTTGATATGGTATATGGGACTTCTGTACATGGGTAATGCTGTTGATATGGTGTACATGGACTTTTAAAGACATTTGATAAAGTACCATGCACGGATTTGAGGAAAGTAACAAATGAAGCAATGACAGTATGAGGAATATCTGTTTTATGCAGTAAGTCGTTAAGATCTCGAGTGAGTTAAGATCTTGAATGCTCTGCCTGAGCGTGCAGTAGAGGCAGTTCAATCGAGGCTTTCAAGAGGAACAAAAACAGAAATTGG
Source organism: Ginglymostoma cirratum (assembly GCA_024137785.1). NCBI lineage: Eukaryota > Metazoa > Chordata > Chondrichthyes > Orectolobiformes > Ginglymostomatidae > Ginglymostoma > Ginglymostoma cirratum. Next base: position 14,154,776 of record JAHRHZ010000058.1, on the reverse strand, counting down.
TGGAACAACTCAGGTCTGGCAGCATCTGTGGAGAGAAAGCAGAGTTAACATTAACTCTGTTTTCTGTCTACAGGTGCTGCCAGACCTGCTGAGTTCCTCCAGCAATTTTTGGTTTTGTTTCAGGTTTACAGCATCCGCAGTCCTTTGGTTTGGTTTAGTGTTCCTTCAAGAGAAAATTGGATTATCATCTGAAAAGAGAAATGTACAGGGTTATGGGAAAAGACAGGAAAGTGAGACTAGGTGAGCTGCTGCTTTGAAGAGCTAGCACAGACACAATGGGCTGAATGGCTGCATCTTTTGCTTTAATCATTCTGTGATTCTAGAAATGTTTTGAAAGATAATTTTTTTCCCAGTGGTCTTTGAAAATGTTACAGGAGTCTTTGAAATATGAATAAACCGATGAAATATTACCTAGAAAACTTTGTGGGAAACTGGACAAGCTGTGTTTTCCAGAATATGAAGTGCTCCTAGATTGGTTGGTTGATGATTTCAGACTTGCAATGTTTGCTATTTTCTTTATTTTTAATTAATTGGGTGCTACTGATACTGTCCACCAGATGGAGACATCTCTCCATTTTAAGGATACTTGCAGAATCTAAACTGAAAATGGAATCCCGATACAGCGCATAATATTCTTATGTTAGAAGCAATTATTGTAAAATTAAGAAGTCAAAGCACTGCTTTTCACTCCTGGAAATAGTGGTAGTGATCATGAGTACTTACATGCTGCTTAAGAAAAAAAAATGTGTTTCATTAGTTAATATACAATTCTGCCTTTGGCCCCTATTCCAGGACATGGGACAGCACGGTGGCTCAGTGGATAGAACTGCTGCCTCACAGCACCAGGGACCCATGTTCCATTACATCCTCGGGCAACTGTCTGTATGGGGTTTGCAGATTCTTCCCGTATCTACGCGTGTTTCCTCTGGGTGCTGTGGTTTCCTTCCACAGTCCAAAGATGTGCAGGTTATGTGGATTGGCCATGCTAAATTGTTCATAGTGTCTTGGGATGTGCAGGTTAGGTGCGTTGGCCATTGGAAATGTGGTTATGGGGATAGAGTAGGGGTCTGGGTCTGGGTGGGATGCTGTTCAGAGGGTCGGTGCGTACTTGATGGGCCAAATGGTCTCTTTCTGCTCTGTAGGGATTCTGTGATTCCAAGATCTACTGAAATCCTCATCCATTCTTTTGTCAGGTTCTGAACTATCTCAGTGCCATCTTGTCCAACTCCAATTCTGCATCATCTTTAAATTTAAACTTATTCCATCTTGCAGTAGTTTGTTCTTGCCTGTGACCTCTATTGGTTTCTACTATCTCATCACCCTGCATTTAAATCCCTTCAGGACTTTGCACTTGCTCATTTCTGTGACCTTTCCCTGCCCTATAATCCCTGTCTCTGACTTCTTTGCTCCTTTTCTGCCTCTTATTTGCTGGCTGTGCCTCAAGTGGCTTAATCTCCACATTCCTGGATTCCCTGGAAATCTCTGCTCTAAGTGATTGGTATTTAATGGCTCTCACTGACTGCACACAAAAGCACATACAGGAGATAATTATAGACGATAGAGGTCACATGACTAAGGCAGGCCATCCACGACGCAAAGGGTACAATTGCATTTCCCATTCCTAAAAAATCCTGTGCATGATCATTTGGAGTTGCGTTATGTAGTTTACATGGTCATAAAGAAAATGATTTCTCATCAGTCAGTTCCATGTTTGTCACTCTCTGCATATGCAATTCACGCACAGTCTTCAAATCATGCAGGTCTGTGAATGGTGCATGTTGTCATTGGCTGTGCATTTGCAGTCTGTTCATTCTAAGTGTGACATTCCTTCACTGGCGAGTGTCATTCCCATGGCAAGTTTTTTTTGCCATGGCACTGGTTCTTGTTGATCCATTTCTGTGGCCATGGGCCAATTGGCCCCTGGTGCTGGTGGTTGTTCTGTACTCTGTGCAGGTGGGGAGATCATTTTTCACTGATCTGCTGTCTGAAGTGAAGATACAGCTTCCTCAGATGTATGTAGATGTTTGTGGTTGCAATATATCTGGCTGTCCATATTCGCTATGTACGGTTGTGGTGACAGCCGCTCTTCAAAGATCCCAAGTTGCCACGTGGACTTTTTTTTGTGAGAACATTTTATGTGTGCACTCTGGATCTCCAGTGCTCTACTCTGGCAATGTCTTGGTAGTTTTATCAGAGCGAAATTTGGTTTTCTGTTATTTCACTTTGATTTGTCACTCATGCCTGTTAGTTCTTCGGGCTTCATTAGTTTTATAACTATTAAAGGACAGTTTGGGTACGGTGTGATATTAGTGTTTGCTCTAGCTGCTTTCCATGCCTCCATGAGGTGTACTTCTCCACTCAACGATTGCCTTGTACAAGTCTGTGCTGTATTTAAAAACCGAAAGAACTGCGGATGCTGTAAATCAGGAACAAAAACAAAGTTGCTGGACAAACTCAGCAGGTCTGGCAGCATCTGTGAAGGAAAAAAACAGAGTTTGTTTTTTTCCTTCACAGATGCTGCCAGACCTGCTGAGCTTTTCCAGCAGCTTTGTTTCTGTGTTGGATTTATTTGATTTCTTTGGTGATTTTCACTGCCATCTCAGCCTTTCCATTTGACTGGAATAGTGAGGAGATGATGTGTGGCATTGAATTTCTCAATCCTTTTATGAAACGACTGAATTCTTCACTTCCTAATTGAGAGGCCATTCATCATTAAGTGGTGTCATTGTCTCGTTGCCTAAGTCCAAGGTGTATGGAGTTTTTGGAGCGATTCTTGCCACAAAGCCCACTGAGATTTCTCGTTGTATTTGACTAAATGCCCCTCATGAACTGCCTACTGTGTCCCTATGACACCCCTCACGTTCAATTCTATCCCTTTGTTACTACACGCCACTCTGAGCAATTTGTCAATATCTGCCAAAGACTAGGCATCACCTGCACCGCCTTTAAAAGCTTGTTGTTCACCCAGACAAGGATTGTCAACCAGGAGCTGCCCTGTACGGTTCCCTGTGATAGACAGGGGGAGATTGTCATCGTGCTTTGTGGGCAGTGTCCTGGATGGGATGGTGCACGAGAGGAACTTCCTCTTTCCAGAAGACCAGCAATGGAGGCCACAACACCAGTCCAAGATTGTGCCTCCCCTCCACCACCCCCCCAGGCCAGTGCAGTCTCTGTAGCAAGAACATCAGTGTCCTTATGCACTTTGCCAGCATAAGTGCCACCATCTTCTCTCCAAGACACCACACTCACTGTCTCTGTGACTGTACCAGCCTCCGACAAAGGCTCATGCTCTGCACTCTCACTATTGTCTGTACATTTTCTCTCACTTGATGTCACTGTCACCCTCTCCAACGTCTCCCCCTCCTGCACCACCAGTAACAGCAGTGCCACCCTCTTTCACCTCCCTTAATATCTGCCTCTCTGTTATTCCAGGAGGAAAGCAGCCAACTTTATAGAAGAAGGAGCAAAGACAGGTGGTGGGTTGCCCAACATTCGGCTCATCACCTCTTATGAGGAAACGCTCCTGACTCTGACCATCCCGGGTCATGGATTAACTGAGTCCAAAACCCTGCATTGATAACAGAAGCTGCCCTTGACCTACTTTGCCAGGCCCCCGTGATCAAAGGCCCTTGACTTGTCTGATGCCTGCTGACCACTATGAGAAGCTTTTTGTCTTTGTGCCTGCATTAAACAGCAAGACAAGATAGAAGTTCAATGAGCTTGGTAGCTCTAGTTGAAAGAGCAAAGTGCGCAAAGGCAAGGCAAGTCAGTGCAATACAGGGATGCTGTGAGCAACCAGTTAGGCTGAGAGTGAGTGAGCAGTGTGACAGCGAGCAAGGAGCCTGGCAATGCAGCCTGCTCCAGTCCATGAGTTGGATGTGTGTTCTTGAGCATACAATGTTCATTACATGCAGCATTACAATAATTTGCTCGTTCAACCCCAGGTGCAGTATAAAGTACAGAAGTATCCTCTATGTGGATCAAAGATGTACTATGAGGATTCATTGACATCTGACATGTGTCAATCTCTATATTTGTGGATATGGAGTACGTGTGGCCAGTGCCCGTGGAGCATTTCTTGAGATGTTAGTGTGTGGTGTCACACAAGGAGGTCCGTCCAAAGAAATGGCAAACTGAATCCACTAGGTACCCCCTCTGATTCAGTGTTGAAATTTCTTGATATCTATATTGTTTGACATGTTTGGTCAGATAGGAAGCTGAATATTAATGGGAGGAATTGTGGCATGAATAAGGTAGTTAACAGACTAGGATCCCCCTTAACTGACAACTCTCTGCCTAGTGAGAAACTTGCCTTGCTGCTCAGCAAAAGTATAAACCACAGAGCAAGGTGCTCCTGACATCACAATCAGTCTCACCAGATGTCTCATCCAATTTTCCTTCAAACTTTACCATAGTCCCTATCATTCACACTCTGAGAAGATTCTGCCCCATATCTTTCTTTCCCATCTGCCAGTATGTCAGCTAAGTGGTGGGTTTAGGCTCTTAAGTGACCAATAATTGACAACTTTAGGGCCTTAATTTCTACCTAGTTGAGAAAGTCTCCAATTGACCTTCTTACCCAACAATTAATTAGTGATGTGGATAACAGGGACGGTATCTCTCCAGGGTCAACTCATCCAGTCATTCCCGTTGCTTCCTTCAGGGAGGGGAAACTTATGCCCCACGTCTTCCAAAGTCCTAGAAAAGTATTAACAGTTGTTAAGTTGCAAACTATGGTGCTATAAACTACCTTTTACTTCTAAAATGAGAGGGAGTTGAAATCCAACAAAACTAACATTTCTACTCCAATACAAAGCTAATGTATCTCCTGTTGCCATGTAGAGGATTAGGAAGTAATGAATATTAGTAACTAATACTAGTGTGGTTGAAATGCTGGGAGATTCAGAAGGGACTAAAACTTAATAGATGAAGTTTGTGTAAGGGGGAAAGTAATGAAGTTTAAATTAGCATTACACTGCATGTAAACAAATGTACGGAATACAGGCACAGATCACCTTGTACTGTTGTGATGTTGTGGCAATAATGGAGATGTGGCTCAAGGAAAGGCAGTTCTAGGTGTTCACTATTCCTGATTACAATGTGTTACAATGATAGGAGAGAACAAAAAAAAATAGACGAGTGACCTTTTTGTTAAGTAGAGCATTGCACTACTGGAGAAACAGGATGTTTCAGAGGATTCAAGGACAGATCTAAGAAACAAGAAGGGTGCAATAACATTACTTGGTGTAATCTATAGACCATCAACTTGTGGGAAGGACGTAGAGGAACAAATCTGTAAGGAAATGACAAGAAATGAAAACATCATAGAGTAGTTATAATGGGACTTTCATTACCTGTTATTATAGATTTGGATAATGGTATTGTGAAGGATAGCAGCATTCTTAGATTGTGTTCAGTAGAATTTCCTACAGTAATGTGCGCCTAGTTCATGAAGAAAGTAGACACAGTGACACTGCAAATTCTAAGGGACAGTGATCACTGTATTGCAAAGTTTAGGATGGCAGTGGAAAATGACATTGGTCATTCCAGTGCAAGAATAATCAATTGGCAGAAAGACAACATGAATGAGTCAAGAACAGAGCTCAGTCAGTTAGACTGGAGCCAAATGTTGGCAGGAAGGTAGCTGAACAAGAGAAGGTGGTTTGAACACAGTGAAGGTATATACCCTCAAAATGGATAGTTGGCACAAACAAATGCTCCCTCGATGACAAAGGAGATAGAAATTACAACAACAAAGAGGTATGTTATGAGAGATGTAAAGTAGAAAATACAATTGAGAGTCATAAGGTTGAGAAGGAGGAGAAAAGGCAAATAAGAGATGTAAAAAGTGATTATGAAGAGAAGACTGGCAGGTAATGTAAAGGGAAATCCCAAAGTCTCCCATACATACCAGTTTGATAGGGTGGTAAAAGCAGGAGTAGATCTGTTTAGGGAACCAAAACAAAATTTATGCTGGAGTCAAGAGGCAGGTGAGGTGTTAATAGATAATTTGCATCTGTCTACAAGGCAGAAACTGCCCAGGTCATGGTGACCAAGGAGGAAACTCTGTCATTGGAAAGATTTAAAACTGATAAGGAGCTAATGTTGGATAAGCTGTTGGTGTTTACAGTAGATAAGATACCAGGACTAGATAAGAAGTATTGAAGGAAATGAGACTGGCAATTGTAAATCTGCTGCCAATTATCTTTCAATTTTCCCCAGATGCAGGGGTTGAGCTGGAGGACTGGAGAATTACAAACGTTACGTCCTTGCTAAAAACAAGCTTGTAAAGACATCTTAGTCAGTTCAACTTCAGTGTGGAGAACTTTCTAGAAACAAATCTTGGTATAGAATCAGTAGCCTCATGGAAAAGCATTGGCTAGTTTGGAAGAGTCAGCATGGATTTAATTTTTCTCTTATGTCCAACTAACTTGCTGGAGTTTTTTTTTTGAAGACGTAACAGAGCGTTGGTAAGGGCAAGGCTGTCAATGTGATATGTGTGGATTTCCAAAAGCTGTTTGATACACTGCCACACAGCAGAACTGTGAGGAAAGTGATCGCTCATGGGGATAAAGAAGAGTCAGTGGCAAAGTAGAGCCAAAATGGACTGACAGTTATGTAATGGTTATGGGCACTTTTTGGGCTGATGAAGTTTTGAAGTGGAGTTCCTGAGAGTCAGTATTAGAATCCTTGCTTTTTGTGTTAAGTGATCTAAAGCCTTATGCATGGGGGACAGTTTTAAAGGTTACAGACAACACAGGACTTAAGAGAATTGAAGCTCTGAAGAGGGCAGTGTAGAACTTCAAAAAGATATTATTACGTTAGCAGAGTCAGTGAATAGGTTGCAGATGAACTTCACTGCAGAGAAGTGTGAGGTAATACATTTTGGTGCAAAGTACTTGGAGAGACAGATAAAATAAGGCTGTGAATTGTATAAATGTCACCTCTAGGTGAAGTGCATGCATGTGCAAAGTGGTCAAGTAAAATAGCTACATTTTATGTTGACAAAGTGCATGGTGGCTTTAAGCGTGATTAGCAAAGATTCCTTATGTGTACTTCACCCAGAAAACATTATCAAAATATTTGAGGATGTCTGACAGAACCTTAGCACTTGCAGTATAGTTCTCAAAATAATTATCATGACAAGCGACATCCTGTTGCAATTAGTGCTGTACGACCACCACAACCATATTATTGTATCACAGCCTGAACAAAAAATGCATACACAGATGTTATTAGTGCCATCTGCCTGCATTCAACACTCAGTGGCCATCTTTGCCAGCCAAATTGGTCTCCATTACACAGTCTCTTAAAAGAAATGGTGCTATTCTAAAGTGCATACGGCTGCAGAGAGACCTGTATGTGTATGTGCATCATTTGTTAATGGAAGCAGGACAGGTAGAAAAAGTTTTTCTTTTGAAAAATGTTAGAGCATTCAAGGCTCCGTTAATATGGGTATTGAGTACAAGAGCAAAGTGGTTGGGATGAACTTGTTTAGACACTGGTTGGACCTTAGCTGGAGTAATATGTACAGCTGTAGGTGCCATGCTTTTGGAAGGTTATGAATGGAGAACATGCAGAAAAGTTAATGGTATTTCCAGGGATGAGAAAATGTAGTTATGAGCATGAGTGGAAAACTTGGGACTGTTTTCTTGGAGAGGAGGCTGAAGGAAGGTTTGATAGAAGTTTTCAAAATTGTAAGGATCTGGATAGAGCAGAGAAGGAGGAAATGTTCTCACTTGTAGAAGGTTCAAGAACCAGAGAGAACCATTTTGGAGTATTTTATAAAGAAAGAATGAATGCAAGAAAAACCCTTATCACATAGCAAGTGGTTTGGGTTTGGAAGGCATTGCCCGAACATGTGATGAAGACAAGTTCATTTGAGGCATTCAAGAGGACATTGTTTCTGTTTAAATAATCGTCCAATACATGTGGTTACAGGAGAAAAGACAGGCAATTGGCATGAAGACAATTTGTCAAAGAGCTGGTGTAGACATAATTAGCTGAGAAGCCTTCTGTACCATAACAATTCTGTGATTCTGAGAAGATGATGAGAAAGAGAGATCAGGTTCATTTTAAGATTAGGCCACAGGCTTTTCTGGAAGCCCAGGTTAAAAAAAAACCGATGACCAAAACATCATCTCACAAACCATCCACAACCTCATCACTTCAGGTGACCTCCCACCCACAGCCTCCAACCTCATTGTTCCCCAACCCTGCACCAGCTGCTTCTATATCCTTCCCAAAATCCACAAACCTGACTGGCCTAAAAAACTTTGTAGGCTACGTGAAACAATCTCTCTTCCGTAGCTACACTGGCCCTAAACCCCACCTCTTCCTCCGTTACGTCAATGACTGTATCGGCGCCACCTCATGCTCCCACGAGGAGCTCGAACAGTTCATCCACTTCACCAACACCTTCCACCCCAACCTTATGTTCACCTGGACCATCTCTAACACATCTCTGTCCTTCCTGGACCTCTCTGTTTCCATCTCTGACAACCACCTGGAAACTGATATCCATTTCAAGCCCACCGACTCCCACAACTACCTAGGATACACCTCTTCCCACCCACCCTCCTGCAAAAATGCCATCCCCTATTCCCAATTCCTTCGTCTCCGCTGCATCTGCTCCCAGGATGAGGCATTCCACTCCCGAACATCTCAGATGTCCTCGTTTTTCACGGACCGCAACGCTCCCCCACCACACACCTCCCCCCCGCAGTGGTCGAGAACACCCTCAACCGTGTCTCCCACATTTCCTGCAACTCATCCCTCACACCCCCTCCCCGCAATAACAACCAAAACAGAATCCCCCTTGTCCTCACATACCAGCCCACCAACCTCCAGATCCAACACATCATCCTCCAACATTTCCACCATCTGCAATCCGACCCCACCACCAAAGACATTTTTCCCTCCCCACCCTTATCTGCTTTCCAGAGGGACCACTCTCTCCATGACTCCCTTGTCCGCTCCACACTCCCCTGCAGCCCCATCACACCCAGCACTTTACCCTGCAACCGCAGGAAGTGCTACACCGGCCCCTACACCCCCCCCGGCGGCCCCCCCCCCCCCCATCCCAGGCCCCAAGAAGACCTTCCACATCAGGCAGATGTTCACCTGCACATCTGCTAATGTGGTATACTGCATCCGTTATTCCCGCTGTGGCCTCCTTTACATTGGAGAAACCAAGCGGAGGCTTGGGGACCGCTTTGCAGAACACCTACACTCGGTTTGCACTAAACAACTGCCCCAGTCACGAACCATTTCAACTCCCCCTCCCATTCCTTAGACGACATGGCCGTGCTGGGCCTCCTGCAGTGCCACAATGATGGTTGTAGGAACAGCACCTCATATTTCGCTTGGGAACGCTGCAGCCCAATGGTATCAATGTGGACTTCACAAGCTTCGAAATCTCCCCTCCCCCAACCGCATCCCAAAACCAGCCCAGCTTGTCCCCGCCTCCCTAACCTGTCCTTCCTCCCACCTCAAGCCCTACCCCCATCTCCTACCTACTAGTCTCATCCCGCCCCCTTGACCTGTCCGTCGTCCCTGGACTGACCTATCCCCTCCCTAGCTCCCCACCTACACTCCCCTTTACTGGCTCCATCTCCGCCTCTTTGACCGGTCTGTCTCCTCTCCACCTATCTTCTCCTTTATCCATCTTCTATCTGCCTCCCCCTCTCTCCCTATTTATTTCAGAACCCCCTTCCCTCCTCCATTTCCGATGAAGGATCTAGGCCCGAAACGTCAGCTTTCCTGCTCCTCTGATGCTGTTTGGCCTGCTGTGTTCATCCAGCTCTACACTTTGTTATCTCAGATTCTCCAGCGTCTACAGTTCCTGCTATCTCTCATACCACAAGAGTTGCTGCTTTATCTTGCATATCCTGTAGCTAAGGAGAGATAGACAGCAAGAAATAAAATCAACTAAAGAAAATGCTGATTCTACTGTTCACCAGGCAGGACACTGGTAGTCTCTAGATTGAAGACTCAGTTTGTGAGTTGTTAAAGGAGGCTAGAACATTCACCTAATTTTGAGATAGAGGAAAGAAACCTGCAGCATTGCCCTGATGTGAAAGGCAGTTCTGGGATTAGGAGTTCCCTCACTCAGAAGTAATTGATTGGAAGCTGGGAGCAACTGTCACAGTGAAATCTTCTTGTGTAATTCTTTCAGCTAATAATGAGTAGTTTAAATTGCTCTTTTAAAAATTTAAACGTCTCCATGGAGGTTATAACAAATTGTTTCTTCTATCTGCCAAACTCCATGATGTTCGTAGAATCATAGAAGCCCTACAGTGTGGAAACAGGCCCTTCGGCCCAACAAGTCCATACCAACCCTTGGACCATCCCACCCAGACCCATCCCCCTATAACCCACACACCCCTGAACACTATAGTTAATTTAGCATGACCAATCCACCTAGCCTGCACATCTTTGGATTGTGGGAGGAAACCGGAGCACCCGGAGGAAACCCACACAGACACGGGGAGATTGTGCAAACTCCGCACAGATTGTTGCCTGAGGCTGGAATCGAACCCAGGTCCCTGGTGCTGTGAGGCTGCAGTGCTGACCACTGAGCCACCGTGCTGCCCCAGTGTTAATATGTGATAAGAACGCCATTTGCTGTACTACCTGGGATCAGCTAACTCCACACACCCAGGATTCAAACCTGCAATCTTACCTTGCCTGGAGTTTTCTCTGATACTGTGGAAAATGCTGATTAAAATGAATTTCTTGCATCTGCTCATCTAGTGAGAACTAACCACATCTTTTTGATTTTGTAGTTTTAAATTTAACTAAGCCATGTGCTCCCATGCTAAGTCATACCAACTAACTATTAAGGTGATGAATTTGCTTGGAATTTTGTGTACCATTTTGGAGAGGTTTGCAAAGAGACAGAGATTTAACCTGGAGTTCATAGCGAGCTGCCTGAGACCAATGAATGTTGGATGTTGTGTACTAGCTGAGAACAGCCCAACATGAAAACGGCAGATTTGGCAACTAAATTCTGCTTGGTGTAATATATTCCTCTGGGAAACTGTACACTCCCCTGTTTAAGTAAAATTTTAGTACTGTTTGGCTGGATCTTGTTGAAAGAGATGTGTGTGTATATAGCAGAGTTATTGCATTCCATATATTTTATTGATCTTACAGTCCATTTTTACCCATTGAATTAAACCCTGGTTTAGTTCTTATTTCAATTTTACTCTCACTGTAGCCGCTTTTGCAAAGGGCATCCAGTGCTGAAGACCATTGACATGTTCCACTTCAGAGGACCCTCACAAGTTGGGGATCGCATAAATTTAAAGGCAATAGTTAACAACGCATTTAAAACAAGGTGAGACCATAACTTGTTATCTTGGCTTTCCTCAGGCACCTGTTGTGAAACAAGTGTGAACTGTGTGCATTTTAGAATTGATCTGTTCATAGATACAAGTTCAGAGTGGATTCTGTCTGTAGTCTTACAGGGAAGCTCTTCATTGTCCAGCTCTTTAGATTGTGAACAGCTGAGGACCAAGCACTATGGGCCTGCACTAGTAACAGCCTGCCATCCTGAGAATGATTTTGTTTATTCCTATTTTTTGCCTGTCTCTGTTAACCAATTCTCAATTCATACTGGTAAGACTCATAGGTGAGACCTTATCACAAGCCTTCCAAAAATTCAAATGCACCACATTCACTGGTTGTCCTTCATCAATGCGCAGAGTAGTATCCTCAGAAACCTCCAACATGCTTGTCAAACGTGACTTCCAGTTCTCAAATCCATGTTAATTGTACCCAATTTTACTGACCTTTTCCAAATGTCCAGTATTAAAATCTTTATTACAGATTCTAACATTTTTGCTAAAACTGATGTCAAACTAAGAGATCTGTAATTCTGCACTCTCCCTATTCCTCCTTTCTTAAATGGTGGACATTTGATGATAGGTGCTACACAAAAGGTTATTGTGGAAAATAAAAGCTCATGGATAAATGGGTAACTTATCGGCATGGACTTGAGATTGGCTAGCTAACAGAAAACAGAGAGGAGGCATAAATGGGTCATTTTCTCATTGGTAAGATGTGACAAGTCATTTCACAGGGATCTGTTCTGGTTCGTCAAATTTTTCTTTAGAATTTGTGTGAATGACTTGGACAAAGGGACTGAACACATGAACATACAAATTAGTTTGCAGCAGTGGGCCACTCAATAGCTCAAGCCTGCTCCACAATTCAATAAGATTATGGCTGTATGATTACTCCACACTTCTACCCACACCCGGTAACAGTTCATCCCCTTGCTTATCAAGAGTGTTTGCCTTAAAAATGTTTGAGGACTCTGCTTCCATCACTGTTAGAGAAAGATATTTCCAAAGACTCATGACACTCAGGAAAGAAAGTCTCCCTAACTCTGTCTTAAATTCTTGAGCCCTTATTTTTAAACCATGATCGTCAGTTCTAGATGCTGTCACATGAGGAAACATCCTTTCCACATTAATCCTGTCAAGGTTCCTCAGGATCTTGCATGTTTGAATGAAATCACTTTCGCCTAGCCTGTCCAACCTTTCCCCATAAGACAGCAGGCCCATTTCAGATATCAGCCTGGTAAACCTTCTCTGAACTGGTTACAACACGTTTTTATCCTCCTTTAAATAAGGTGACCACTTTTGTGAATGCTACTCCAAATGTGGCCCTAAGGCTTGGATAGAGTGGAGAAAGGGAAGATACTTCAACTTGCAGGAATTACTAAAATTGTTCCATTTCCGATAGCCAGGCGCTGAAGTTCAGAACTGGATCCTGGTCTTGACACACTTTTTATAAGCTTTTACTTGCAGAGATAGCCTTATTAAATATGCAACTCCAATCCTAAAGAGTACAGTTCCAATCTGCTTCAATATTTAGGAGCACAATTGAATCCTCAGTTAATGCCCATTTCCTGAATACAACCACAGTGCTAAAATTACATACAACCGACAGAACTAGGGGCCATAAATATATGATAGTAAAATATCCAATAAGAAATTTAGAAGAAACTTTTATTACTGAAAGAGAGATTAGAATGTGGAACTTGCTAAAACTGGAAGTAGTTGAAGTGAATAGTAAAGATTAGTGTAAGGGGAATCTAGTGTATGAAGACAGAGAGAAGTTAAAGAGATAAGAATGAGTGGGACTGAAGGCATTTGGAAACGAGGATGAGAATTTTAAAATCGGGGCATTGCGGCACCAATACCCTGTGAAGATCAGTGAGCACACCAGTTAGGGTTGAATAGAACTAGGTATGAGTTAGTAAACAGACATCAAGACTTTTGATCAGTTCAAGTTTATAGAGAGTGGCATGTGAGAGACTAGCTCAATGAGCATTGGACTAGTCAAGACTGGAGACAGCAAAAGAGTTTCTTTGCAGATGAGCTAAAACAAGGGTGAAATCAGCCAGTGTTGTAGAGATGGAAATGGGTGAGCCTGATGGTGTGACTGTGATCAGAAGGCCATCTTGGTGTGGTGTGTGACACCACAGTTGCAGATGGTATGGTTCAGTCTCAGGTTATTGTCAAGTTGAGGAATGGAGCCCGTAGCTAGGAAGCAGGTTTTGTGTTGGGGACTGAAGTCAATATCATTGGTTCTTCCTGATATTTATTTAGCTGGAGAAAGTTTCTGCTTGTCCAGTACAGAATATTGAACCACTCTTGTGAAAAATTGGAAATTTGGAGAATTGAAGAAAGGAGGGGTTGACAGAGCTGGCAATGAGGTCAAGTTGGACATTTGCAGTGTACGTGTGAAACATTTATTTTCACTTCTGTGAAGTGCCTTGCTGTCTCTTAATACAATAAAGGAGCAATATAAATGGAATTTGTGTAACTTGACTTTGTGTTGATAAAGAGACGGGCCATTATCAACGTACTGCCTGACTGCGTGGGCTGCTGTCAATGGCTATGCTTGCAGTATATTCTAATAAGAGGAAACTGGATGGCATGATTGGTTTAAGTGCAAAGAAGCCCCTGAATACTGATGGCCAGGGAATGTTTTTGCTGCAAAATTTAATGAAGTTGTTTCAGTTTTCCTGGGTGATAAAACCTACTTTCAATCCAGCCTCTCCGTTGCTTCCAAAATAAAAAAAAACCAGGAAAGTGGCCAAAAAACTCTGTTCAAGGACAGAGCTGATAAAATGTAGCACAACACAGCTTTATGTGAATTTATCTTGTATTCTCTGCAGTCATACTTAACAAGGGCTGTACACATTATAAAGTTTAATTGCATGGTGTAATATTGTGTGGAAAGATGGATAAAAAGTATCTTTGGCTTAATCAGCAAATGTTTTATCACATTAAAAGTGTTATGCTTTAAGCTCATTAATCATTTATGGAAAACATTATTGCTTAAAAGAAATCTAGCCTTCTTATTGGTTCAGTGGTTAATTGTCAATATTCAGACTATGAGGGTTCTGGCTTGAGGTTTGGTTTGCACTGCAGTAGCTGATGACAGCCAGGGTATTAGATGGGGAAGTTACAGTGGCTAGCAAAGGTATTAATACCAAAGATTAAGTCACTGCTGTCTGTTAATACTTGATCTGAATTAGCTTTTGAAGAACAACTTGTGTGATGTACAGAGATTGTTGGAATTGCATTATAACATTAATGCCTTCAGAGGTGGACAATGGAAATGAAAATGTTGCAGCGGCTGTTCGAGTCATGAAGAGAATAATGGTATTGCTTCTGTAACAAACTGTGTTAAAGTAACAAGGCTAAACATTTATGGAGGAGGTGAAGAAGAGTCAACTCTAGTGATTTGTTATTAAATTAGAAGATTTGAGAATTTAAACTTCCAACTGAAGTAAACATTGAACCATTAGTAGGATTTGAAGCATAATCCCACTTTGCTGCCTGGCATAATATTGAGTGGTGGTCATTATACGTAACTGTGACCACGTGTGTTTTTAAATTTCAAATTATAATAAAGTAAGTAAAGATCCTCTTTACTAAGGATACTTTCTAAATCACTGGTCTTTTTCAGCTTTGAAGTTGGTGTCTGTGCAGAAGCCTATCATCAGGAAGACTGGGAACGGAAAACACACATCAACAGCGCCTTTCTGACCTTTGTTATGCTGGACAAAGATGGAGAGCTCAGCACGTTGCCCTGCATTAAGCCAGAACCAGGGGTGAGTGCTGTGCTGTTTTAAAAACAGACATGGCCTATTAAGATCTTTAGAGAAGGAAGTTTAATGTCTTTACCTGGTATGGTCTACATGTATCTTAGCTGTTTCTTAGCAGCTCACTAAAATGGCCACCCGAACAGAGTAATTAAGGATGTGCAATAAATGATAGCCTAGCCTGCCAATCCCACATTTGATAATGAAAGACCTTTTATAAGGCAGTATAATGTGAGTAAGGGTATGTCATTTCACCTCTACTGATCCAGTTCAATGATTTTCTAGCTGATCTATAGACATAGATGGAAATCAACCAGAATAGGTGGGCTGAGAGTCCAGTTTCTGAGCCTTATAGTTTATATAACCTGCACTGATCACTGCAAACATTGGTATAAATGTGGAATCCTACTTACCATGTGTTCACTTCACACAATATTTTAAAAAATAAAACTCTAGTCCCAGAGGACCATAAGGACTGTCATTAGAGAGGGACGACTGGTTGAGGGGAAAGATTTGAAAAACACTGAATGGGTAACTTTTTCAAGCAGAGAGTGGTGTGTGTATGGAATGAGCTGCCAGATGAAGTGTTGGAGGTGGGTATAATTACAACATTTAAAAGGCATTTGGATGGGTATATGATTAGGAAGGGTTTAGAGGGATATGGGCCAAATGCTGGCAAATGGGACTAGGTCAGATTGAGATGTCTGCTCGGTGTGGATGAGTTGAACTGAAGACTATGTTTCCATTCTCTATGACTCTATGGTGGTGAGTTTAACTGCAGGGTCACCACACCTCAGTTTGAGAAGGTGGGACCTTTGGTAGCTAATGTGGGAATTGAACCCGTACTGTTGACGTCATTCTGCATTGCAAACTAATCATCCTGCCAACTGAGCTAACTGACCCCATACACTAATTCTAAGGATAGCATTGTGTTTTGTTTTGTTTTTGAAAGGTAGTTTCTCACTGAAGCATAAGAATGTAATGTTGCTGATTTTAATTTTAATAATAAACAGAAAGTTATTAAAATAAATAAATTAAGATAAAATAGAATAAATTGGACTAGTTACTTATAATATAAACCTGAAAGATTTTTAAAAGTAAGGTAATATTTATTCTTGTTAACACTTAATGAGAAAAACCTTTTACGATGCCCAAAAACACCTTTGTACAGTATACCATAAAATGATTTTTTTTTTTTGTCATGTCTGAATATGTAAATTCTGACTTCAACTCCCAGTCTGGAAAATCAGTAACCTTTTCCTGGGGCTGTCACACACCAGAGTTTTAAACCTTCTCAGCTTTAAACAAGTTCTTCAGAATTTTATCCAAACACTTCTGGTCTGGTACTGCAATTAGACTCCTTACTCCAAGATAATCTATTCTTTACTATCTTCTCCCTTTCTTGGGAGCACTGCTTTATACATCCACCTTCATCTAGAAACTCCCCCAAAACTGAAACTAAAAAGAACCAGAGATAACACAGTGTGGAGCTGGAGGAACACAGCAGGCCAGGC
>JAHRHZ010000058.1:14093716-14137735 GCA_024137785.1 Ginglymostoma cirratum | reverse complement strand
TGCTGCCTGGCCTGCTGTGTTCCTCCAGCTCCACACTGTGTTATCTCTGACTCCAGCATCGGCAGTTCTTACTATCTCTAACTAAAAAGAACCTTTATTTTCAAGTTATGGATATCTTTCCTTCAATCTTTTTGGAAAGAAATTCCAGAATTTTCTCAGAGATCTCTTGATACATTATTATTTACTTTGTTCATTCATAAACCGTCCTAATGTGCACAAAGCCAGTCAGTTGTGAAAGCTAACTCCCTTAAACTGTTTTAAAAGCGGTATCCATGGCTGCAGAAATACTTGCAGGTTACTTATTAAATCTCAAATGCAGAAAAACCCATATGTCACCAATTCAAAATGCAAACAACCAAGCTTAAAAATAAATGGTCTTAAAATATTTAAAAATCTCACAATCTCCTACACACTTAGAAGAATGTCTCTTTGAGGCAGAATCAAAAATCAGATGCTAAGCTAAAGGAGATGTTGGCAGGGGTGATTGAAATCTCAGCAAAACATTAGCTTCTAAGGACCAGCTTAATGAAGGAAAGGGAGAAGAAGAGTTGGAGGTATTTTGAATAGGAATTCCAGACCTACATAACTGAAGACATGACCCCCATCTGGGGTAACAGTCCATGGTGACGGCCAAGTTGTACAAAAGGCTAAAATCATTACAATGGTATTCACCTGGGAGGTGATTGGTTTTGTAAACTGACTATATTTACCTCAACAGGATGGAGAAAGAAGATACCGTGAAGCAAGCGCAAGGAAGAAAATACGACTTGACAGGTCAGTAAACCTGAATACCCCAACCCTTTGGTGATTAAATGCTTTTACAGAACAACAGGAATGAATATCACAGTGATTCTCACACATATTCTTTATTTCAGCATGGCAGCAAGAGAGCTTCACATGGTGATTTGCTTTGTGAACCTCTGGAAAAATCTATTGGGCATGTAAAATATGTGTTGCCAAACAACCGGAAAGGACCATTGTATTTCTTGTTAGAACACAGAGCAAATGGTGCCTGTGACTCAATTAAACTGACCCTGCATCCTAAACCCTGACCCTAATCCCCTAAACCCTCACCCTAATCCTCTGCTAACATGCTGTCAGATTTCACTTTGCGCTGATCACAGCAGCCATGCCACGGATAAACAGAATGCAAGGGTATTCCCACTGATGCAGCACAAGGTCTGACAGCCTAATGTGTACATTGAATTTATAAAACACGTTGGAATGTTTTCCCATATTCAAGGCGCTATATAAAAACAATTTGTTGCTGCTTTATGCAATTTGCTGCTGTAATATCAAAGATTCCCAAATTTTTTTCTCACTGTGAAACTTGAAAATTGTCACCATCCTTCAGCAAGATCTGAGAGAGCGGGATATGATGGAGGTCATGTCTGTTAGAATAGGAGGGCAGCTGTTAAACTGTCAGTGAGAGCTCCACTGCAGGCATTGCTGCCTTGAAGCTTATGACCCAGAGTTTCAGTTTGAGACCCCATTTGGAGTTCCAGCTCCCTCTTTGTGTTCTAAAATTAATTGAGGTCCAATAGCTGTACAAATATGCTGCCTCTTGGGCTACATGGTGCATTGTTCTGTGGAAGTAAGGAAAATTCAGTGGGTTTAATTGCAATATTCTAAAACATGAAGCTGCTGGAAACAGCAGTAATCCCAGAAGTCCCTCCCCCACCTTTTGTGTAAATGCAGTAAATGTGTGTTAATACAAAAATATTGTTTAGTTAATTGTGGTTTCTTGTACCTTCAGTGATAGAGGTATCTTTTTTTTTTCTCCTGGCAAAGTCATGTTTACAGCAAATTAATCCAAAATTGTATGTATGTGGTATGGTTGTTTTGACATGGGATTTCCTTGCATGATCCTTTAGGCAGAGATTTGGAGTTTTAACAGGATCTCCGTTGAGTGTACTTATTTTTTTCTGAATGTTCCCTTTTGAGTTCTGATGGCACACACCAATCAGTGGAGACTGATGCAGTTTCATGGCATCAAGGCCTTGAATGTGTAATCTGCAAATCAATTGTTGGATTCAGTTTCAGTCTGTGATGCTTAGCCTTAAAGTTGATTTTTTTTTCAGTGCAATTTTGCATTCCACACTTGGGAAAGAGAAAGCTTATGTTATTTTAGCTTCTTCCACAACATTTGGATGTACTGAGTGTTTCATAGCCAACTTTGGAATCATAATTGGTTTTGTAAACTGGAAAGCACAGTAATAAGTTTACACACAACAAAACTGCACACACAGCAATGGGTAAATGATCAGGTAAAGCTAAATAATTTGTTTTTGGGCAAGGTGGAGAGGAAGCTTTTCTGCTTTGAAAAGTGTTTGTTTTACATCTACCTAACAGGTTGGATGACACCTCAGTTTTACTCCGTCTGAAAGGTGGCATGTTCAAAGTTTGATTACTGCCCTGCTGTATCAGCTTGGGTTTATGTGTTTGCGTCAGTAGAGGTAGGTTTAAACCTCTGACTTTCTGACACAGAAGCAAGAGTATTACCACGGAGCCAAGTCCAACAATTAACGTTTGAGAACAAGTCCACTTGCTCTGAGTGGGCCTGAGATTGTAATATTCCAAGTAAAATCTAACAAGAATCTAAAAGAGTTTTAGTTAAAAATCATGTGCGAAAACCTACAAATTCCTCCAGGTAATTAGGAGTTTGAACTAGACAAATGAATTGTATTTGCAGATCTTTTTATAGAAATTTAAAATCCTATTGTTTTCTTTCAGAAAATATATCATTTCACGTAAGCAAACTGAAGTACCACTATCTGTGCCCTGGGACCCCAGCAATCAGGTAATCTCCCTTTCCAGATACAGATAATTTAGAGTGTGAACCTTTCATTTTCATAATCAAGTAAGTTGTCTTTTTGTCTGTTGCTTTACCTCTTTGCCTGGATGTAACAGATGTAATCTTTGCATGTTCCTACTTATTTTACCACTGAACATTTTGCATGAACAACGATTTTATAAACTGTTCTTTGTATTAGTGATCAGGTTTGCATATTCACAAAAAGCAGTTTAATTTTAGTCATCTGTGGAATGTATTTTTAGTGAGGATGATTTCTGTCAGTTCTGATGGCCATATTTATACATGTCCTAAACGAAGCTTAAACCTCGTATGGTGGTCAGATTTGATAGGCGGCTTAGAACTTGCCTCATCTTACTCCTTGTTACTTTGGTGGTACCCTCCATTATCTGTGACCTCCTAACCATGTTGTGTTACCCAGGTCAACAGAAGTCGGTCAGGTCTTGTGTTGTATGTTGCTGTCCAGTTTTTAAGTCTCTTAACTTTTTTTGTTTGTTAGCGTAATGTGTCCACTCTGTGCTTGTCTTCTCCTTTCTTTTTCTCCCCTTCTTATCAGAAGGGCATGACTCCTGCTAAGGTTCTGCTCAGAGAACAGGAACCCATAACCAATAATTCATCTTAAGTGCCCCTTTATCATGTAAAACCCAGAAAGGATGTTAAAGTGTGATGAACATCAAAGTTATGTCCAATCTTGTCATCACCATATTTCCAACGAATAGTCATAGATAGTGATCAGGATTGGTAAATCTGACATTTCTTTTATGATCTCCTGCTGGTATCTCAGGAGTATTGAAGCCAGTTACAGCACTCAACTGTTCTGGCAAAGGTCAGCAAATTCTGCATTAACCAGGTATCAACCCTGATATCTTCTTGTATCAATATGTCAATGCTACATACTGCTTAATCAACTGATGTTTGAAGTGACTAGTTTGGTTTTTGTTTGTTTTAAGGTTTACCTCAGCTATAATAACATTTCTGCACTGAAAATGTTGGCTGCAAAGCAAAACTGGGTACTGAACTGCACACACAACAAGGCAAGTTAAACTAACAGTAACACAGAGTTTAAGGAATTAGCCAACTGTTTGGAAAATGATGCAAATTTCCTTTTTCTAGGCCAAACTGTTCACTCTGGAGGAAGGTCAGTTTCTGTCCTTCAAAGCAGAAATGTCTGTTTCTGTAAACATCAAGCAAGTTTTCATGCTCCTGTCTGATATGAGCCGTCGACACGAATGGGATACCCACTATCAGTAAGAAGAATGATATAAACGAGAAATGGCCATCATTGATTGTGAAAGAAAGGATAATGAAAAGGAAAATATTGATACAACTCCATGTACCAGGGAGTACAGAGATGTTATTTCTCTCTCTCTTATGATGGAACAAATTAAATCTGATTTAACTTCTCTTCTGATTGAGAAAGCAGAGTGATACATCACTTGGTGATTAGCTGCCAAACAGCATATGGTCACAGACCTTCACAGAACATGATTTTTGAACTAACTCTCCTTGTGATTCAACTCAGTCCTTGAGCATCAGCGTCTTTTTTTTTTGCGGGGTGGGTGTGATGGTCATTATTGCTATATGGGCCGGCCATATAGGTGCTGTAGTTGCTAGAGCAGGTGAGAGTCCGTGTTTTCTGCAATGAGTGACTCGCATTCTGACACCCCAAATCATTCCCAGCACCTGCAGGACTCGGGTATGAGTGTAATGCAAAGCTGTTCTCTTACCTGGATGGATGGAATTGTATCAATGTTGAAGATGCTCAATACCATCTAGCTTGGTTGCATCTCATCCACTAGCCTTAAAGTCCCCTCTACCATCAGCACAGAGAGGCTGCACTACAATCTACAGTAAGCACAGCAGGAGCTCACCACAGCTTTTTCAGCAAAGCCTTCAAAAGCTGCTAATTCCACCTCCTAGAAGCACAAGGGTGGGAGGTGTGTTGGAACACCAACAACTTTGAGTTATTTACCAAGTCACCAAACCATTCTGATTTCATCATATATCATTATTCCTTCATTATTGTTGGGTCAAAATCATAGGATTCCTTCTTCACCACACTGACAGCATCTTCACCACATGGAGTGGTTCAAGAAGGCAGTTTAGTACCATCTTCACAAAGCAAGCTAAGGATGGGCAATAAATACCAATCTTTTCAGTTAAGCCCATTACCCCAGAATTAATACAAGAGTATTCACAGTATGTAGTTTTGTTCAATTTACATCAGGGATCAGTGAATTTATTTTTACCTGAATTTCTCTGGAATTATATCGTATTTGCAGAACTGTGCTGGGATGGCTTATACATGGTTAGTGGATGGAAGATCAGAGGGTTTTCGAAGTGGAAGGACCAGGCATCTCTGGAGTGCCCAAAGAGGAGCTATCTGTGGGGCCTGACCGAGGTTCGTCCTCTGAATGGGTGTCTTTTGGCACTGCCCTGTCTTATTCCAAGGAAGTGGCTCCTGGAGTGAGGTCAGGGTCCTTTGTCCTCTTTGCTGAGTACCAGTGATGGAGTGTAGGTTTGTCCATATATGCGTGTCCATGGTAGTTGCTAGCCTGCCCACGGAGACAGCCAAATGCACGCCAGCTTGCTTCAGCACCGTATGTAAAGCATTGTCCTCCAACCTTGGAGCCAGTTTCGCAAGTGTCCCTGACAAAGTTTCCTGCTGCTCTTGTGTCTGCTTGTGCATATTGTCGAAGTTATTAATGTCCAAAGCCATGGAGTTGTCTTCTGCCTGGGGCTGAGCAAGTGCCTGGCCACAGACATTCCTCTGAGTATCAGAAACGGGGTCGGGGAGCATTTCTTCCTCCGCCACCGCCGCCACCACACACGCACACGCATGCGCACACACGCACCACCAACTTTAATCTCTCTAAAGTGCCAGGTCTTTTGGTTGAGACAATTGGTCAACATATGCAGTTCACATATAGAGCTCTTTACTAACAGATATCTTTGTGCTTTACTGTGAAAGTGTCTGTTTAATAATGTTTACCCTTGAAGTGTCTCGCATCTCTCACAAAGAGAGTCTGCACCTGCAGAGATTTAAGATAAAACACTCGCACACTCTCTGGCTGTGATGGCACAAATAAAGCGGCACAGAGTGAATGACAGGCTTAGCCTGTCAATTTACGTGACCCCTAGACCTTCATGTTCCTTTCTGCTTCTCTGTCTGTGCCATTGGCTTTGATCTTCCCAACATGCCTACCCAACCCTTTAATGTAACTGCTCGTCTCCCCACTTTACGCCCTAACCTCCAGACATTACTCCATAGTTACAGCAGACACAATCCTGCATTGTTCCCTCGTTGACATCAAAGCCAGAATGATGGTTATTGTTGCAACCCCTCCCCCAAGCCCTTCCCACCCTTAGTACCATTTCCCTCCCATGCCGTATTGTCTACCAACCTTGTTTTTGAGTTGCTTTCTTTAACAATTATTATTCCATCTGTATGCCAGCTTGCTGCCTCCAATCCTCACAAATGATTTCCTCAAATATTCCCACTACAGCAATGGCACCTGATAACCCTCCTTGACTTCCAGTTAGCAGATGCCCTGGAATGGCCATGTCCTACTCCACCTTGGAAACACTGAAAGACCAGACCCCTGACTGATCTCTCTTCAGATCCCCCAGTGTCTTGCCACGGCACCCTGGATTGGTTGAACTGGACCTGTCGGACTGACTGTGGCTCACTCCCTGTGATGATATGAACCTTGTGACCCTGGTCTCCCCATGTTCCTCACTGACCATTTCCAAGGCTGGACTGATATCAGATATGACCTAAACCTACAGTGGTGGGACCAACATCCTGAGTGATGACAGAACCCCTTAAAGTTTCAGACATGGCCATTCGGTTGAAGCACATGTAGTGTGTATGCCATATAAGCTGCTGCCACATGCTGTAGATGTGATACTGATATAGCTCAATTCCATTCAGCCTCTTTGACTGATCATCGCTGGTAAATGTGACAAGCTGCCTGGCCTTGTGTCTGTGCTAAATAGCAAGACAAAGCAGAAAACTGAGGCTGCAAGTTCTGAATGATATGGCAGTGTGCAAAAAGACAAAGCAAGGCAGAGATGCAGTGAGCATCCAACTAGGTACGAGGAAAGTCCTGAAGTTCACCCCGTTCTGATACATGAGATTAGCATGTGTCCCTGTGCACACTGTCCCTGTAGCAGCATTGCCATGAAAGGTGTGAATGAGCTTCAAAGTGCAGCATTGAAGTAGTGAGCTATATTTTGAGTGAGTTGAAGATGTACCATGATGTGGTGAGGCTGGTGTGTCCAGTGCCAACCTCCATGGATGAAGGATGCAGGCAGTCACTGCCAGTGTCTGTGCCTGGAGATGGTGGGGACTGGCAGCCAGGCTGGAGCCCAGAAGAGCATGTAGTGGCCAGGCTGGAGCCCAGAAAACCATGTAGTGGCCAGGCTGGAGCCGCCATTACCCAGGAATTGTTACCATCTATTTTCCCTCCACTGCCTGGTAAAATAACAAACTGCAATAAGTAATGTAAGGTTAGATAATAATGAGGTGTGAGAACTCCTGCTGCTCACTAACAAGATTCTCCTCTCACCATTTAAAACCTTGGGTGGAAAATCATACTTTTCTTTCCCCAAATTTAACAAGAATCACATGTTTCTGATCTCAAAATATTTTTCCAACTGACTTGCCATTGCCCGTGTCGTTCAGGTGCTGGAAAGATTCCACTTCACAATTCTGAATTACATTATAAAGCAAAGGCTTTTCAGTCTGACTGGATGGCAGCTGTTGACGTTACATTAAGGGATGGGATGCAGCCTGAGACACTGCTTTCATGCAGTGGTGTGGAACCAAGTCTGAGGAAACTCTGGCAATGCTGAAATAGCTGTCAAACAGTCAGAAGGTGTCAGCAGATTTGATTGGAGTCCCTTGTGCGATGGAGGAGCCCTAGATACAGTTCATTGTGTGCAGCCAAAACTGAGTAGGAAAGTTAACTTCTTCAAGGCTCATGTTGAAAGGACAGAAA
The DNA here is from genome assembly GCA_024137785.1 of Ginglymostoma cirratum. Classification (NCBI taxonomy): domain Eukaryota; kingdom Metazoa; phylum Chordata; class Chondrichthyes; order Orectolobiformes; family Ginglymostomatidae; genus Ginglymostoma; species Ginglymostoma cirratum. Next base: position 14,129,920 of record JAHRHZ010000058.1, on the reverse strand, counting down.
TTGTCAAACTGTTCAGAGATTATCAGAGATTATCACGTGAAATGTTCCTTAAAGTGCTGTCTTAAATTTTATAACGTATTTTTCTAGCTGTCCCTTGGGTTGTAATGTGCTGTGTTGTAAAAGGTAGAGCTCCAGGGGAGTGAAATATTTGATGGGTGTGAGAAGTAGGAACATTAGGCTCAAGCAGCAAGACAATAAAAGTAATGCTCAGGACCTGGCAAGATCTGCATGTGAATCAAGCAGTTGGAGTACTGGGAGTTCAGGTCTGCAAAGGCCATTGTTTTATCCTAAGGATAACCACTCAGAAATGAGTTGTTCCCCAACTCCTCCGAGGGTGGTGCCTGTGGAATCAGCTAAGTATGGAGTGAATTTTCAGCAGGCCTGCAGCATCTGTGGAGAAAAAAATCAGAGTTAACGTTTTGGGTCCGGTGACCCTTTCTGAGAACCCAGTTCTGAGGAAGGGTCACCGGACCCGAAACATTAACTCTGATTTCTTCACAGATGCTGCCAGACCTGCTGAGCCCTTCCAGCTACTTCTGTTTTTGTTCCTGATTTACAGCATCAGCAGTCCTTACAGATTTTATGGAGTGAATTTTGTCTGATTAACAAAAGTAGAATCAGCAACTGGTCGTGCACAGCATAGAATACTGCTGTGAGAGCTGAACTGACTAAGGCAGTGGGTAGCTGCTGTAAATCATGAAGGTCTCTGGTTTGATCCCAGCTCTGCTAAGATAGTTGACACAGCTGAGAACAGCTATGTCAGTGCTTCAGTACACACTTCATGAAGGTGAAGTTCAAACTATCTTTTTATGTTTTTATTAAAGACGTACATGCAGCTGGTGAGAATGAGATGGAAACAGTGAAACACACTGGCAGCTCTTGCTGTCCCTAGTAAAGATACTAGAGGGGATCCATACTCTAGCAGGAAGTCTTCATGAGGGAAAAGGGCATTGACAGAAAAAGAAAATTCCAAACTGTTGCCATCTCCATTCTTGGAGTGTATCAAATTTTGAAGAGTGAATTTATATTTTCCTTCATGGGTTTTCGTATAGAAAACTAGGGGATAAATCCTTCCATAAGGAGTTGAGTAATTAACATCACCACCCAAAGAAGAAAGAGAGAAGTTAGGAGTAATAACTTTACCATAGTGGTGTTAGGACCAGAATAAGCAACAGAAGCAGAATCTGTTCCAGTTTTCAAAGGGGAAGTGATTTATCGGGGGCCGAGAAAGGGCAGGAGAATGAGGCAAAGTTGATAGTTCTTTCAGAGAATTGGTATAAGCTTGATGAACTGATTAGTCTCTTCCTCTACTGGAAGATTCTATGAAGCAAATAAGAATATCCATAGTGGAGGACTTCTTTAGCTAGTGGAAAAAATGGGGTTTCTAAATAATAAGAATATAAAATAAGAAATCATGGAATTAGATGTTTTACATAAAATTATAACAATTAGATGTTACATGAGTTTGATTAATACTGTGGTTTCAAAATGAGTTATTAAAGTATACTCTACTCCTTGCATGCAGAAAAGCATATAAATTCATATGACTTCTGATCATTTTATGATTCCTCCCAAGGAAATTTGAATTGATACAAAAGGTGGATGAAGATGATGTCATCTATCACGTGATCTCCCCTTCTGTCAACAAAGAGAGTAAATTTCAAGACTTTGTTTTACTGGCGTCTCGTAGAGTACCTTGTGCTGATGGGTAATTTCTCTTCGTTTTTTTTCAAATAAAGAGGCAGACTGAGAAAGCTTTTAAAAAGTTGGAAAAAAATCTCCTAACAGTAATTCTGAAGAAATGAAAAGCCAAGTTTTCGTATTTAAATTTTCAGGTCCAGAGGTGCTGTTTGGCAGAAATTACCGCAAACCGTGTCAAGTCATTACAAGCCCAAGGGATCAGCTCTATAACGTGTTTAGCGGGTCATTAGTAGTTTAATTTTATTGCACCTCTCTTATCTTCCTCTATCTTAATCCCATGTTTCATTCCCAATTTTCATCTTTCTCTTCATGATTTAAACCTTATTTATAATTCCCTGGGTTATGTTCTTAATTTAAAACTTGCATGGCTATGTGAGAATACTTCCGTCGTGATTGATTGAGGAACCTTGCTGTCTTATGTCCTGCTGACAGGGCTCCTGCAGGGGTTATCACCTGGCTCAGAAACAGATGATGACAGTGAAACCTTAATAAGCAACTATTAAGCATAGTGAATAACGAGCACCGTCCTTCCATCTCTCTTAACAAAATCTCAGCTGTTATACCCAAATGCTGTATCCTGTGTTGTCACAATGCATGCTCTTCTGTTACAATGTGCTTGCCAAGACATCCAGGTCTTCATGAAAACTGGGTGTCATAGCCAGCATCACAAAGATATGTTTAGAGAAACACTTACTTGAATGTGGAGCTGGAGATGCAGGACTGCTTTTCATGGCTACTCATGAAAGCCATGGGCTGCTGCTGACTGCTACACCCCACAACCCCCAATGACATATCCATTAGGGATGCTACAGCCTAAAAATTTAAGTAACTTTCTGTGGTGAGTTGAGGACATCCAGCAGACATCTGCAGCTCATCTGTCTGGGGTTACTGAGGTGTTGCAGCTGCTTGTTCTGTTGCAGGGATCACTTCCAGCCTCCAGTATGTATCAGCTGGCCGCACAAAACATCTGTAGTCCAGTTAATAGATTTATTCCTGTTTCTTTTATTAATCTCTATCATCAATATATCCAGCCAATTGATATTATCAGGTTCTGTCTTTTAATCTTCAACATAGACAGCCTTCTATTTCAACCACCCTTGTCACTTTTATCCACCCATCAACTGATGAAATCTTATCAGTTCTCAGGGTTAACCATTTAACTTTCCAAAATTGTAAAATGAGCCTCTGTATTTTCCCTCTGTTTATATCCGGATTGCACAAACTGTAGAATATGCAGCTTTTTTTGACCTAATCCTGACTACCTGTTTTTCCGGATGGAGAGAATGGTAATGTTGGCAGATTTTTCTCTGTTCAGAATGTTCTATACTTTTCCACGGTCAGGTCAGGTCATCCTGTACATTTAACAATAGCTTGTATTTTTAGCAGCTGCAATTAATTTCAGAATTCCAATTGTTGCAACAAATGCCCAATCTATTGTCTAAATAACCTGATATTCAGCTTGAGGTGCTGAACTGTAAAATTTACAAAAATGTAAACTTGTAAAATGGCCACCTACCAAACTATTTTGCAGCAAGTCAGCAAGGCATGTCGCAGCCAATCTCTCCTGCCTTCTAGGGAGACTCCCTGGTGGAAGCTGCATGGAGTCTTAGAGCATGGAAACAGACCCTTCAGTCCAACTTGTCCTTGCCAACCTATGCCCAAAAATGCAAGTGACCCTCAGGCTAGAATCTGGAACCAGGTCACAGCTTGTGGTGAGCACAGGTTCTTCTAAATGCTGTACTGACTTTAAGGCTGAACAGGAAATCTAGGCTATGGTGTTGGAACTGCTATTCTAGTGTTGCTAACTTATATCATGTTGTTTATTTGTCTGTCGGCTTTAAGGCATAAAATAGTTACGCAAAATATCCCATTTTGTCATTTGCTGTATAATGCAAAATCCAGCAATGATTAAAGCAGTAAGTCACTTGTTATAAACTTTGTTTTTCTAGTGATCCGTATCTGATAGCCCTCCGCTCAGTCAGTCTCGCTGCGGCCCCACCAATTGAGGGTCTTGTTCGAAGTGAAGTGTTCTGTGCAGGCTTTACACTTTGGGAAGAAGAAGTCACTCGCACCAGGGTAAGGATACTGTCTCCAATTAGTGAATGGTAATGATCAATTTATCCAAAGGTTTGTATTTATTATTAACATAAATCAAGTTGACCTGAATAAATAGTTCTCTTTACCCGAAGATGTGGTTGTTAAATGGAGTCTGACAGTGGGTGTAGAGTAAGATTTCCTTTAATTTATACAGACTGTCTAGCTGTTTCCTGAATCTAAAAGCCAACAGATTAAAAAGTTAAGTTCTCTAAAGGAAGTGGTGGGATATGCTAGATTGCCCTAACACATTACAGGATCTGAAATGGTACCAGGTCTATGTCATGATAGTATTGTAGAAAATGTCTTGTTATAATACAGGTGCTGGTTTGGGAGTCGTACCTTCTTCACAGCACAGTGGGATTAACACAATTGAATTATACTGCTGAGTCTGCAAGTCTTTGTGAAAACAAGATTGAAAATACCATTCACTGACACAAAACTGGCAACTGCTTGTCGTTCAAAGTTAAACTTCGTAATAAGTTAAAATTTGAAAGTTTTCCCAGTAGCTCCATAGCTTCAAGTTTGCAAACAGAAAAGCCTGAAGATCAGGTGACTGGTTTGATTGCAATCTGCATTGTTAGCTGCTCATTGGGAGAATGGATTAACCACAGAGTTTGGGTTAGTGACTAAAATGCTGTTGCTAATTACTGTCCTGTAACACAGCTGTAAATATGTTTGCACAATGGCCTGGGGGCATGGCTTGGCAGCATAGCAGAATTTTATTATTCCAGGTCATGTACTGTTGAAGTATGACTCAGTTTTCTTCAAGACATCCTTCCTTCCTAATTTGGAATACCCAGGATTTAACAGAGTATTCAAAATGATGCCGGATGAATGTTGCAGTACATGTTTGTGTTTTTTATAATCTGTATTCCTTGTGATAAAACAAATCATCCTTTTTTACATCAACAAGTTAACGTTGAATGATTTATCTAGCTGGACTTCCCAGCCTATTTTTTCACTGACTCTCCATGTCCCCATCTGCTGCTGCTGCCACATCCAACGTCACTCCTTTCAGGCTGGCATATTGCATCTTGGTCTTGGCAACAACTTGTTATACCTGTATGTAGGCCTCTGTTCATCGTCCCAGTTCTGCAGTCAGTCCATATGACCACCTTATACTTTGTAGCTTCCACAGCAGTAAACATAACTGGTGATCCCCCAGAAAATAGAAGAAAAGAAGGGATTGGGATAGAGGAAATGGGAAAAAGCAGTTTGGAGTCAAGGGAAGGGAAGAGAACAAGGGGTCAAGAGGCTTATGGAAACAGGGTGACAGAGAGGAGATGAGCTAGGACAATGATGCAGAGCAAAGGAAACAAGAGATTTGATAGGTGATATGCAGCTTATTCTTTGTGGCTTTTGAAATGTTAAGGTTTCTAGAAACACTTCTCAGCAACGAGATACTATGGAGCCACAGTTCCATCATTAATTTCCCACAGCCACTGGTGTTCTAATTTTCTAAAGGAAAAGATACAGAGCTGAGATGTGATAGAAAAGGATTGGGGACACTGGAAGTGAGGATGAATTGGTGGCACTCTATCATTTTTTAAGAAGAAATATCATTCGTGTGATGTGGGCATCACAGGCAGGCCAGCATTCATTGCCCATTGCTTGTTGCCTTTGAGAAGGTGGTGGTGAGCTTCCTTCTTGAACCATTGCACTCCAAATGCTGTAGGTATACCCACAGTGCTATTCAAGAGGGAATTCCAGGATTTTGACCCAGTGAAACTGAAGAAGTGGCAATATATTTCCAAGTCTGACAGTAAGTGACGTAGAGGGGGAATCTTGCAGATGATGGGGTACCTGTGTATCTGCTGACCTTATCCTTCTGGATGGTAGTGGTCATGGGTTTGGAAGGTGTTGTCCAAGAAGCCTTGATGAGTTTCTCCAATGCATTTAGTAGAAGGTACACACTGTTGCTACTAAATATCGTTGGTGGAGGGACTAAATATTTGTGGATGTGTTGCCAATCAAGTGGGCTGCTTTGTCCTCGATTATATCAAGTTTTATAAGTATTGGTGAATGCGGGTAAATGGGGAGCATTTCATCATGCTCCTGACTTGTGCCTTATAGGTGATGAATAGGCTTTGAGGAGTCAAGTTACTTGCTGCAGGTTTCCTAGTCTCTGGCCTGCTGTTGTATCCGTAGTATTTATGTTGCTATTCCAGTTCAGTGGTAACCCAGGTTTTGCTCAGTTTTGGTCACACTTCCAATCATGTCACCATTCCCCACCCCTCCCCATCTGCAAACTTGACCTTGTTTTTATTTTCATTCCTGGGATGAAGGCATCACTGGCCAGGCCAGCTTTATTGCCCATTCTAATTGCCCAGAAAGCAATTAAGAGTCAGCCACGTTATGGTCAGTTTGGAGTCACATGTAGACAAGACCAGGTAAGAATGGCAGTTTCCTTCCCTAAAGGACATTAATGAACCAGATGGGTTTTTCTGACAATTGACAATGGTTTCATGGTCATCATTAGATTCTTAATTCCAGATTTTTTTATTGAATTCATGTGTTATGGTGGGATATGAACCCAGATCCCAGAAAATTAGCTGGCTGTCTGGATCAAGAGTCAAGTACCACTAGGACATTGCCTTTCCATATAGTTCTTGTTGTGTGGCCTGTCATTTCCTGCATCACACTTAATAGAGGCTACTATGTGTAAAATAAATTATTTTTATATAATGTCAAAGTAGACACATTGGAATGCACAGAAGTACGATTCAGGAAATGAAAACACTGGAGCTACGGTGCATTCTGATTATTGCCCTGATTAGTAATTGACCTCTGAATGGACTGGATTTGTCAATCTTCCTGGCTGTAAAAGAACACAGCTTCAATTCAGTAGTAGAATATACATGGCACAGGGTTTCTTTCCTTACAGAGCACTGTACATATCATTTGACCTATCTCCTTACATCTCTGAAACATCTTGAAGTGTTTCAACATAAAAGCTGTTATGGAAATATAAGTTGTTATGGGAGATGTACTGATATTAAACATAAATTCAGTACGTGAAAGTATTTCTATTGTGACAGATTTCAGTTTACAGCCTCTCCCCATGTGTACTCCTTTCCTATTGTTGTGAATCAAGGCATGTCAGACTTCCCTGTGTATTTGCCTCCATAATGGTAATATTTGCTCTATTCAAACTAGTTTGGATGTTACTGAAGGTTGTGATCAGGTGTTTTACGGAATTGGTATTTCTCTTTGACACTATTCACTCCTATCCTCCCCTCAGCCTACCCAATGGAAACAAAGTGCAAGGAAGCCAAACAGCTAATATTTAACTATGGCACCTCAGCGTTTGTGTTTTCTTTTTGGACATATTTATCCTCCCACTCCTTTAAGGACTTATGGTTCTTTAGGCTCTGGTACTTACCCATCTCTACACTTGGATTAGCTACTCTAGAACAGACCAAAAATAGACCTGAGACAACCCCATTTTTATATAATTTCAGTGCAGATAACCTGTGCAGTTTCCTGCACAGCCATTGAGAGAATTTATGATTATCTGGATTTGAAGCAGTGACCCTATTTTGGTATGAATGAAAGGAAAAAGACCAGTTATAGCACAGAATGTATCTGCTGTCAGTGTTTGAGGTTAATGAAGAAACTTGTCTTTTTTTTCAGATTACGTACTACATTCAGGCGACCCCTGGTGTTCTCCCGTATATCACCCGTGACATTACTGGACTCTCTGCTGACCTCTGTAAAGTCATTGAGGCTTGCAATAAGTTTCTCGAACAAAATAAGGATGTGGACTATGTAGCTTTGTAATATTTGTGCGATTTAGAGCAGGATACCTATTCCTGCACAGTCTGCATCACATAATAATCCAGGGGATTGGTGCAAGAGGAGCTAGGTCATGGGATAAATGAGATGGCGGTTCAGTTTTGATCAACTGGAACTCAGAAATTGTAATGATGATTAAGCTCGTTGAGCTTTTACAGTGCATAACTTTTGTATATTTTTGTAGTAATGGCATTGTTCTTGGTTAATTGAGATTGTCCACAAATGGAACTCTATTATGTAATAGTGTGTAGTTCTTGGAAACTACTGTTATCTGATTAGAGAAGGGATCACTGCAATAATTTGTAAACTTGAGTAAAGTTTTTGTACAGAATAGTAACTGCCTCTTGCATACAGCAATTTATTACAGACTGCCCAATTTAATTTGTTTTATTGTAATTTTCAAAAGAATGAACTTTAAAGATGAATAAATGAGGAATTTAAGAACAACTGTCATTGATAAAAGACAATAATATTTTTAATTGATGAACATTTTACTGGTCACTGAACCTACCAAATATTTTCGATGCTTTTTGGATGTGTATCGTGAGATTTTTTTTCCCTATTCTTTACAATCTGCCAACAAATTTATTCAAACAAGCCATGTTCTCTGTAAAGTTAAATTTGACAATTATTTTTAGCTTCTGAGTTGAGAGTGTGGATTCAGAAAGTTACTTTATCATTAAGTCCAAGTCAATTATCCTTACAACTGGAACTACACCCAGTGCTCATGTCAATGCTCCAATTGAGCACTGAAACACAGATCAAAACTAATTTAATCCGATGGAAGAGTCAAGGTTACCGACAGTAAACTTATTGCACTGATTACCACAAAGTATTCCACAGTGATTGTGGAAGCCAGATTTCCTGTGAATTAATTCTGTCATTTGAAACTCTAAATAAAAACACACTGAACTGTGATTGTGTACATTTTATTGATAACTAAAACTTGAAATGCAAATCTTTACAAAATAGGAAGATAACAAAATAGCCTGTTAACATAAAATCAGCCAGTTACAAATAGCAAATAATTCAAGGGTTATGCATTAAGTCAGACATCAATTGCTGTTTCTGCAGTGTCGTCACAACATCAGCCACTTGCAAGTGACTGATTAAAAGACTACAGTGAAGTAATTCAATTTTGTCCTTCTTCATTTTTAAAATGTGCAGACTTGCTGCACAACAAAACTTATGGACATTTTACATTTGGGAAAATGTCAGAGAGGTTCAGCTAAGGAGCAAATCATTAAGTTAAAATTCAACCTCCAGTTCCATTGATGGTTCAGTGAGTTCAGCTGACCCAAGGGTCCTGGGTTTAGAATCCAGTGTCTCTGAGTAAGAGGGGAAGAGAATTATTCCGGTGTTCTTGTTCTCAAACATCTTGATCAGGCACATCTGCATTGCCCCAGCTCCTGCAAGTTAGTAGTTTGTCACCACTTCCTGTCAAGGCTCAAACATGAATAGCCACCTGGGATGAGGTGCTTGTTCTTGTCTATTGCTGATGGAGCCCTGATTTAGTAAGGAGGAGAGGGTGAAAGCTGCAAGGAAAGAAGTTCAATCCTTACACGGACCTACCCCAAGAACATTGTAGATGGAAGCAATGACTAAAGGTGAAAACTGCTCTAGCCCAGCTTTCCAGTTGGTCACTCTGTTACAAACAATGCATAGATTAAACGAACAAGGAGAATCCTTTAGCAAAATTCCTGTGGTTGTTTACATCCGATTCAGGCTTTCAGTCGATGTTTGAAAGGATTTTATGGAATGTTATCAACATTCATGCACCACAACTTTTATTAAAGCACCTTGAATGTAAAATAGAAAATATGCCAAGGTACTTTTCAAAAGTGCTGAGCATAAAGTGAAAATGGAGCCAAGCAGGTGGGTTTTAAGAAGGAGGACAGGGATTTAGAGAACCAGAGGTATTTAAGAATAGATTTCCAAAGTGTGGACACCAAGGTGGCTGAAGGTCACAGCTGACAACAAAAGGACGATAGCCAGGTTGCCAGTGACCAAGAAACAGCAAAAACTAGGAGTGAGTGCTATGGTGCTGGTGAAAGTCAAGCAGGATTTTTGGTGAGGCCATGGAGTAATTTAACTTCAAAGGATAAGAACTATCAATCAAATATCGAGATCCAGGAGCCAAAGCAGGTAGAGAAAAAGATAATAGTGACTGTGACTTGCAAATGGTAGGATAAAGGCAGCAAAACTGTGGAAGTGCAAGTGTTTACGGAGGATGCAAGAAGAAAGATTCAAAAGAATATTTTAGAAGATGCAAATCTGGACCTAACAAAGGTATGAGGTGAATGTTTCAGTCTCGGATGGGTTGAGTTTGGAACAGTGGCAGAAGATATCAGAGGTGGAAGTAGGCAGGCAGAGACTACTGGGAATTATCAGCATGGTTTTAAAATAATAGAGATCCCAACATTCCCTGATGCTGATTGCACTCCTTGCACAGTTACATTTTTTCCTTTCATTTATTAATCTTATTCCAATCAGAAGCTATTAATAGTATTATACGTCACACTTAAAATCTGAATTTCTCACTTTGTCAAAAATTATTAGAAGCTACTTGATTGTTAATTTAGCAATTTGAGCAAATTTGTCAATCCTGATGGAGAAATTAATCAAATTGCTCAATATTTCACTAAACTGCTGCTGCATTTACACAATGTTGGTTGGGGTGGGGTTGGTTTGGAATCAACAAAGTGTTTTTCAGGTTAGTATTCTCAGTTTGAAAACACGTGCAAGAAATTTTCACTGTGGAAATACAGGACTTGGGTCCAATTGCTCATAGTACCATAAATGAGAATTAAGTTTTTTGAAAAGGGGGAAAGACCACATATGTTCTTGGCATTTTAAGTATATTATGCGAAATAAAGTGTAAAGTGCAAAGGACCAATAACATACGGGGAGAAAGCAGGATACTGGTGTAAGATAATGTTTATTTAGCAGGCACAATGGGGTGAATGGCTTCATGGTCATAGCACTGCTGTGATTCTGTGATATCTGAACTTTAAAAGTTAAACCAACTTTTAGAAGCTTACACATTTTTCTTATTTTCACTCTGAGTCTACACTGCTCACTATCCAGAATACTGTGATTGAACTAAGGGCCCCTGTCTATGTGCTCCCTGGTTGTGCTGTGTGCCCCACACAATACCTTAGGCACAAGAATAAATATTCTATTACACTGAAGTCTATAAACCAGCCATCTAGTTTATTACACAGTAAATAGATGAAAAATATTAAATAAAAATGGTATATATTTACAGTAATTACAAATCTTTCTATTCTCTTAATTCCAAAACAACAAATGGTTCATTCCCTGCGCTGATACTCAATATTAAGGTGAATCTCAAGGCCTGCTTCCTAGTCAGCTTTACAAGACACATTGGTATCATTCTTGCCCCTTTCCCAACTGCTTCAGATTGTTGGTTGGGAAGAAGTCAGCCTCAGTTGGCATGTTTTAATGCACTATTGAAATAAAGGACGTCAAAGTGTTTGACTCAATTGCATTAGACATTCAGCCATTTACACCATTTCTAATGATGTTTTCACCAAAAATACAATGAGAAACAGACACTTAAAAAGTTCTCCAGGATGCTGGTCTATGAACAAAATGAATTGACTCTTTACTTGAGACGAAAGTATTTTGTTCTACCTGCTTCAGTTTATTCAATTACCAATCACACAGACATGTCCAAATCATGTTCATATGGACAGTTCATCTCTCCCCTGAGCTATTATCTAACAATTGGCATTTTCTCTAAATAATCCTGAGTTTTTAAACCATGCATGCAGTATGACCAGCAAGAACAATAACCTAATTCATCATATTTTGCAGCGCTCCATTTTGTGTTGCACTAATAGATATCTCTGACTACTTTAGTTTTCAATGCAAGTAAGATAAATCAAATTTTTACATTCAGTTATTCATGATATATCCTATTATATATTGGGATGTTACATTGATGGATGAACTGATGTCTTATGCAGTCAGCAGTGAGCATCACAAATTGTTCTGTAGTCCTGAACAATCTAAAAGCATTATTGAATGTCTATTAGTTTCACAAGCCCCCAGTCTTCTTTAAAACCCCCTCATAATTTATCTTTTGCAGATCATAAGCAGATTTGTGCTGTACGACCGATCGCTTCTAAAATATGCTGGGAACTCTGGATGGCTGTGAGGGACTTGAATGACTCATACACCTTCAATAGGGTAACAAAACAATCTAGTTTGGTTGCCAAATGGACTGTACTATTCAGTTTTATTCTGAGTGAGCATGAGCTGTAAACCTGTTCTGCCTATTTCTAAATTATTGTTTTCTCCAACATTATCTGACGTTTTTATCCAAATTTGATAGTCAAAAGAGTAAGATGAGAGACTCTGCCTCTGAGTGAATGGGACAAAATACAAGTTTATTAGATAGAGGTAAGACATATGGAACATGAACCTGTATTGCACCTGCCAATGTTTATGAAATGTTTCAGTTTAAAGTTTTTGACAAGATTTGCAGCTCGGGTTGTGGATGAGGTTGTAGACTTGCTCGCCAAGCTGGTGTGTTTGTTTGCAGATGTTTCATCACCCTGCTAGGTAACATCGTCAGTGCACCTCCAGTGAAACGATGGTGTTCTGTCCTGCTTGTTATTTATAAGCCTCAGTTTGCTGGGGTGGTTGGTATCACTTCCAGTTCTGTTTTTCAGGGATTTGTACATCAGGTCCAGTTCAACATGTTTGATGATGGAGTTCCGGTTGAAATGCCAGGCCCCCAGGAATTCCTCGGCATGTCTCTGTTTGGCTTGTGCTATTATGTGTTGTCCCAGTTGAACTCGTGTCCTTCTTTGTCCATGTGTATTGAGACGAGTGATAATTGGTCATGTCTCTTGGTGGCTAGTTGGCGTTCATGTATCCTTATTGTCAGTCTTCATCCAGAACCAGAAATGATGCCACCCACCCCAGCAAACCGAGGCATATAAATAATAAGTGGGACAGAACACCAATGCTTCACCAGAGGCACACTGTTGATGTTACCTAGCAGGGTGACGAGACGTCTGCAATCAAACACACCAGCTTGGTGAACAAGTCTACAACCCCGAGTTTTTCGATCAGAAATCAAGGGATAGTTCATTATTTAAATATTGGGACTTTAAGAGTGAGATTTGTCTAAATCATTCACATAGAAACCAAAGCAAGTGGCTCTTCGAGTGTGAGTTAACAGGTTTGTGGTGTCAAGCATCACTTGGCTTCAATCTTAAAGAAAAATAAAAAGAATTTCTGTGAAACCACAGTGTTAAAATAAGGCCACAGCTTGCACTGCAGTCTGCTATTCAGATTTATCACTGCTGTATGCATAACTGATATCTGTGTTACTTGAGCTTTCACAAACCTGCATGGTGGGTTAGCGATGTATGAAATGATGGCTCTCATTGCACTTCTTGTTACCTCACAAGGTTAGATGAGCAAAACAGGGTCAAGGCCTCTGTTTCATGGGAAAACTGAGAAATGTAATTGCAACTACCTGACTGAGTAAAGCTGCTTGCAAGACTTCAACAAAATATGCCTCAGTCTCTTATATATGATAGCCTTTTTGCCAAATTTTATAATCAAAATTTATAAAACTACCTTTGGTATCAAAATCTTAAATTTTTATCTCTACTAAATTAAGAAAATACTTAAAGTTGATAAGGTTGTAGCTTATAAATATGACAAAATTTAGCTAATAATTTCGGTCGTTCAGAAATAGGGAGTTATAACTCGGAGCTTAAAAATGATTTGCCTGCCTAAAAGGTAGGACTGGTTAGTGATGTACAAAGACTCTCAAACAACATTTATGATGTGAAGACATCGTCGTGAAAACTGTTTCTATAATCTTGAGGTAAGCGGTAATAAATCCTACGAGTGCTGTATGTTCGAATGTTTATCAGCCCCTGAAACCCATCCAAGTAGCTGCCTTGCTCGTGTAGATGCTCCACTGTCAGAGTGTAGGCAGGGGAAGCCTGCAGTAGTCGAGTGGTGGCTTTCCATGATTTACCCAGAGCAGTAGCCTGAAGCTGGAAGGACACTGCTTGCCATAGCCCACGACAAAGATTTAGCATGTCTTCTACTAATGGCTGTGTATAACCATGGGTAAGCACTTCTTTTGGCCAGCTAGGAGCTATAGTTACAAAAGGAAATATTTCATTGATGGTTTTGATGAATTGCTTTCCCTCAATGTATCCACGGGTGCTAAAACTACCGTAAGAGAGATCCATGCTAATCCATACAGGCTTGAGGAGAAGGTATGCTGTGTAAACCCGTTCAAGCAGATATAAGGTTGGGGCCAATGCCTCCTGGGATTTTATCTTCAGGTAGATGCCCCATGGCTTGGATGAGGTTGCGATCCAATTTAGAGCTGATTCCAAGGGAAATTCCAATCCCTTTTCCACACCTACTACCACTGGAATGGCATGATTAGCTTTTGTCTTCACATTCAGAATAAGCATTCCTCCAACATTTCCTTAATGAATTGAAAATACAACATTTATATTTTCTGTTTTACAAAACAAACAAAACCACACCAAGTGTAACCACGTAAAACAAAGGGTTAGCCCACTGAGACAATAAATTAACAGAAAAATAGGTGCAATAATTGATCAAGAGATAACAAGCATGGGGCTGGATGAACACAGCAGGTCAAGCAGCATCATAGGAGCAGGAAAACTTGACGTTTCGGGCCTAGACCCTTCATCAGAAATGGGGGAGGGGAAGAGGGTTCTGAAATAAATTGGGAGAGAGGGGGAGGTGGATAGAGGATGGATAGAGGAGAGGATAGGTGGAGAGGAGGCAGACAAGTCGAAGAGGCGGGGATGGAGCCAGTAAAGGTGAGTGTAGGTGGGGGGGTAGAGAGGAGACAGGTCAGTCCAGGGAGGACGGACAGATCAAGGGGGCGGGATGATGATGCTGCTTGACCTGCTGTGTTCATCCAGCCCCACGCTTGTTATCTCGGATTCTCCAGCATCTGCAGTACCTTTTATCTCTGAAATAATTGATCAACTGGTGATACAGTGTGTCTAATCTGGGGGTTACAGAGATAGAGGTTGAATTAAACATTAGGCATTCCAAAACTGGCATGTTACTAGGACGTCTCATTTAGCCATCCAGCTGCTGCCTTCTAGCACGTACCCAGCAATTCATCCACACTACATGTTCCATTTCAGATACAGATATTATACTGAATTCTGTCATATTTAATTGTTCAAAATAAACCTTTCTATATTTGCAAAGTCTGACTTTCTATTAAGGCATTAACTCACTGAAGTCTCAAGAGAATGAACTATGAAAATATGTATATATCAGAGGATCTAGACTTTGAAAATGAAGAGAGGGTGAGACAGTTTTAGTTCTATTTATGTATCAATTGTAGCACCTCTCAACCAGAAGATTTGGGTTCAAGCTCCACTCTGGAGATTTACACACAATCTGGACTGATACTCTAGTTCAGGCAGTGCTGCATTTTTGGAAGATCTCATCTCATTTGAAGGAACAAGAATCCTGTGTCCTTACCTAATAAAACTAAAGCAGATCAGTCTGATCATTTATTTCTTTGATGTTTGTGGGACCTTGCTGTGTGCAGACCTACTGTTGCATTCACCAATAAAATAATGGCAATACTTATTTCCTTTAGTGGAAAAATATTTCAGAATGTCTTAAGAATGTAAAATGATTCATATAAGCATGAACATTCTATCTTACTTTAAAAAAACTGAATTTTTCAAATGTGAATTTCAGTAAAGACTTGGAAATTTTAACAATTTGCATTGTATTACTTTTTAGTCATAATTAGCGTTCATTATCTTGAACGGAGAGAGACCTAGATTTTCATACAGTTTGGAGTGTGTTTGGAGGATGAAAATGGTGGCTGGGACCCAAGTCTAATTCTGCATCCTTGGCTAAGAGTCCTGACATTCAAAAAAGTGCTGAAATAGCTGAGCCCAAGGCAAAACATTGCTTTCTTGACAGATTTGCTTCTCAGATCTCTTCTTTCAATTGCATAGTGTTTCTCAGAAGAGGGTTCTTGCAGCCTGCTTGCAGTTTCTGCTAATTGATATGTTAAAGGGGTGGGATGATTGACACATTTATTGGCCAATAAGAATTCTTTTTAAAAGAGCCAGTAGCATTTTTAAAATACATCCTATATATCCTGTCACTATATTGTTAATGAGTTCTATGTAGTTGGTGAATGGGCATGGAAGTGCCATAACCTGGCAAGGGCTACAAAGGGCATGGGGAGAGCCATAGTTTGACATGAAGTGTATGAAAGGACATGGGGGTGGGTGGAAGGGCACAGATTGGCATGTATGTTAGGAGGAGTCTTGGGAGATGATGGAAGGGCACAGGTTGGCCTGCAGCATATGAGGAAACGTATCGGATGGAGGGCTTGGTGGATTGGCATGAGTGGAAAATTGTGTATGTGTGTGTGGAAGCTGTGGAGATGGGAGGGGTGAGGGCTAGAGGGCCTTGCTGTTTTCATTATAAATGGGAAAAGTCTCAGCACTGAGGTGGATCTGTTAAACAACTCATTTTAGCACATGGAAGTTCCTATTGGTGTCTCTGATCTCTTGATAACTAACAACTGCCCCCTTCCCCACGATGAAAACCCCATCTCTGTTGGGCACATTCTCCTGAAGTAGACCAAACCAAAACCAAAAATATTCCCAAATCTCACTATACTCCTCAAAGATGAAAATCCAGGTTCTTATCCCTCTGCAGAGTTTGTATTTAGACTTGAAGACGTTCTGTACGTTAGATATTGAAACACCGAAATTTCAAAGGTCAAAGAATAAAGACCATAAATATACAGATAAACGACTACACCATCTTTATATCCAGTCACATTACGCAACATTTTCTCTTAACTTCTGCAAGCAGATATTTGTGAGTTCTCTGAAGTTTGCCTTTTGTAGCCTGATCATACTTTCATGCCTGTAACATTGATAATATCATCACTTCCACTGAAAATAAATAAACTCTGAATATGCTCAAACAATTGCAATCCTAGTGACATGCATCACAGCTTTCAACTGGGGTTGATCCACTGCACCACCTTGTCTCCTCTGGCACATTAAATATTGTCACTTCTGAAACCTGGGCTCAACCCACACCACACAGTCATACAGTACGAAACAGTTCAGTCCAACTTGTCCATGCCAACTAAGTTTCCCAAGCTAAACTTGTCCTGCTTACCTGTGGTTGGCCCATATTCCTCTAAGCCTTTCCTCTTCATGTCCCTGTCTAAATGTCTTTTAAATGTTGTAATTGTACTTGCATCTACCACTTCCTCATTCCACATACAAACCACCCTCTGTGTGGAAAAGTTGCCCCTCACGTCCCTTTTAAATTTTTCTCCTCTCACCTTAAAAATACGCCCCCTAGTTTTCAATACCCCCACTCTAGGGAAAAGATCTTTGCTATACACCTTATCAATCCCACTCATGATTATATAAACCTCTATAAGTTCACCTCTCAACCTCCTACGCTTCAGTGAAAAAAGTCTCAGCCTCTCCTTAAACTAAAGTCCTGCAGTCCTGGCAACATCCTGGTAAATCTTGTTTCGACCCTCTCCAATTTAATAATATCCCTCCTATAGCAGGACAATCAGATCTGTACACAGTACTCCAAACTGATGAAATTAAAATCTGCTTCCTCTGTTAGCTCCAAGGGATAGAGATTGTAGCAGTTTATGCAAAAGGCATCAATTGAGGTTAAGTAAATACAGGTGGAGGTAATTGATTGGATTGTCACTCAAGGAGATAAACAGGGACACTTACTGACCCAGGGTATGAGTCAATTTAGGAACTATACACTTATAATAATTTATTCTGAATAAATCTATACAAGTAATGATCCGTTCTTGTTTCTTCCTCCACCTGGGTATCCAGGAGGACACTTGCCTGTAGTATTTGCCCACCGTCCAAAAAAGCTCATAATTAAATTTTGGTACATTGTAGTTTTCCTTTTGAAATGGGGTAAAATGATACCACTGAGAAAGACAGAGGGGGATTACTCTAAATCGAACCTATGACCAAAAAACTAGTGGAGTGCTTCTCTGTGTCTAAGCCCAGCAATGTTAGATTTGCATGTTGAGCTAGCATAGAGGTCAGTTTACTTTTTGACTATCCCATATCCTACCTGACTTGAGATGCTCACTGGGACAGTGTAGGTTTATGCTGTGTGCCACTTAGTATCAGAATCTCCAAGCTGTATATCACAATATGAAACTGTGCACCTTCTCCATCTGCACGTGTATGTGTTTCTAAATCAGAACCAGAAGAACTTGAAAGCATCATAGTAGTAAAAGATTCATTGACTTGGGGCAAGAATTGGCACAGAACTGCGAGGTTCCTTGTTGATGTTGCATTTGACAGAAGAAGGGATGAATTGTTTGTATTAATCAAGCTGCTTTACTAGCAGGGATACAACTTAGTGGAACATAAGTGCTTTCTGATGTACAAGGGTAAATGATCTACCATATTCTCGTTTAATTGCTTTTGTCATTACCCATATTTTTTGAGGGCATTTTATTAATTCTAATTTTTAACAACTTTAATTTTCATTAGATTCTTTTCAGGTTGAAGTTTGAGGTGGCATGATATAAATCCTGTGATGAAGAATGATATTAACTACCAAGAATGTTGTTACCTTGAAGTAATTTCATCAATTCAAGTTCTGTGGATCCGATGTCAAACCATTTGATCTGCAGTTCATCAAGATTTTGGTGGGGGAAATAATCCATGAGCTTCCCTCCGGGGTAAAACCTCCTGGTTCGGTTTGTCTGCACTGCGCACAGTAAAGTAGATTAACTGTATAAAATTCAGATTGTTCAGCTGGAAACTACATAACAAATTTAAACTCACTCTTTGTTTAGTTGCAAATTTCCACCACTTCGGCTTGTGCAGAACTCCTGGAGAATTACAGAATATTCTACCAGTGTTGATGATGAGGAAGGGAGAAAGAGGGGAAAACCAAGTTCACTTCTGTTCTCATCTAACAATTAAAGTTTCTGGCAACGATCAATGAACAGTGATCAGGAGCAGGTGACCCAGCCTAGAGATAAAATGGCCCAGATTTTGCAGTAAACGTAAAGCCAATTATTGAAGAGTAAATCACCAGCAACTTCCACAGACTGCACACAAGTGGTTTAACTTGAAATTCTGCTGCTCCTTATGTTCCTCCTAATGTTTTGATAGCTCAAAAACAGATTCAGCATTGAAATTCAGGGAAGTCTTCACTGCTGCTCTGATACTGAAACATAACGCTTACAAATATGGAGCTTTATTTCTTCGTATTTTAACAATTGATTAGCATTTTTTCAAAATAAATGTGTTTTTTTTAAAACCTTTTCATTGTATCTTTTACCTCTTTTAATCACATTTCTTTCCCTCTCTGTATTTTACTCCCTCTACCTGATTTCACATTGAAGTCGCTGTTTTCACTCACAGTTGCTGGTTTAGCCTTTGCACGACTCAGTACGTATTCTTCAGACTGGTTGTTTGAAGAGTACACAGTTGCTTGTCCTGTTCATACAGGTCTCAGATCACATGGTAGATAACACTGCCAAACTGGCTTCCTACCACTAGATATAGCACAATAGCTCATTGTAAGGATGTGATCAGGTGTAGTTGAAGTGAATGGCTGACAGTGTTCATTGACCACTAAGTGCAAACTCCAAGCCAATTAAATGAATTTACAGCAGTTTCACTCAAGGAAGTTGATATGATGATTGTAAATGTGACAAGGGCACTTGGGAATGTTGTTTGCAGGTTGGGATGTGATACTGGTGCAATAGGTGAAGTTATATTTCTGCTCTAGGTTGCATGGAGAGTGTATTTAGGAGTTTTAGTTGGCATTTAAACTGCTTGACCTGGGACTGCTCAATGTTCTGTTATTACTCATTAGTTTAATATTTGCACAACAACCTACAGCAACAGTACTGTGGCAATAAAGACACAATGAGAAAACAGTGAAGAGATGAATGGGGATTAACAGTGATTGCGCAGCAGATTGAATTCTAATGCAGTATGCCACAGAAAAAGACCAAACTGCTGGAATTTTTTTATATTCACTCATGAAACATGGCTGTGCCAGCATTAATTGCCCGTCCCTAGTTGCCCTTGAGAATGTGGTGGTAAGCTGCCTTTTTGAACCGGTGGGAAATCTATGAGCAGAATCTGGAAACCCTCATACTGGGAGCTGATTGACTGGACGAGGATTCATTCCAGTCTGTGCTCACAAAAAACCAGATAACAGAGGCAACGCTAATCACCTTAAAGCATAGCTGTGGCCTACTCTCTCCCTCTGGGTAATTGTGCAGCGCAGAAGGAGGAAGAATAGGAGAACTAATGAAAATGAACTCCAATACATACGTGCAATTTGTTTGAATTCAGACAAAACTGGTTCATAAATGTCATAATAGATTTGCTCAACGTTGCTATTGTCTCTGAAGAATAAAAGATCTTCCACAGTGATGGGATCAATTGATCCTTGCCATAGAGTAAGGCTATACCTACAAAGACACAGATACAACCATTACAAATGCTATAGGCAGACACCTTGAGATCACTAAACTTTTCTGTAAGTTTCCATTTACGCGGATCGACAATAAGAAATGTTGCTAATTTTCTTCCCTCATCTTCTGGAGGTACAAAGGTTACAGTTACAGGGCCATCAGCAACCCTGCCCAAGTGCCACTTCAAATGAGCAGCCCGAGGACTGAGAGCTTCATGAGCTGTTCCCATGCCAATCCCACGGATATCCAATTTTCCAGTTGAATTCCCCACGTTAGAGCTAGAAGTGTAATCTCCAGTGTGTATGTAGCCCTCCTTGGTCTAGGATGGAGGTTTGTTCTCATTGATACATATTCTTTCTTAGACTGTGGGGGGTGATGGGGGGGTGGTGGTGGAGCAGGGACAGGGAAGCAACTTCAGTGCATTTATATTCCTCTCAAGCCTGATGATGACTCCAGATGATTACACCCCCTTCCTGGTTTGAGGATGTGCTGCACTGTCAAACCAAAGCCCCATCTGCTCTCAGATGGACGTAAAAGATTCACTGTAGGATTGCCGAATGGAAGAAGAGTTTCTCCTAGTCAATGTTTATTCTTCAGTCAACATCACAAAAACAGACTTTCAGGTCATTATTACATTGCTGTTTGTCGGAGTTCGCCGCACACAAATTAGTTACTGTGTTTCCTTCATTACATCATTGACAAAACCTTAGAAAAACTACATCCTTCACTGTAAAATGCTTTAAGACATCCAAAAGTTGTGAAAAGCATTATATGGTGGCAAGTCTTTATTTTTCTTTTTGGTAACTGCAGAGATATATCCTTCCCTAGTTTAGAAATCACACGTGTGGATGTGTACCTCTTCTTAGGCAGAGGATTGACTCTAGCGGATAAATACCTCTCCTTCTCAAAGCAGGATATGAATAGTGGATTCATACCCCCTCCCTTGCCTGGGCGGTTTTGATACACTGTATCAAAACACATGCACTACTTAACTGTTGCACGACATGGTGTGAGATTAAAAGGTCTCTGCTTCAATGCCCTACAGCCACTAGTCACTGCAATCAGTCTGATTGCTCCACTGTGAGGGATGGAGGTGAATAAAGTCTCCCAGGCTTCCCTTCCCTGGTTGGTCTCTTGAGAATCCAATTGGAATGTCTGCCCTATTGATCAGAGAGGTGCACACAACTTGCCTGCAATACTAAGCCAGGCTGAATAACTAACAGATGTGGATGCCAAGGAAAACTGCTGAAGGGTATCTGGAACCAAAATGCCCCAAGATTCAGTCAGCTAAACAGGAGGACAAAAAAATATAAAAACTCAGGCTAAAAAGCTCTGTACCAGATGCTACAAGTCAGTCCTGATATAGATACTAACTGCACCATGTTATCCCTTCACCTCTAGAATCTGAAGTAAGCCCAGCCCAGAGTAATAGGTGATCCCTCTTTCTCTCTTTCATATTTCATATCTGTAAGGCTCTTCTGTAAAACATTATCTGGTCATCTTCTCACTCTGAGTAGGTAAAGGACAGCCATTTCCATCATTGCAATTGGGACTGGTCTTTTGATTTTTGCACGTAATCCATTTGTGATCCAAAGCATCAGACACTGACTGTTCGTCCAGAGCATCTAATATCCCTATAACAGACACATTCAAAGCTCAGGTCTTGGGACCGCTGTCACCTAGTTACCCCTGGGTTCCACTGGTCTCTGACGAACATTCAGTCACCATTCTCCAATCTCCTGCAGTTTACGACCTTACAACCTATTTCCAGTATTCAGTTTTTTCAAAACTTAAATTGTTAATAATTACAGTTAACCAATGTAAGTAACATAACAAGATGGGAACTTTGCAAAACAAAATAAATTTGAGATTGTTTGAATGAAACAACTTTGAACTAAAGGGATGTAAATGCAAAGTCTAACTCCAGCTGTTCAGAGAGGAAGGAAATATTTTGTCAGCAACAAACCTATAGCATTCTTTGTGGTATTTATCTTCTCCTGATCGTAATTGTATTTAAAGTTTCAAACTAAATTATGCTGTATTGACTCTGGCCCTGAGACAAACTAAACAATTTACGATTCATTCAGTCTCATTTTAGCATTCATAAGATCGGGAGCCTGCGATTAACGCTGCTGTGAGTAACAATGCTAACCATATTTAATTAGAAAATAAACAAATACGCCCAGGAACACTCGCATGTGTCTCATCATCTTGCAATTATCAGCTGCCAGATAGCAGACAACAGAACTAAACTCAACCTTACCCTTTGTGTCTTACTTAGCTTTGTTGCCACCTCATCCTTTGCCAATCTACACATTGAATCCATTGGAAATATGCCTGTACCATTGAGAGGGCAATGGACAAGGATAGCATGCAGCCCAGCACATCAGATGTGCCACTTTGAGGAAGAGATGATCTAGGGCATGTTTCTTACACAACATCTACCAACCACTTACAGTAAAACATCCTGGGAGCTAGTTATTTTCCTGGCCTCGCCCAGCAGCAGAGATGATTAAAAGACCTTGTTCTGATAATGCAGATTGATTTGACTTTCGAGTTATTTTTGATCATATCTAAATCTCCTTTAATACTGGCTCCATTTTAATTTGGAAAGCAGCACAAATTGGAATGAAACAGCATCAATAAATACAGACAAAATAAACAGAATGGCGTTATTAGTTAGTATTCCTTTACGGTTACCTTGGTGACTGACTGAGGAGCCAACTAAAATGTGGCCAAGCTCGCTTCAACAACACAGCTCGCACAGGGAATGTGACACGTTGCGATAAACCCTTCACTAAGTCATACATTTCCTCCACCATCTTTCGAGTGTAAGGTTTAGTTGCAATCACCGGTAAGTACAGAGACATCCAGCCAGGGGAGAGGATTACATTCGGGAACCTTTGCTGAATAAGACCCAGGAACCTGCAGGAGATATTTCATGGATCAGATCATAACCAGAAATCGTTTAGCAAGAATTCACTATTAAATATCTGTTTAATATATCGTTGTTCTTATAGTAAGCTCCTGTTTCTACTCAAGACCCCAATGTGCAATGCTCCATTCTGGTTGTGGAGCTCCAAAATATTAGTAAAGCAAAGGTCAGTCTTTGGGTGTTTCTTTAATTCAGTCTTCAACTATGAAAATTACTAGTAAGGCCACTGCCAATCCCTCGTATCTCTTGAAGGTGGTGGGCTTTCTGTATCGATTCTTGCAGTCCATGTGGTCTAGATGCTCCCACTGTGCTGTTGGGCTTCAGGACTTTGTTCCAGAAGTTATGAAGGAATAGCAATATTGATCTTTTTTCTCCAAATGCTGTTGAGCTTCTAGAACACTGCTCTGGTTGAACTCATCCCCAGACAAGTGGAGAATATTCTATAACATGACATATACTTTACTGACCTTGGCAGGTTTGGGAGAATCACAAGGTGAGACATTTGCTGGAATTTATTAGACTTTTGTGTGCTGGTATGAATCTGACAACTGAAGAGGTTAGTCAAAATAAACCATCTAATTCCTTTGTCAGCAAACAGCAGGAAAAATATTCCAAGATTTCACTAATATTGCAACGTTATCAATATCTCTTTTGGAGGTGTCACCTCTCAGCAGGAGCAGGTTTGGGATCATCAGAGATTATAGTTCAAAAGGATGAGTGATATGAATCATAAAAGTATTGTTGAAAACACATGTAACTCCTAAATCAATGATTTATGCTAGTACTCAGACATGAGATAGATGCTTATGTACCAAAAGAGCTTTGTTTTCCCAGTTTTGTGGATTAAATTCAATCTGTGACTCATACTAACAGACACCTATTATTGTTGAGTTGTTTAGTTCAGTAAAGTGATAAAATCGTTGGATCAAAATCTATTCATTGATTCTGATCCAAACCTCTTGATTAAATGTCTGATTGTCCTTCATTCTAAGGATTCATTATTTTATGTGGATACCCTCCAAACCCTTTCAATCATCTCCAGTCTGTAATTTACAGCCAGCTGTTTTATTCTAAAACCCAGATTATTTTCTTTAAATCAATAAAGTATAAATACACTGGGATTAGCATTCTGTCACATCATTCAGACATTATGAAGCTAAAGCATGATGCAACTTGCTGGACATGTTGTCACCATTTTAAGCGACTGGTAGTAAGTCCCTTTCTGTCATTAAAGGTAATGCTGCTGTGCTTTGAGGAAACTTCCGAGTATCTCTGAAGCATTTTCTTTGCTGCCGTGGTGAGGTTGGCCATTTGAGAGTTGAAAAAATGGGACCCAGTGGGGAAAACACTTTGCAGCGATCTTGCCATGGTATCCAGTCTATCAAAGTTGATTTTACAAGAGTTTTATATGAACATTTGAGGAGTTGGCTTCAAGAAGGACAATTGTATTTGTTCAATGGTCCTCCCATTGAGTATGGAGGTTGTGGCAGAGGCATTGATTCTGGAACTTCCCTAGTGTTCCTGGTGCCTCTGATACATAGCCCAGATCTCACGGCAGTACAGGAGTGCGGCAACAGCAACTACTCTGTATACCACAATATCTGAGAGAGGTGGCTGCCAAGGTAAGGCCATAAGCTATAGGAGCAGTATTAGGCCATTCAGCCCATTGAGTCTGCTCCACCATACCTTGCCCCACCACCATGGGCTCTTATCTTGTTTAGCAGCCTCCTGTGCAGCACCTTATCAATTGCGGTCTGGAAATCCAAATAGATCACATCCAGTGCCTCCCCTTTGTCTAACTTGCTCATTATCTCCCCAAAGAATTATAATAGACTTGTCAGGCATGACCTCCCCTTGAGGAAGCCATGCTGACTCAGCCCTATTTTACCATGCACTTCCAAGTACTGTGCAATCTCATCCTTAATAATGGACTCTAAAATCTTACAAACAACCAAGGTCAGGCTAACTGACCTATAATTTCCTGTCTTCTGCCCCTCTCTCTCTCTCTCCCTTCCTGAACAGGAATGTTACAGTTCATTTTTCAGTCCGCTGGGACCCTCCCTGACTCTAGTGATTCCTGAAAAATTACCACCTATGCTTCTATAATCTCCTCAGTTATCACCTTTGGAATCCTGGGGTGTAGTCCATCTGGTCCAGGTTATTTATCCACCTCCAGACCTTACAGCTTCCTCAGCACTACCTCCTTCGTGATGGTCACCACTCTCACCTCTGCCCCCTGACTCTCTTGAAGCTCTGGTATGCTGCTACCATGGTATCTTCCACCATGACAACTGATTCAAAATACCAATTCAGTTTGGTGCAATGTCCACTCTTGCCTCTCTCTTACCTTTTAGATATCTAAAAAAAAGCTCTTGCAATCTTTTGTATTACTGGCTAGCTTCGATTACTAGCTAGCTTCATCTCATATTTCATTTTCTCCTCACTGTTTTTTAGTTGTACTTCTGCTGATTTATAAAGACTTCCCAATCTTCTAGCTTTCCTCCATTGTGTGCATTTGCTTTTATGCTGTCCCTGACTTCCCTTGTTTGCTATTGTTGCCCTGACCTCCACCCCTCCATGTGGGAAGTGCTGAACATATTGCAGCATCTTTCCTCCACCACGTACGAGAGATGGAATATTTAGCTGACCAGATCTGGGTTGTTATGGCTTTTATTTTGGCAACGTTCAAGGACGGGCAGAATCTCTTGTAAAATTGAAAATTTGAGAGGAAAACAAATTTCTCCCTAACTTCAGGGATCTAACAAATGTAGGTACCTTAAAGAAAGAAGATCAATCACGCTATGGAAATGACCAAGGTATTCCCCTTGTGCACAACAGGGACCACCCCACAATTAGCCTAAAGTCTGTTGCTAAGGAAATCCTTCTACAGTCACAATGTAGCTTTAGACTTTTCAAATAAACCTCTGATATGGTCTTTCTTATCCAATAAATGCAAGAAAAACATCAAGAACCACACCACAAACACTGTTTTGCATTCATTGACATGGCCAAATCGTTTAATAGATAAAATCACAAAACTCTAGGGATTGTGCTCCAAAGATTTGGATGTCCAAGAAACAATCACAATCTGCAACAGTTTCATGATGGTATGAGCGCAACTGTCATGAGAGAGAGATCTGAAACAGATACCTTCAAAATCTAGCCTCTGTCAAGCAAGTCAATACAGTGTGGAGCTGGAGGAACACAGCAGGTCAGGCAGCATCAGGAGGAGCAGGAAAGCCAACATTTCGGGTTTACATCAGGACTCCTTTGTCAAGCAAGGCTGTGGGATTGCCCCAATACCAGTTACAATCTGCCTGAAAATGGCTATTCACCTTGTCAAAAATCAATGGCCCTTTGGTGTCATTATTAAATACGGTCCAGTCAGAAAATTCCCTGGCAAGCTAGCTCATGAGCCATCCTTTTACACATTGGGGTGCATTGGCTCACCATATGACAATCCAACCCTAAACTTGTGATTATTGCAAAAGCAGCAGCCTCACCTGCATTGGTGGCTGCGGGTGTCAAATCAAATGATTGGGGCTTCTCTATCAGTGCAGTGACTCTCTCTCCATTTCTCTTGGGGCTGCTGCGGTTGGGCAGCTAGCAAGTTCTGTGTGTCTGAAAACAGATGCTGGTGGTGTGAGACAGGACTGCAATTGTGGTTACATGATGTAATTGCTATTCAGCAACTGAAAGATCTGATGAGAAAAGATTTCAGGAATTTCAGCACAAATGATTTTTGTTTGAATGTCACTTTAACAAGACACAGAGCAGCCAGAAAGAGCTCAATGTCTGTCAAGTGGAAAGTTAAAGCTCAAAGACTGTCTTTAAATTATTTAAGTGTCTCTTTGTGTCTTAGAGTAACATGTTCAAAGCAGTGCAAGGAGCAGCTTCATCAGGAGGGCGAAGGAGAGGGAATTAAAAATAATCTTTTCTTCTCAATAGAAGTGATGATTCATGTTGGACTATAGATCCACGTCACACTTTCCATGCTTCAGCATTACTGACAATTCATAGGAAACATGACCATTCAGAGTGTTAATGCTGAACCCAAGATGGTACATACAAGATCTCAGTTCATTGTTCATTATGTGCCATACTGCCAGGATATGCACACAAATCGGCTAATGGCGCTGCAGCAATACTATCATAATGTGGGTTCACAGCACAGAGATGATGCTGGCAAGTAACATCAGAAGAGTGGCAAAAGTCAAAAGGTGCAACGCTATATCTTCACATCTACATGCGGAAATATTTACACGCCAAAAAGAGAAGTCAGTTGGTTCTTGTGAGGTTTCTCAGCAAGGTACAGTATTCCAACAGGACACAACAGAAATAAGACTCATGTCGGATGTGAAATTAAAATAAAGAATGTTTAGCAGTGATAGTATTTTTGAAACTTGCAGCACCGGGTTTAACGTTACCTGGACGCATTGACCGGCTGCATAAATCCTGGGACATTTGGGCCAATCAGAATATCAGCATTTAGCCAGACTGGTCGGTTGAAATGAATTTCATTATATTTCTTTACCAGGATGTCCAGGGAAGGGTTTACCACATCAATGCTTTTAAAATCCAGCTTGATACCTGAAAAAAAAACATTCATTTTACATCTGCAAACCCTTTGACGAAACGGTGGAACCATTTCCCTCGCCCATGGCATCTATGTCTAGAGTCCCTCACATATTTAACATTCTGGTAGGTCTGATCTGTAATCCACCATACAAGGTGCATTCACAGCCATCATTACCAGCCTATGTCCGAAAATCATTATTTCGATTTTCATTTCAGAACACAGACCTTCCCCAATGTTGTGAGAGGTTCATACAGATCAGTTGTGTGTACTGCATTGCTGTGCCAGACTACATAGGAAGGATGAGCATTCATTCCGACTACATCCAGAAAATACTGTGAATGGTGACCATTAGATCTCCCCCTATTGTCACTACTGTCCTGCCATGAACAGCCATTACATCCATTGGTGGAGGCACAAACAGGCGTTTGGAAAGAGATCTTCTGAGGATCTCCTTGCTCCCCGAGCTGCAGTAGCACCTCCTCTCATTCTGTAGCACTACTGTTGAAGCCAGGGCAGCTGTCAGTATCAACCCTACAATATAGAGAGATATTGAACCTCACATCACCTGGTAAAGTGTCATGGAATAGATGCTAAGTGTAACCAAGTGAGTATGTGGGATTGACTTACAAAGAAAGGGAAGATTTAATGATGCTGTCCTAGATAAGTGAAAATCTTCTTTACCTCGAAAATTGCAGAGTGGAAATGCTGAGTTATAGGGCACACTCACCAGACACAGTAGCAAGGTACCTTTCACAAAGAACAGGAGAATAAATTGAGGAATTTGCAAATGTGTTCACTGATATCGAATGCTGGTGTCACAATTTTCTCATTGTCCTCTCTCAATATGTGTCCATTTTGCCCACATCCCCTCGCTAGCTTCCTCCCAATCACCAACACTCTCACTCACTGTTCACCATCCCTGGGAATGAGGAACCATTGGAAGTGAGAGGGACAACAGTAGTGAGGGGTGGGAGGAAGAAACAGGGAGTGGGGCACTGACAGAAACAGCAAGCAGGAGAGAGGGCATGGAGAGAATGCCTTGAACACCGAAGGCACACAGGGTTGAGTTGGCACTGGTTTTGGGTGTACATCAATATTGCCCGCAGCGTTACCTCTGCCAGTCTGTTACCCTTTAGAATCAGTTAATAAGCACTGCACTAATATGAGTGTGTCTTTTGCAGTCTTAGAGTACTGTTCTCCTTCTGATTATTCTCCCTCTAAATGTCAGGTTTATTTTTCTCATCCAGAAGAAGGTATAAAACTACTTGCATTTTAAAAGAAGTTTGAACAGAGTAGCTGTTTAGAGAAAGACAAATTACATTTCTTAACATAATAAAGTCAACAAAGTGTTATTAAAGAAAATTTGACACTAGGTGATGTAAGGACAGAACAGACCAATGATGAGGAGCTTGATTGTAACAGTGGGTTTTTTACGAGTTTCAAGCAGGAAAGAGAGTTGGGGAATGGCAGCAGCTTAGGGGGAGATCAGTCCAGAGTTTAGAGTCTGGGCAATTGAAAGGAGGCTGAATGATTAAAATCAGGGATGCTGGGGGAGAAATAAAGAGATAGGGAGGCCGATGGCATTGATGGATTTGAAAACAAAGATGAGAATTTTTAAATGGAGGCACTGTTGTAGCAGGAGTCAGTACAGGGAAGACAGTAGTTGGGATCTTGTACAAGTTAGAACATGGGCAGTGGAGTTTTGAATGACCTCAAGAACTAGAGAGGTCAGCCAGGGGTGTGTGGGAATATTTAAATCCAGTGGTAATAAATTGCTAACAATTTCATCAGTAGACAGATTTGGAAAGGAGGAAGATCTTTTGTTCAGAATGAGTTTTTGATCAGGTAAGTGTTACCTTTCTTAGATCTGATGACAGCATCCAGCCATTCCTGCAAGGTATTGTCACTGTAGATACTGGGTGGGTGAGCCATGATGGGGGTACCGGTCTCGTTTTGAGTGTTGAGTCCTTCAATATTGACATCTGCTTCCAGTACCATTGCACTGCCTAGGAACACATCCACAACAATCAGACTGTGGAACCAGAACTTCCATATGATTTCTTTATGGCTTTCTCCACCTGTCATTCCAAGTGGGTCAAAGCAGATTGGTTCAATTCACTGTAATCTTCGTGGACATTGAGTTGCTGCTAAATTGGAAGGGTTGGGTCAACTGAGACATGCATGAAGGAAGCCCCTCTCTTTCTGAGCTTGTTTCTGAACAAATGTTTCACAGCAAGTTGGCCAATATAACATATTGTGCCACAGACTGCTGGCTTTGTAATTTTTGGCTAACTGTCTTTGGAATCTCATCTCTGATCATGTCTGTGCTGCCAGGGTTTCTTCTGTCTGATTTTGTTTCTGTGAGCATCTGAGGAGGGATTTGTACATCTCAGCTCTGTGCAGAAGGTTTGAGTTATCGTGCAGTAATCCTACTTGTTGATCCACCTAGGAATGGCTACCTTAACACATTCCAGTTGTTGAACCTGAGCCCTGTGCTCCATATGGTTTACTTTGGTACAAGTACTTAGCCAACAAGCCAGTCATCTTCAACCACAAATGGAATTTCTTCCTCCTTGTTCCCCAGACAGGGCAGCTACATCATCACTATGAATACTGGTCATTTAGAAAGCGCTCCACCTGAACTTAAAAAAGCAAGAAAATCTCTACGGTCTTCAGTTTATTATTTCCAATAAATTATCTCTGTCTTACACAGGGTGCACGACATTAGGCTTATGCCTGCATTCAGTAAATGGACTCATTATAGCAAACTGATAACAGTGAGACAGCTGAAAGTATTCCGTGTGCAGAATATGGATACAGGCTAAGGGTCATGTGGTTATAGTGATATGCTCCTACTCTGAGCCAGGAGGCCCAGTTTAAGTCCCAACTGCTCCAGGGCATGTCATAACAGGTTGATTAATAATATCTATGGATACAGCTTCTGTTAAATTTGATGGTCCTTTGACATTGAGTTTCCAGTGTGACCTGATCTTTCCCTTAAATCCGTGGATGGTTCCGGATAGTTTCAATTCATACTTTTAGTTTTAGTAACCAGCTTACAAAATTTTCCATTCTCAGCCTGTGATGAAAGCAGAGTTTTCACCCTGCATTAAACGGGATTTGCATTACATTTTTATGTATGCTTTTATATACCTAGGGTAGATATGCTTTAGAACCAACTGGTTTTACTGAGCTTTGAGATAGAGACAGTTCAGATTCCGGTTACAGTAAATGGAGCTTTCATCTGGAGACAAGCATGTGGCCTTGTCCCAGAAGTTAACCTCATTATAAATGGTTTGGAAATTCATTGACAGGAGGCCAGGGATGAAGTGTAAACAGTCATTCATCAAATAATACACAGAATGCAGTCTATTCCTTTGAACTTGATTGGTTCTGTGATCTACATATCAGCAGTAAGAATAGGCCATTCAGCCCCTTGAGCAGATCCGCTATTTGATTAGATCATGACTAATTTGATTGTAACTTCAAATATACATTCTTACCTACACTTGACAGCCTTTCGACACCTTGCTTCACAAAGAACTATCCACCTCTTCTTTAAAAATATTCTGGGACTCTGGTTCCATCATTTCTTTTAGGGAAGAGAGTTCCAAAAACTCATGACCCTCAGAGAGAATTCTTTTTTAAACCTAATCTCTGTTTTAAAAAAGCACAGGCAACCCCTGATTTTTAAGCAGTGACCCCTAGTTCTAGACTCTCCCATAACAGGAAATATCCTCTCCACATCTACCCCATTCAAGGGCCCTCAGGACTTTATAAGATTCAACCAAGTCACTTCTTTCTCTTCTAAACTCCAATCTGAAAATAATGGGGTGGGATGTGATGTCTTTTGGAGCAGACGGAAAAGTAGTGGGCATCCCATATGGTCTCAAATGCAATAGTTGGAGATTAAAGAGTTGGTGTTATTCCTGTGGCAGGTTATCCCATTCACACCAGAAATGAACAGTATTCATTGGAGACTCAGTGCACTTTACATTCATTAAATCAAATAGATAAGAATTTGTTTTAACAGCTCATCCCTGGAAGAGTACTTCACTGTGCTCTGATGTGTTAGTCCATATTGCAAGCTTAAGTCATGGAGCAGGCTTGAGTGTATAATTTTTTAACTCAGAGGTAGGAGTGCTATCAACTGAGCCAACCTGACAAGGGGAAAGATAAACCAGCTCAACTTCTCCCTTGTTGTTTGCTTCCGACATCAGAAAATCAATATAGATCAAAGTGATCAAATTCTCCAGGAATCCTTTGCACTGGAACAAGCACAATGAAAGGGTGGACAGCGTGGAGTTTATTTGTGAAGAACATTAGTTTTGTGCATTTACCTTTCAAGGCTGCCTCCATTTCGCTCTTGCTATTTGCAGCATGGTGCCATGTTACCAGCAGCCCATCCTTCTTGTCAATCATTCCCTGTTGAAGCAAGTACTCCAGTAGGTCCCCACCTGGACTGAAAGATCCATTTACTTCAAAGCCCTTGGCTGAATTTGCAAATAAAATATATTATTTATTTTTTACTTGTCATCACTTTAAATAAGTTGCTCTTCCTACTCTTTTGGTTCACACACTGCAACTAGTATTTTGTTGCTTTGTGACACACATTGTGTTAATGCAAGTGACTGGATTTATTTTTCCTATATCAATAACAATTAAATCTAATTGATTGGTGAGATGCAAGTGATACAGGTTCAGGAATCAAGCATATGCCAAAATATTCTAATACTGCAGTAATATTCATTTAACATCTTCTGTGCCCATCCTACCCTTGTTAACTTATGATTCCATTTCCAACAATGTCCCAAGTGTGTGTTGGTGATTGACAAGTCAGCCTGGCTTATTAAGGAGAGCTGTAGAAGTATACCAGTCACTATCAATTTTTTTTTGAAGAAGGGTCTAGACCCGAAATGTCAGCTTTCCTGCTCCTCTGATGCTGCTTGGCCTGCTGTGTTCATCCAGCCCTACACCTTGTTATCTCAGATTATCCAGCATCTGCAGTTCCTACTATCTCTCACTATCAATTGGCATTTGTTCTTCTTGACTCAATCTAAGAATAGAACCAAAGCCCTGCTGTTAATGTGGATCAAACTGCAGAAGCATCTTGTACACAGCTGGATGTTCCCTCATGCTATGTTAACATGCTCCACTAAGCTCTGGATTTAAGCATGTGTATGTACCCCTGCAGAAAAGAGTCGGCATTCTGAATCAGACAAATTAACGCTTTAACCATGTGGGTATCTCAGTGGATCAGTTTAGCAATCCATACCTGTGGATGGATTTCAAAACCTTGACCAAAAGTAAAATGTTGCACGAGACATTTGCGGTTATCTCTGTGCTCATTCTAAACTCAGGTGACTATCGAAGATCCCATTGCAGAATTTAAAAGAGAAAAGGAGCTCTCCAGAGTTTTGTCCAATATTTATTTCTCAACTAACATTACTAAAATAGCTTAGCTGTTCATCATCATTGCTGTTCATGAGAGCTTGCTGAGTGTAAATAAGTTCTTCATTTCCCCTATTAAACAGTGACCACACTTTAAAAGAGTTTCAATGGCTCAAAAGGGTTTTGGGACATCCTGACATTGTGAATTATAAATATTAAATGGAAGTCTTTCTTTTGTCACTCTCAGGAAACTCAGGTATATTAAATTAGTGGTGTTCAAGCTGCAGTCTGACAGGCCCATATAATCCCCTAGCTCCTGAATATCCAGCCCTTGAAACAAATGCCATTTGTGAATTTAATTTTACTGGTTTGTCCTGTGTACACTCCGTGCACCTGGAACATTGGAAAGGGCTGGTCTGTGTGGTTCAGGTCAAAATCTGTGTCAGGGCATTCATGGATTGAGCCGTATGTGAATGAATCAGAGCCTTAACAGTTTATGTGTGCCCCCCGCCCCCTCCAAATCACCAAAGTGCAAGTTCATACAACTCGCAAAGACAATACAGACTATTTCAGACTTTTCAGCTTCCTGAACTGATCTAGGAGAAGCTCAAAGTAGACAAATGAATCAGCGGCGCTGTGACCAGAAACATAAGAAGGGTCTGGGGACTCCTCCCCACTGGGTCCCTTGCCATGCAATTAGATGGAAAAAAATAAGCACCGTAGTAACCACATGATTCAATGTCAACAGCAATTATAACTGCAAACTTAAAAGCAACAGCCGATGTTCAGTAGATGAACATGTTTCTGGGTTACAGAGACCAGTAAAATCTCGGGTGTGATCTCTACAGTCTGTGCCGGGTTTTCTGACACCGCTAACATTTAACTCCACTGAAACGAGCTGAAGTCATCATTGTGCAATCTTTGCTGGACAGTATCTGTATTCATACACTGGGTATGCAAATCATGAGGTTCTGCCATGATGCCCTCCATTGTTGAACAGCCAGCCTGCACTCAAAGCCCAGGCAAGTGGAATGGCCTTTAAAGAGAGGACAGGACAACCAGTAACCCTGGAATCTCCACCAATTCCCACAGTCGCTCCCCATATCCACCACCCAATCCATTTCCCATGGATCATTCACCGTAGTCTGAAGAGGATGGGAGAATGCATGGGGGGAGGGGTAGTAAATTGTTTGGGAACAGGGGCGTGTTCGGGGAAGAGCCAGATCTTGATGAATGCAGAATTGTGTCTGCAGTGAGTAACTGAGGTGACATTCAAATAGGGAGTGTCTCAATCAATAACATTCTGCCAAATCTGTAAATCATCCAACATTATCATTAACGTTTCTCGCGCTTCAGAGAATTCATGAGTAAAAGGCACTGTGTCGGTTCTCAGAGCTCTGTGGTGTCTGTAATGAAGATAATTACGAGCAATTATGGAGCTGCGTGACTGAGTCTGAGTGCAACATAAAATAAGATGATACAGGGAGAGGTTCTGAATTGCAACGTTTGATCACTGCTATCTGATTAAAAGGCAGGCAGCCTCCAATTCTGCAGGATCATTTCACATTGCTATCCTATAAATAATTTCTACTCGCTGATAGCATCCTTCATTGGCTCAACTTGCAGATAAAGTTGGTTTTGAAATGTTCATCTGACCAGTTTCTGACGTGATGTCCAGACAGTGCAAGATCTGCAATTGTGCAGATGCTAACAACTGAAGGAAGTTATCTCAGGAAAGAGTAATGAAAGCAGGAAAGGTGCTAACAAGTAAGCTAACATGTAACAATAACACGTGACAATTTCTGGATTTCTTTCCCACGCACATTATGTAGTCTTAATATATTTACAGATTTACAGAGTGTGGGTGGTGGGGTAGGGAGGAGATAGGTCAGTCCAGGGAGGACGGACAGGTCAAGGGGGCGGGATGATGTTAGTAGATAGGAGATGGGGGTGGGGCTTGAGGTGGGAGGAGGGGATAGGTGAGAGGAAAACTACCCCCCACCCACACTCACCTTTACTGGCTCCATCCCCACCTCTTCGACCTGTCTGCCTCCCCTCCACCTATCCTCTCCTCTATCCATCCTCTATCCGCCTCCCCCTCTCTCCCTATTTATTTCAGAACCCTCTTCCCCTCCCCCATTTCTGATGAAGGATCTAGGCCCGAAACGTCAAGTTTTCCTGCTCCTATGATGCTGCTTGGCCTGCTGTGTTCATCCAGCCCCACGCCTTGTTATCTTGGAAATACTCAGCATCTGTGGAGAGGGAAATGGAATCAATGTTTCAGGTCAATGATTCTTCATCAGAACTGCAACATGCTCGATTTTGTGCAAGGCATGGGTGGGACAAGGGCAGAGGAAAGTCTGTAACAGGAGGGGAGACAGGGCAGACAAATTACATAAGAGTTGGTTTTTCAGGGCAACGGGAATGGTGATGGAGGGAGGAAAGAAACAAAGGGGCAAAAGATATGCACGCAGCAGGTGTGCTGCTGACTGAAAGAAAACAAAAGACAAATCGGTCTGAAATTATTGAACTCAGTATTTAGTCTGGAAGTTCTGAAGCAATGGTGAGGCGCTGTTCCTCAACCATACATTGCTCTTCACTGGAGCAATGCAACAGGAGTGAGACACGAGGTGGGTAATTAAAATGGCTACAGAGATAGTAGGAACTGCCAATGCTGGAAAATCTGAGATAACAAGGTGTAGAGCTGGATGAACACAGCAGGCCAAGCAGCATCAGAGGAGCAGGAAAGCTGACGTTTCGGGTAAAATGGCTGGTCACTGGAATTTTACAGACTGAATGGACCATTTTGCAAAGCAGTTACCCAATCTGCCCTCAGATTAAACTGGTGGAGGATAGAGATGGATAGCGACTGGGTGGCCATGGTGAAGAGATGGTTAGGGGCAAAAACACTGGAAAATTTTAAAAGCGACTAAGGACATCAGTACAGTCACACGGGTAGAAGATGAAAGACTAGACAACGGGACAAATAATTGAACATAAGAACATAAGAACTAGGAGCAGGAGTAGGCTGTCTGGCCCTTCGAGCCTGCTCCACCATTCAATAAGATCATGGCTGATCTTTTTGTGGACTCAGATCCACTTACCCGTGCTCTCACCGTATCCCTTAATTCCTATATTGTTCCAAAAAAAAAAAAAAAAAAAAAA
>JAHRHZ010000058.1:14031338-14078716 GCA_024137785.1 Ginglymostoma cirratum | reverse complement strand
TGGGGGAGGGGAGATTTTGAAGCTCGTGAAATCCACATTGATGCCATTGGGCTGCAGGGTTCCCGGGCTGAATATGATTTGCTGTTCCTGCAGCCTGAAAGAGTTCACTCGGCCATTCGCGCCTGTTGCTAACTCTTCAAAATACATCTCCAGTTCACGCGAATGTCCTGTTCTTTCCCGCAGCCCTGTACTTCTCGAGTTATGTATCCACCTTTCTTTTGAAGGGTCATACAGGATCTGCTACCAAGAGGCAGCCTAACAACACACTGTGGAAGAAATGTGTTTTCATTTCTCCCCTGGTTCCTTATTGCCAGGGAGTAGGAGGATCAGTATGTCATAACCCTCCGGTAAGATCGTAACTGAGCTTCTACCTCCAGTCCGTTTTCCAGCCCTATTCCATTATTCCATTAAAATGTACAAAAATCTAATCTTCTCAATTCTGAAAATGCTCAATACGTGAACAGAAACCTGCATCTGTGTCCTTTGGTTATGAAGCCTCTCGCCAGTAGTTACAATTTCCCCTTATTTATCAGAACCTTTCAGCATTTTGAACACCTCTGTAAAATTATCTCTTAGTCTTCTCTCTCGATACAAAATAAATCTCAAACTCTCCAATCTCTCCTCTTGCTCACCAGCTCTGCTACCATTCTAGTAAATCTCTACAACCTGTCTAAGGCCTTGCCATTGTTACTAAAGTCTTGAGCCCCGAAGTGAAGATGGTACTCTAGCTGGGGCCTACCTGACAATTTATACACAGATTCAGCATCATATCCTGCTCTTCTGTCTTATGCTCCAATAACGACCAGGTTCCCATATACTTTTTTTTAACAAACTCATCAACTTGTCCCATCACATTCAAAGATTTGTGTATGTCTTGCTTCCCACACCTTATTTTGTAAATTTTATTCATGGGATGTGGGTGTTGCTGGCTGATCCAGCATTTATTCCCATCCCTAATTTCCCTTGGGAAGATAGTGGTGATAGCAACAAATGCCAAAAAGCACAGAGGGTCAGGCAGCATCCATGGAGAGAGAGCAAGCTAACATTTCGAGTCTAGAGGACTCTTCATCTTGAAATGTTAGCTTGCTCTCTCTGCATGGATGCTGCCTGACCTGCTGTGATCTCCAGTATTTGTTGTTCTCAGTACAGATTCCAGCATCTGCAGTAATTTGCTCCTTCAAGATAGTGGTGAACTGCCTTCTTGAACTGTTGCAGACTATGTGGTGCAGGTACATCACCATGCTGCTAGGGAGGAAGTTCCACAGTTTTCAGCCATTGACATTGAAGGAACAGCAATAAATTTCCAAGTCAGGTTGGTGTTTAGGAAGTAAATGTGCAAGTGGTGACGTTCCCCTGTATCTGCTGCCCTTGTCCTTCTAGTTGATATTGGTCACAAGTTTGGAAGGTGCAGTCGAAGGAACCTTGGTGAGTTACTGCGTATCATATGGGTGGCACATGCTGTTGTTACTGTGTGTCAGTGAAGAAGGGTGTGAATGTTAAAGGTGGTGGATGGGATGTCAAGCAAGTAAACTTCTTTGTCTTGG
Organism: Ginglymostoma cirratum; assembly: GCA_024137785.1. Taxonomy (NCBI): domain Eukaryota; kingdom Metazoa; phylum Chordata; class Chondrichthyes; order Orectolobiformes; family Ginglymostomatidae; genus Ginglymostoma; species Ginglymostoma cirratum. The sequence continues at coordinate 14,077,172 of JAHRHZ010000058.1, read as the reverse complement.
ATAATGTCAAATTTCCTGAGTGTTTGAGCTCCATGCATCAAGACAAGTGGGGAATATTCCAACAAACTCCTGAATTGTGTGTTGTAGGTGGTGGACAGGTTTTGGAGTCAGGAGGAGAATTATTCGCTGCGGGGTTCCGAGCCTCTGATCTGCTCTTGTAGCCACACTGGTCCCACAAGGGACGTGAGTTACTGTATACTTCTGAGGGCCTGTAATAGCATGGAGTTATGGATGGTGATCTTTGAGGTTCCATTTTTGTTCTGTCGCATGACTAACTAGGAATCACTTCTGCTCTTAGTGCCTGCCTGGTGTGTGTTGGAAGGATTTACAAGTCACTATTCAACTACTTGGCCACATCTTCCTTGGCCATCAAGACCTGAAGAAGATTTAAACCTGGAGCTCCTGGCTCAGTGGCAGAGTGCTGACCACTGCTCCGTATGACCTCCTTTCAAAATGCATCACTTCACACTTCTCTCTAAGTTATTATATCACTCTAATGGCTCAGAATGTCCCAAAGCCAATCAAGATCTTTTGAAGATATCCATTGTCATAATATGGGGAAACAGCTGTCACTTTATACTTAGCAAGACTCCCCCAAGCAACAAATTTGGATAAATGACCAGATTGTTTGATTTTGGTGGTGGTTGAAGGTTTAAGAATTGCTGCAGCATGTCACAGGCCACTATAGTATTGTGGCATTAAAACATAAAGCCCAGGAAGAGAGGCAACAAATTTTACAAGGCACTGGTGAGCCACACATGGAGTAATGTGCACATTTTTGGTCTGGTACTACATTAAGATTACCCAGTGCAGAACAGGTTACCCTATGCAAATAAGTTTACTCAGAATAAGACTGTGATGACCATGGATTATAATCTTGGATCTTGTATGGACATATTGAAGGTTAAATTCACAAAGATTATTTCTAGTTGACAGTCTGTGGCTTACCGAGGGAAAGTAGGTGAATTAAAAAGGGGAGCCCGTTGATCTCCCCTCACTTGACAATTTAGGGTATTTCACCTAGGGCTGTAAAAAATTATGGAACCTTGCCTGGGGACTGATCCCAACAAATTGAGGCTCACCTCAAATTTAAAGTAACAGGTGAATTATAGAATTAGAGTTGGTAAATTGCTCTTTGAAACTCATTTTTTTAAAAAAAGACTACAAAATAACTTTCTTGAGTGTAAACTGTAATAGAATAGAAGTGTCTACATTCAATGCTGGCAATTTTCTTGGAGAATTAGAGCAAATTACTTCTGAGGATTTAAAAATTCTCAGGGCATTAAGATTAGAATTTTTTTCCAAAAGCCAGAAAATTGAAAATTTTAAAAGGTCTGTGCAATGGTTTAGTGTGCTCAATGGACCAAAAGGCTTACTGCTACTCCCATTGTCTACATTTCTACGACATCGCTAACTCAGGCTTAAGGGTGGAGGCAGCTTGCTTTAACATTTAATTCTAATTTTGAGGAAAACGCTTTCTTGATCTCTTTTAAGCAGGTTGCACAGCCGTTAAAGTGGCCTGTCCAATATCGGTCCTTACTGCTGCAGCTTTTGGGGAAAGCTCACAAGCTTTACTCCCTGTTGGCTGACAGAAGGGCCACTGATTATGAGGCAGTTAAAAAAAAGGCTATCTTAAAAGTGTACCAGTTGGTGCTGGAGATGTGTCAGCCAAGCTCCTGTACGCTCAGGAAATGGCCTGACCAGACAGATCTGGAATTTGAAAGGTTTAAGCATCTTATTTTTGACCAGTGGATATGGACACTTAAAGCAGAAGCCACTTATGAAAACATCCATGAAGTAATTCTAGTTGATGGGTTTGAAACATCCAACCCTTCCCCATAAGAAAACACTTAGAGCAACAGAAAATGACTGCATCCGGCAGGACGTCTCAACGACTGATGATTTTGAGCTGATCAAAAAACCTCTGTTCCAGAAGAAATTTCCCTTGGTTTCCCTGACCAATTGAAAAGGATAAAGTTGAGAGAGATTGTTTTATTCATTCATGTGACATGGGTGGTGCTGGCTGGGCCAGCATTTATTGTCTGTCTCTAGTTATCCTTGAGAAGGTGGTGAGTGAGCTGCCTTCTTAAACTGCTGTAGGTTGATCTACAATACCCTTGAGGAGGGAATTCCAAGAGTTTGATTCAATGAGAGTGAAGGAAGAGCAATATATTTCCAAGTCAGGATGGTGAGTGGTTTGGAGGGGAGCTTGCAGTTGACAGTGTTTCCATGTATCTGCTGCCCTCGTCCTTCAAGATGGAAGTGGTCGTGGATTTGGAAGGTGACAGGAAACTGAGCACCAATGGGAGAGAAGGAAATGCTGGGAGCCCTCCTCAGAACAGAAAGGCTGGTGCTGAGATGAAAGGTAAGGCCAAATTGCCTGCGTATTTTACTGCTGAAGGGTCTTATCTGGGCTAACAGAAAAGTCATTGGGATTTATAGGGTCACATACACCTTGTGCAGAGAATGGGATTCAGTTAAAGAGCATAACAGACCAGGCTACATCTCTGCCTGCAGCCGTGAATCCCAGTAAAGGCACTCCTGAGGATGTGGATATCATTGTACAATTCTTGAGAGTTACCAGGCTTTTATATCTAAAGGAAGGTTGGCCATATTTCTCCAGGGTGAGGGGAGCAAGCCTGTAGTGATATGGAAAGAGACCAAAGCCAGCCATATTCTACTTCCCACCAGACAGGGCAGTAAGTAGAGAAGGAGAGTACATGCCCATTCCCCTTTACCAGGTGTATCTGCAGTGCAACACTGCATCGGGACCAGTGACTGTGGTGAGTTATCCCCATTTTCCCTGTGATTCTGCTCCTCAGAAATAACCAGAAGGTATCAAAGGTGAAAACATCCCCAGTGGTCTCTGACAGCTTGTTGAGGTCAGGGAGAAAGGCCTGGCCTTTCACTGACTCTGTCGTCTATGGTCAGACAATCTCAGGCAGTGAAAACTGAGGTGGTACAACAAAGACACCCCCGAAGGAGGAGGTTCCAAAGAAAGTTTCCTCAGTAGCAGCCCAGTAAGCTGACCCACTGTTAAATCCATGACCTCAGACTGCTCTTTCTCTCTCTCTCTGGAGCTGAGGCAGAAGCTGGCCGTGAATGTGACGAGAATAAAAATGGGGAAATGGAGACTCTCCCTCACAGATCTGCACATGAGGAATGGACAGTGAGCCACAACGCAGTCGAACTGCTGTTGTACCGGCGGAAATATAATGGCTGTTCACAAGACTGATGGCTGAGCATGTCCAATCGCAGAAAACCACGATGACACCAGCTGCATCTTCACGGTCAGCAATTCCACAGGGTTGTAGCAGGGATATCGTCTCAGTGTATCACCTCCTGCCATTGGGGGTGCTGGAGTCGATAGCTGGAACTGGGGCCTGGAGATTACACGTTGGGGTTCCTCCCAACACCAGCAGAGCCCTTAAAGACCCAGCTCTGTAGCCCATATCAAGCAACTTGAGGAAGTGAGTGACCTGATTGAGACCCCAGATGGGGGAATGAAGCAAAGACTGTGTCATGTCAAGTTGACAAAGCGATACCATCGCTGAGAAGGGGACAAACAGTTATCCCACTGTCACTCAACCTGGAAGATGAGGGTAGCAGCAGGGATGAATTGGAGGGTAACGTACTTGGAGGTCCAAATGAACTCCCTCGTACCTGGCAAACTAACAAAAAAAGCAGTGAGCAGACTTAACAAGGTTGCTGTCATTGCTAAGATATCTAGATGACCTCCTATTGTACAATGATGCCTGGGAAACGCCTTTTTAACAACTGAAAGCATTCCTCCAGAAAATACAGTGGTCAAGCCCATAAAGAGTGAGTTTGCTAAAGCCCAAGTGGCCAATCTAGGGCACATGGTGAGTCAAGGACAAATGTTGCAAAGGGCTGTAAAGATTAAAGCAGCAGCACAGTTCACCATTCCCATAAGAAAACGAGAGATCTTGAGGTTTCATAGGCATATGCGGTTTTACTGGAAGTACCTCTCAAACTTCAGCACAGTAGCTGTGCCACTGATAGACCATCAAGAGAAAATAACAAAGGTGATTTGGACTTGTGAAATTTTAAACTGGTTTTGAAAAGCTAAGGGCCATTTTAATAGTCAAGCCGGTGCAACTCCACACTTTACCCAAGCATTTAAAGTGTCCATTAATATGAGTGACATCAGGGGGTTCTCCTTCTGGACGAAGAATCCATAATAGAAAGAAGAATCAGCTATTTCTCCCCAAAAAAACTAAACAACCATCAGAGATGGTACTCCAGAACCGCAGAGGAAACCTTTGGGTTAATACTGGCTCTCAAACTTATTGTGATATACAGTCTGTTCAAAATGGGTTCAGAGAGACCACAGTCTATACTGACCACACCTCATTAACTTTTGTGGAAAAGTTTAAGACTCAGAACACCAGGTTTATTCCATTAGAATTTTCTTTTTTAACTATACCATCTAGAAATCTCCCACATTGTCAAGAAGTACCATGATTACAGATACGCTGTCCAGGACCCAGAGAGACCTAGTGGGAACTGAACAGTTACAAGTGATCAAGACCCAAGGAATAAATGAACCTACTAGCGTTTCTGTTATTTAATGACTGTTTTTATTTTTCTCCTTTTGCGCTGAAATGGGTCTAAATGTAATTCAATTCTTTATGTGGGGGAAGTTTCATGACCACAGATCACAACCCCGGATTACTTCTGGACATTTGAACTTTTAGTTCCAACATACGTGTTTGAAAAAGAGGAGGTACAACCAGAAGATGACGCAGATGTAAATTCTGGAGAGGAATGTCACCTGAAATTGTCATGCAAGCTTCAAAGGCAGGACTGGTCAAGAAAAAGGAGAAGGCATATGTCACTGAGATCAAGTGAATCCGTCGAGGAATATAAGTAAGTATACTCAAGAGGGAAATCAGGAGGGCAAAAAGGGGACATGAGATAGCTTTGGCAAATCGAGTTAAGGAGAATCTAAAGAGATACTTTAAGTACATTAAGAGCAAAAGATTAATTAGGGAAAGAATACAGCCCCTTAAACACCAATGTAGCCATATATGTGTGGAACCATGGGAGATAGGTGAGATAGTAAACAAATATTTTACATCGGTATTTACTGTGGAGAAGGACTTGGAAACTAGACACCTTTGAAAATAAATAGTGATGTCTTGAAAAGAGTTCATTTTGCAGAAAAGGAGATGCTGGGTGTCTTAAAACACATAAAGGTAGATAAATCCCCAGCCCTGATCAGGTGTTTCCCAGACCTTTGCTGGAAACTACAGAAGAGATTGTTGGGTCCCTTGCTGAGATATTTGTATCATGGGTGAGGTGCCAGAAAACTGGAAGTTGGCTAATGTGGTGCCATTATTTAATAAAGGCTGTAAGGAAAAGCCAAAGAACTATAGACCAGCAAGCCTTATGTCAGTGGTGGTTAAATTGTTAGAGGGGATTCTGAGGGACAGGATTGATATGCATTTGGAAAGGCAAGGGCAGATTAGGGATAGTCCACATGGCTTTGTGCGTGGAATATCACGTGTCACTAACTTGATTGATTTTTTTGAAGAGGTGAAAAAAAAAATTGATGAAGGCTGTTATGGACCAGACAAAATCCCCTCAAAATATATTAAGAAGATAGTCAAGACCACAACTTTTTCTTATTTTAAAGGTTAAGTGTTCTGGATGCAATTCGATTGGCCAAGCTACTCGACTTTAAGCTAAACACATTTTATTTTTAAACTACAGTTAAAGTATAGCCAAAATAAAAATAGAAGGATTGGCTTAACCATAACTCTATTGAAATGCTTAACAAAATATAACATATTTTGACTAGTGCTAATTAACTGTTCCATCATAGTAACATCGCATAAACATACCCTTGGCAAAGGCAAATTCAGTAAAATAGATTGCCTCACATGCAATTCTAGCAACAGGAAGAGAACCCCACTCTTTTAGCTGTAACAGACAGAAGAATAAGAGCTCCCACATCCAGATTTAAGATCCCAGTAATTGATGAAAACTAAAATTTAAAAAATCCTGATTCTGTGAGAGCTTGAATCTACCCATTCAGGCTGCTTCTACTGTTCCAACTTAAAAAAAAAACCCAAGGCCTCACAAGCTGTTTACTTTAATGGCTTTGAGCAGACTTTTCTACACCTCTGTGTCAACCTTTCTTCATAGAAAAAAGGACAAAATGAACCTCTTAAAGTCATAGTATTGTCACAAGGCAGAACGGTAGACATTGTCTATATGGACTTCAGCAAAGCGTTCAACAAGGTTCTGCATGGTAGACTGGTTAGTGAGGTTAGATCACACATGGGATCCAGGGCAGCTAGGCAATTGGATACAATATTGGCTTGAAGGTAGGAGATAGACGGTGGTGTTAGAGGCAAAAACAGAAATTGCTGGAAAAACTCAGCAGGTCTGGCAGCATCTGTGGGGAGAAATCAGAGTTAATGTTTTGGGTCGAGTGACCCTTCCTCAGAACTGTGGGTTACTTTTCAGACTGGAGACCTGTGACAGGGGTGGGCCACGAGGATTGGTGCTTGGTCCACTGCTCTTCATCATTTATATAAGTGGTTTGGATGTGAATATAAGAGGCATGGTTAGCCAGATGACTCCAAAATTTGTGTTGTAGTGGACAGTGAAGAAAATTATTTGAGAGTACAACAGGACCTTGATCAGATGGGCCAATGGGCTGAGGAGTGGCAGATTGAGTTTAATTTAGATAAATATAAGGTATTGCATTTTGGTAAGGCAAACCAGGTCAGGACTTTTACAGTTAATGGTAGGGCCCTGGGAGTGTTACCGAACAAAAGGCATTGGGGTGTAGCTGTTTAGTTCTTTGAAAGTGGAGTTGTAAGTTGACAAGGTGGTGAAGAAGGCATTTTGAATGTTTGCCTTCTTTGTTCAGAACATTGGCTATAGTTGTTGGGATGTCATGTTGCAGCTGTACAAGTCATCGTTGAGGCCACTTTTAGAATGCCGCGTTCAATCTGATTGCTGTTCTGTAAGAAGGATGTTGTTAAACTTGAGATGTTGCAGAAAGGATTTACAGGGGTGTTGCCGGGACTGGAAGATTTGAATTATAGGGAAAGGCTGAATAGGCTGGGGCTTTTATCTCTGGAGCATTGGAGGCTGAGGGGTGAACTTATAGAGGTTTATTAAATTTGCGGGGCATGGATAAGGTGAGTAGCCAATGTCTTTTTCCCAGGGTAGGGGAGTCAAAAACTATAGGGTATAGGTTTAGGGTGAGAGTGGAAAGATTTTAAAAAAAACCTGAGGGGTAACTTTTTCACACAGAGTGTAGTGCGTGTATAGAGCGAGCTGCCAGAGGCTGTGGTGGAGGCAGGCATAATATCAGTATTTAAAAGGCACCTGGATGGGTACATGAATAAGGAGGGTTCAGAGTGATATGGGCCAAATGCTGGCAAATGGGACTAGATTAATTGAGGATGTATGGTCAGCATATACAAGTTGGACTGAAGGGTCTGATTCCATGCTGTATGACTCTATAACTGAGTCATGACTGCCTATGACTGTCTCAGACTGCAAATATGATTGGAGAAAACAATGCAGTCCAGGAGACAGATCTGTTTATTTGCTCCCTTTTCAAGAAAACTTAGAGTGTGTTGAAAGCAGAGTTTCAACCCTGGTCTGTGTGTGCTAGTGGGCTGAGGTGTTCTCTGTATTAACAAGGTGTAGAACTAGATGAACACAGCAGGCCCAGCAGCATCAGAGGAGCATGAAAGTTGACGTTTTGGGTCTGGACCCTTCTTTGGGTCTAGTGTCCTCCAGTGTCCCTGGTGGCTACACGTGTGAGAAGTGCACCTGTCTGCATCTCCTGTCAGGCCGCATTAGGGAACTGGAGCTGGATGCACTCAGGATCATCCAAGGTGCAGAGAACATCATTGCTAAGAGCTATGGTGAAGTGGTCACTCCTAAGGTGCAGGCTACAGGGAGCTGGGTGACCACCAGGGGAGGTAAAGGGGGAAGGCAGAAAGTGCACAGGGTTCCCTTGTGACCATTCCCCTCAATAACAGGGATACCAGTTTGGATACTATTGAGGAGATGACCTTTCAGGAGTTAGCAGCTGCAGTCAGGTCAGTGGCACCGTGACCGGCTCTGAGGCTCAGAGGGAAAGGGTGCAGTCAGACAGAGCAATACTAATAGGAGAGTCGATTGTGGTGGGGACAGACTAGAGATTCTGTGGCTGCAGAAGAGACACCAGGATGGTGTGTTGCCTCCTGTGTGCCAGGGTCAAGGATGTCTCTGAGCGATTGCAGAACTTTCTGAAGGGGTTTGTGGGACCCTTTTTTTCTGAAGAAGGGTCTAGACCCAAAACATCAGCCTTCCTGCTCCTCTGATGCTGCTTGGTCTGATGTGTTCATCCAGCTCTACACCTTGTTATCTCTGGTTTAAAGTGCATTTATTTCAACGCACAAGGCCTGACTGGTAAGGCGGATGACTTCCTCTTAGGAAACGAGGTCGGGCAAGTGACTGAAGTATCAATTGGAGAGCACTTTGGGTCCGGTGACCATTACTGTCTTAGTTTTAACATAGGTATGGAAAAAGATAGGACAGATCCTCAGGTTAAGGTGCTGAACTGGAGCAGGGCCAATTTTGGGGCCATTAGGCAGGAAGTAGCAGAGGTTGATTGGGTGAGTCTGCTTGAATGAAAAGGAACTGGCAAATGGGAGGTTTTTAAAAGTGTGATATCAAGAGTCCAGGGACAGTATGTCTCTGTTAGGGTGAAGAGAAAAGCTGGCAGGTTTAAGGATCCATGGCTGACTAGGGATATTTAGGCCGTGGTCAGGAAAAAAAAGAAGGTGTAAAGTTTAAACTATCGGGCTCAAGTGAATTCCTAGATAACTATAAAAAGTGTAGGAGCACACTCAAGAGGGAAATCAGAAGGGCAAAAAGAGGGTATGAGATGGATCTGCCAGGTAAGGTTAAAGATAATCCCAAGAGATTCTATAGCTATATTAAGAGAAAAAGAGTGGCTGGGGAGAGAATAGGACCCCTTAAAGATCAGCATGGCCATCTATGTGTGGAGCCACAGGAGTTTGGAGAGATTTTTAATGAATATTTCTCCTCAGTGTTTACTGAAGAGAGAATCATGGATGCTAAGGAAATAAGGGAAACAAATGGGGATGTTTTGGACTGCAGACGTATTACAGAGAGAGGGTGTTTGCAGCCTTAAAGCGCATTAAGGTGAATAAACCCCTGGGCTTGATCAAGTCCATCCTCGGACATTGTGGAAGGCTAGGGAAGAAATTGCAGAGGCCCTTGCAGAGATTTTTGCTTCATCTTTAGCCACTGGTGATGTTCCAGAAGACTAGAGGGTGGCTAATGTTGTTCCATTGTTTATGAAAGGTAGCAAAGATGAGCCAGGGAACTACAAGCCAGTGAACCTGACATCAGTGGTAGGCAAGTTATTGGAGAGATACTGAGGGACAGGATCAACCAACATTTAGATAGTCAAAATCTGATTAGGGATGGTCAGCATGGATTTGTGCACAGGAAGTCATGTCTGACAAATCTGTTAGAATTTTTCGAAGAGGCAACCAAGAGGATCGATGAGGATAGGTCAGTAGATGTTGTCTGTATGGACTTTAGTAAGGCCTTTGACAAGATCCCACACAGCAGGCTAGTCATGAAGGTTAGTTCGCATTGGATCCAGGGAGAGCCAGCTAATTGGATTCAAAATTGGCTCAGTGCTAGGAAGCAGTGGGTGATGGTTGAAGGTTGTTTCTCGGACAGGAAACCTGTGACTAGTGATGTACCACAGGGGTTGGTGCTGGGACCTTTGTTATTTGTTATTTACAATGATCTGGATGTGAATGTACAAGGCATGATTAGTAAGATTGTAGATGAAACTAACTTAGGAGGTATCATTGATAGTGAGGAAGATTATCAAAAATTACAGAGGGATCTTGATCAGATGGGAAAGTGAGCTGAGGATTGGCAAATACAATTCAATGCAGATAAGTGTGAGGTGTTGCGCTTTGGTAAATCAAACCAAGTCAACTTATACAGTAAATGGTAAGGTCCTGAGGAATGTAGTGGGGCAGGGGGACCTAGGAGTACAAGTACATAGTTCATTGAAAGTGGCGTCGCAGGTGGACAGGGTGGTGAAGAATGCATTTAGCATGCTGGCCTTCAGCAGTCAAGGCATTGAGTACAGGAGTTGTGGCATTATGTTACAGTTGTGTAAGTCATTGGTGAGGCCACTCTTGGAGTATTGTATAGGTTTTGGTCACCCTATTGTAGGAAAGACATAGTTAAACTGGAAAGTGTGCAAAGAAGATTTACGAGGATGTTGCCAGGACTGGTAGGCTTGAGTCATAGGGACAGGTTGGCCAGAACAGCACTTTATTCCTTGGAACGTAGGAGAATGAGGGGTGACCTTATTGAGGTCTATAAAGTCATGAGGGGCATAGATAGGATGAATGCATAGAGTCTTTTTCCCAGGGATGGGGAATTGAAAATTAGTGGACATAGGTTTCAGGTGAGAGGGGAAAGATTTAAGAAGGACCTAAGGGGCAACTTCTTTACTCGGAGAGTGGTGCTTATATGGAATGGGCTGCCAGAGAAAGTGGTTGATGAAGGTACAATAGCAACATTTAAACATTTGGATAGGTACATGGATGGGAAGGGTTTAGAGGGATATGGACCAAATGTGGGCAACTGGAACTAGCTGAGTGGGCACCATCGTCAGCATGGACCAGTTAGGTCCAAAGGACCTGTTTCAATGCTGTATTACTCTATGACTCTAAATCAGAAATTGCACCTACAGTATTGAATACAATCCCACAATGAAGCAGCAACACCAGGTGTGACAGTCAGGATGGAATACTTCAAGAAGGTACTGTAGAATTGAGGAGAATTGGAGAGACAGACAGGGAGAGAAATAGTTTGACCAGGAACAAAGGCAGGAAATAGAGAGTTTCTCTTTGTAAGTATGACTCAAATTTGTTTTTGGAAAAGTGATGTGGTTGTGGTTGTGATCATTCCTTTCAATAAATGTAGAGATTAAACAGATCTTAGTTCTGAAGTAACCGTGTTTAAATTAAATAAATCTGAGCTCTGAGGAAGGGCCACCCGACCCAAAACATTAACTCTTATTTCTCTCCACAGATGTTGCCAGACCTGCTGAGCTTTGCTAGCAACTTCTTTCCGTTTCTGATTTACAACATCCACAGTCTTTTTTGTTTTTTATTATGTTTAAATTAAAACTTTGCTTGTTGACACCATGCATCATGCACTTTAGCAACAATATTGCATAAAAATAGAAACAAATGGTGACAAAAAATTCTGATACAATTTTAATGAAATAGTAGATATGGTAAGAGAAATAAAGCATTAACAAATTAGATTTTTTCTTTTAGTTTTTAAAAATCAGCTTAATATTGTGTGTATATATGTACAATCAACAATTATCATTGCTGTATATTTGCCCCAGATTCCTAGAAATGTGCATCCTAGCGACTGGAGACGACAGAATTTAGAAGCAGCAAGAACAATATAAACTTACTGCTTCCACTCTATGTTAATACATACCGGATTTTAATAAGGATGTGGCTGGTTTAGTTAAATTCTTTAATACTTCACCTGACTCATAATAAACTACAGCATTGTATGGTTCAGCATGTTCCACGATGGAATGAGAAGCCTGGTGCATGTTAAAACATTTGCGTTTCACATGCATGATGACTGAATCTCTACCTTGCACTCTACCATCAGACCTGCAGTCTCATTTGCCTCAGTATTTTCTCTATGACAGTGCAATCTGCACCTGTTAATTTCTCCTTTGGTCCGTGAACACTTTGCAGGCCTCAGGGACTTCCATTAACTGAGTAATGAGTTAAATAGTCACAAAACAAACCGTTAAAATCACTGGGATATTAAATTAAAACTCTAATGGAAAAGGAGGATCTGTGAATTCGTTAGGCAACATGTAGCAATGCTGCAGCAAAATCTGTATCCGCAGCTCCCTCTGCTGATAATGAAAACCCGATAAATCCCATTGTTGTCAACATACGAAGTCTGGGATGATGAAGTGAAATGAAGTCACAGCAATAGAGTTGTGCTGCGAAAGGCAGCTTCATTCTTGGATTTTCTCAATATGGAAATTATAACATTTTACAGCTGTATCCTGCAGTGTTTCAGTAACGAAGACTGAATTTGTCGGAGCATGCAGACGTGCAAGTTCGGTGGATTGGCCATGCTAAATTGCCCGTTGTGTTCAGGGGTATGGGTGGGTTAGCCATGGGAAATGCGGGGTTACAGGGATGGGTTAGGTCTGGGTAGGATGCTGTAGGGAAGGTCAGAGTGGACCTATTGGGCCGAATGGCCTGATTCCACACTGTAAAGATTCTGTGGACTCTATGGATATGGGTGGTGCATTGTTAGATGAATTTGTTTTAAGCTTGAGATTGAGGCACAACATAGTTTAGGTAGAAGGATGAAAGTTAATCTTTTCTGGATGCCAGTGTTTGGAATGATTGAGGGCTGTGAGGGAAAGGCAGAGAATTGTGACTAATTGGATGATTCTTTCAAAGAGCCAGCACAAACACAATGGATCAAGTGGCATCCTTCATTGCTACAACGTTGCTTAACCCTGTACCCAGAATGTAGCTTCAATCAGCAATCTGAATCAAGAGCTGTCTGTGGAAATCTTACTCCGGTGCCATTATGAAGTCGGGAATGAGAGCACATTGTCAAAGAAGATTTTTTTGTATTTGCTTTTGGGATGTGAACATTGCTAGCAAGACCAGCACTTATTGTTGATCTTTAATTAACTGTCTTTTTGAACTGCTGCTGTCCATATGGTCACAATACGTACACCATGCCTTAAGGACTGGAGTCCCAGGTTTTTCAAGCCAGCTGATGTGGAGCAATTGTGATCTCTTCACAAGTCAGGATGCTATGACTTGGGGAGCATCTTGCAGGTGGTACTGTCCATACTAACTGGCTAATTCATTGGCTGACTAGTAGATGACAGAGACTTGGGATAAAGGGGACAAATTCAGGTTGGTAGCTAGTGGAGCACCACAGGGATCAGTGCTGGGGCCACAGTTATTTACAATGTACATTAATGACTTGGATGACAGAAGAAAATACATGATTGCCAAGTTTGTAGATGACACAAAAATAGATGCACAGGCAAATGGTGGAGATGACGCAAAGGGTCCACAGCGGAATATAGATAGGTGAAGTGAGTGGACAAAATCTTAGCAGATGGACTATAACGTGTGGAAATGTGAGGTTATGCACTTTGGCAGGAAGAATAAAAAAGCTAAATAAATTTTAAATGGCCATTTAAATATTGCAGAAAGATGCAAGACAGAAAGTTATGTGAGTCCTCATGCACAAATCATAAAATGCCAGCAAGTTCAACAGATAATAGGAAGACAAATGGACTGTTAAACTTCATTTGAAAGGGAATGCAATATTAAAACAGGACAATCTGGCTAAAACTATACAACGCAGACCACACCTGAAATACTACAAACAGTTTTAGTCCCAGTACTTAAATATACTGGTATTAGAGGCAGTCCAGAGAAGGTTCACTAGGTTGATTCAGGGCATGGAGGGATTTTCTTATGAGGAGAAGTAGATCTGGTTGGGCCTGTGTTCATTGGGATTCAGAAGAACGAGAGAAGACCTTGTCGAAACATAAACAATTGTTATGGGGCTTGACAGGATAGATGCTGAGAGGTTTAGTCCTCTTGATTGATTTTGATAGATTTTTATTGTCATGTGTACCAAAACACAGTGAAAAGCTTTGTTTACGAGCAGTACAGGTAGATCACAGCAAGCAAAGAATGTACAGATCAAAAAGACTTAGAGGCATACAGGTTACATTGCAGGTTACATTATTTGAGGCTAGAGTCCATTCAACAGTCTGATAATGGCCAGAAAAATGCTGTTCCTGAACCTGCTTGTGTGTGTGTTCAGGCTTCTGTAACTTCTACCTGACAGAAGAGGTTGTAGGAGGTCATTACCAGGGTGCGATGGGTCTTCGATGATGTTGGCCATCTTTCTGCAGCAGCGAGCCATGTAAATAGTCCATGGATGGAAGGTTGGCTTCCGTGATCGTCTGGGTTATGCACACAACCTTTTGTACTTTCTTACAATCCTGGGCAGAGCAGTTGCCATACCAGGCTGTTATGCACCCAGACTGTATGCTTTCATTGGTGCATCTGTAAAAGTTGGTGAGGGACCTTATGGACATGCCAAATTTCCTGAGCCACCTGAGGAAGAAGAGGCATTGTTGTGCCTTCTTGACTGTCGCATTTACGTGGGGAGCCCAGTGCAGGTAGTTGGTTATTGTCACTCAGAGGGACTTGATGCTCTTCACTCTCTCAACCTCAGTTCCATTGATGTAGATGGGGGCGTGTTCTCCTCCTTTCTTTCTGAAGTTGATGGTCAGTTCTTTAGTTTTGCTGACTTTGAGAGACAGTTTGTTTTCATTGCACCAGTTCACCAAGCCCTCTATTTCCTTTCCGTATTTTGACTTGTCATTGTTGGAAATATGTCCCACTATGGTGGTGTCGTCAGCGAACTGACGTGGGAGAGTCTAGGACCAGAGGCCAAATCTTAGAGTAATGGCTCACCCATGTAAGAGATATGAGAAGAATATTTTTCTTTCAGAGGGTAGTGAATCTGTGGAAAGATTTACCACAGAGGACTGTCAAGGTTGAGTCATTAAGTATATTCAAAGTTCATATAGACATATTTTTAATCAGTAAGGGAATAGAGGGTTATAGGGACAAGGCAGGAAAGAGGAGTTGAGGATTATCAGAGTATGGCTGTATGGCTGAAGAGTTGACGGTCTCCTGTTCATATATCTTATGGTCTAATGAAACAAATTTTGCTCTGATTTAAGTATATCATGCATAGAACTTAGAAGTCTGCACTAACAAGTAGAAGGAATATTATAGGCGGGTCCAGTTTGGTTTCTGGTTAATGGTAACCACCGTGGATATTAATGGATGGGGTGAGTTTTACTCTAAATGCATCGCCTGACCTTGAAGTGCTTAATGTGGACAAAAAGTAAAATTGATCACACTCCCCTAGTTCAATTAATACAAACACTTACCGTTTTCACATCTTAAAACATAAAATAAATTAATCCTTTTGTTTCAGCAACTGTGTTTCATAGTGATGAATATCAGCAGATCACTCAATACTTGTGCCTCCTAAGTTATCTTGTCAACCTTACAAATACTGCTCATTGTGAAAGTCTGTTCCTAATCAATGGTACCTGTCAGCTAATAAATCGAGAAGTTAAAACGTGAAGCTAATAATTGGCTGTTTGATCATAGAGACCTGTCTGATGATCCATTTGGCAGGGTCTGTGACACAACTACCTATTACTATTTCGTGAAAGGAAAGGCACGAGTGGAAGCACAGTGAGGCCAACGTAGATTTCCAGATATTGTTTACCTTTAATCCATTGTTAGCCTATTTCCATGGACTTGTTGGCAAGTAGTTAGCTAACAGATATGCTGAAAAATATAACTTTTGCTTCTCTGCTGGAACACAGCCAAATATCACTGTATTTTTCCCCTGCTCAGTCCAACCTCATTGACGTACATTAATGTGAAACGTGCAGAGGAATATTAAGTAAGTGTCATGCTGCCCTGAGAAATACAGGACCAGCCCCGGTGCAGCTACACACACAGAGTCATATAACACAGAAATAGACCCTTCAGGCCAACTTGTCCATGTTGACCAGGTTTCATAAACTGAACTAATCCCATTTGCCCGCATATCTCTCTAAACCTTTTCCATTCATGTACCTGTCTAAATGTCTTTTAAATGTTGTAATTGTACTAGCCTCTAACACTTCCTCTGGCAGCTCATTCCATACATGCACCACACTCTGTGAAAAAGTTGCCTCTTAAGTCCCTTTTAAATATTTCCTCTCTCATCTTAAACTCATGCCCTCTAGGTTTGGACTATCTTACCCCAGGGAAAAGACTTTGTCTATTCACCCTATCCATGCCCCTCATGATTTTATAAACCTCTGTAAGGTCACTCCTCAGCCTCCTACACTCAAAGCCGCACTTGACCAAATGTGGCATCAATGAACTTGAACAAAATTAGAATCAATGAGATTCAGGGGTAAACTCTCCTCTGGCTGGAGTCAGACCTGGGTTGGAATAGGGAGTTTTGATGATGATTACACAGTGTTCAGCACCATTCATGACTGCTCAGATACTAAAGCAGTCCATGTTCAAATGCAGTTTAGATGTGTTCATCCAGGCTTAGGCTGACAAGTGGCAAGTAGCATATGCACCACACAAGTGTCAGGCAATGAGCATCTTCAACACAAGAGAATTCAACCACCTTGTCTTGACTATAAATAGCATTCCCATTGCTGAATCCCCTGCCCCATCAATGAGGGAGAGGTGAGGGCAGGGAGTGAGGGGAGGTGGAGGTTGGGAGTCAGGGGGAGTTGGAGGATGGGAATGATGAAATGGATCTTCCTCTTCCTGGCAGTGGTCTCCTTCCAGTGGCTACAGCTCCTTCCAGTTGCTGCATTATGTGAAGAAGGTCTCTTTGAGAGGGACTGGGGCTGCTGCTGAATATGTTCCTGCCACTTGCTGCACTCACTCACTGCACTCAAAGAAAGAGTGGTCCATCTCCTCAAGAAGATGTCAAAATGGACAGCAAAACTACTGTGGGCACATGTGCTGACAGGGCAATGATGTCAGCTATCTTCCTGTCTGTGCTCGCAGCTCTGCCTGTGGTGGTCGTCACTATACAAAAGCCTCAACATCTCACAGTTTTTAAATTGTCCCACCTGACTGTTATTTGAAGCCTGAAACCTGTCCTCGAAACAGAGTGGAGAAGTAGGTCCTTTTTACTTAAAATTCTGTAGATTAAACAACTCCCTCCCACCCTGGTTTCACAGGTCTCCCACCTCCACCTTACACTCAAGGTCAGGTGTCTCTTTCACCCCTCTCCTGGATTGCACAATTTTCAAATACCAACATGGGGCCACAATGGGGAAAGGTTCAGGCAAGGTATGCACACGAGCAACTCACTGAGCTACTTTGAAAGAACCTTCCAGGCCCGAGAACTCTTACTTGCCCAGAGACTGTCTCCCATTGTCCACATTCTTGTTTCTTTTTTCATGTCAAAGCAAATGCCGTGAACTATAACGATGCAAAATTGCATTTTAATAATATCTAATGTGGTTGGGAGCTGTAGTTGATGTTGAGTCAATGTGAGCTCCTCTCTTTTAGGTGCTCTCCTGCTTGATAGGAATAAGTTTTCAATGCCTTAAAAAAAGTTAGATTTTATATTCTAGAATAACTTTTCCATGTTTGTGTTGCTGGTAGGAAGCTTCTTACAAAACATATTAATTCACCTTAAAATTATCTTTTCCACTGATGTAGAAATCCACACAAGGAGGCAGCTGCCAACTAAACACTGGTTGTAGGTGTTCCTTATAAACAAAATGAAAGTTTCTTGTCTATTGATCCAAAGCCAAAACACTTCACATTGATGGGAATGTATAGTATGACCTGTTTCCCTTACATTTCAAATAGCTGTATTCTTCATTGTGGTGGCACACATCAATCTCCATCAGACCATGACCTGTGTTTATTGAAGTTACAGCATCCTAACCATTGTCAGTGGTGCAGAGATCCTGCTTGGTTGTGTAATCTACTTAATGTAGTCACTTAAATTAGGTGATTAATTTATATTTCCATAATAGCTAACATTTATGTGTGTTTCTAATTCCATACAATACCCAAGGCGCCTCATAGGAGTATAAACTGACAAATATTGACATTTAGCCAAAGAAGGACACATTTAAGATGGATAACTACGAGTTTGGTTTATATACACACATGTGTATATAGGTTTTAAAGAATGCCTTGAAGGAAAGAGATGGAGGGATCCAGATAAGAAATTCCAAAGTGTTTAGGGCTAAAACAACAATTGGGGAAAATGTGTGCAGGGCACACAGAAGTAGGGAAGCGGGATTAATTAGATAGCTATAGAAAAGAGCTATGACGCATCAAATGACCTTCTTCTGTGATTCTAAAATGCAGGAGCTTAAGAAATGATGAGATCTTGGAGGATTACATAAGAACTAGGAGATGGAATGGATCATTTGACCCACCATTCAACAAGGTCAAAGTTCAGCCTCTACCTCAACTCCACCTTCACACAGTATTCCTGTCTCCTTTAACATCCGAAGACTGAACATCCACAGCTCTCCAGAATAAAGAATTCCAAAGATTTCGAGATTTTAAGTGAAGACATTTCTCATCTCAATCCTAAAACTGTATTCTGAGAGGGAGCCACACTCTAGACTCCCCAACCAGGTAAAATATTTTCTCAATAGCTACTCTGTAAACCCCTGTAGAATTTCATATTTCAATTTGTTAATCTATATTTTATTTCTAAACTGCAGGGAGTATGTGTCTGGTCTACTCTATCTCCCCTCAAAGGGCAATTACCCTCCAGATTCAGTCCAGTGAACCTTCATTGCTCTTTCTTTAGGGCAAGTATGTTTTTCCTTAGGTAAGGAGATCAAAACTCCACTACTTTAAGTGTGAGTTCATTCATGATACTGTAAAATTTTATTAAGAATTTAGTTCTATACACAATCTCTTACCAACAAAAACTAACATTCTAGGGTTTTTTGGACATCAAAATAACAAAGAGTGAGGTCAAGGAAGGATCTCTACAAGAATAAGATTTTTACAATAATAAAACATAAATCTCTTATTGTTTGCATTCCTTAATTCCAATAATTGGCTTACTTTCTTTAAGTGGAAAGATTGAATGAATTATCAGAAGTAACCTCAAGATGGGAGTCAATAAACTACAAGTATAAGAAGGCGTTGAATATGATAATCCCTGACCTTGATTTCCTAATTTATCCCACCAGGCTAAATAAGTCACGTTGATAAGATGACCCAATTTTAATAAGTAAATCTTAGTGAACAATTGATTGGTGTATTATACTGGCATAAATGATGTTTCAAAATAAACAAAATCTCAGAACAATTGTTGAATTAAAAGGAATATTTATTTACATATATTTTGTGTATTTTCACATGAATGCCATTTTCACATTATTTGTCAAAAATTTCTATTTGCAGATTGGGACAAAACATGCCACTTTGTGTCAACCCCTAATTACAAAAGTTGAATAATTTAGACAAATCATTTTGTTCAGTCAAGTGCCTAAAGTGTAACGTTTCCTCGTAATGCTATGCAATAAATCTGGAAAAGTGGTAGTTAAATTTCACAAATGTTAATAATTTAATAATTGAAGAGGTTAACAACGTATGGTTGAAGAGTGGAGTAACAACTTGATACATTCAAAATGGTACAATTGATACGAGTTAGTAACATCCTTAATTTTCAACAATTTGATACTATATTCTTCTTATCTTACATTACATAATGCACTTGAATGTTTGTTTTAATACAGCATGTACAGTAGAATCTATAATGCATCTCTAAAATACCCAGTTCTTACAGAACGTAACTTCACCAAAGTCATACTGAGACCAAGCAGTTGGGAATGTGTCTGTCTTTTCATGAGATGCTCTGCATTCCATCATTGGCCAGGGATTCTGGGCAAGTAAGCCAAAGATCTGCATGTTCGGCCTCATGATTCCCAAAGGACGATACAGTCTCGAGACACAAAATCCTGAAGCAGGCCAGGTCTTGTTGGGCACTTTTCCTTTTATCTTAAAATCACATTTATCTCCTTTCAAAAGTCCAGAAGAAGACTGTCCATGGATTTTGTTTTGAAAAGAGAGTACCTCTACCATCAGTTCAGTCCTGCTAGATTTGAAAATGTTGGAGTAATAAGTCAAAATTTCTGAACTCTAGTGCCTGGTCCCAATGTCTTTGCCTCTTTATAGGTGTAAAGGGTGAAGATTACATTCCAACACCAGAGGTTGAGAGGATGAGCAGCTAAACCTTGGCCATGTCCAACGGAGTGGATTTTGTGCACCCTGTTCCCACCCACCTTCTTTCACTGTGTGTTCCCCCGTCCCCATTGCAGCCTCCTCTGCACCCTCATGCTGAGGAGTTAATGTTGCCTGAGGACATCAGGGTCTCGGGTGTGCCGCACTCGTCCTTGTGCTGATGCGACGAGTTGTCCGACTTGCTGGGGCTAAACTCCAGGGCGGCGGTGAGTGGGGGCTTGTGCCGCCGGGCTGGCCCGTGATGACACAGGCAGCAGAGCAGGCGGAAGAACGCCCGCCTCATCTCCCGGCTGGTCAGTGTGTAGATGACCGGGTTCATGGCTGAGTTGAGCACGGCCAAGGCCAGGAACCACTGGGCCTTGTAGAGCACTGGGCAGCCTTGTGCCTGACATGCCACGTCGAGCAGCAGGAGGATGAAAAGCGGAGACCAGCAGGCGATGAAAGCGCTCAGCACGATCATCACCGTCTTGAGGAGCGCCAGGGACTTCTCGCTGCTCTTGCTGGACCGCACCGAGTACTTGCGGAAAGTGAGCCGGCGGCTGCGGGAGCGCACCAAGGCGTAGATGCGGGCGTAGAGCAGCACGATGGCCAGCAGGATGAAGCTGAAGACGGTGGTGCAGAACAGGATGTAGTGCTTGTGGTAGAGGGGCAGCACGGTGGAGCAGTGCGGGAAACCCCGCAAGCAGTTCCAGCCCATGATGGGCAGGCCGCCCAGGAACATGGACAGGAGCCAGCAGCCGCTGATGAGCAGGAAGACACGCGAGCTGCCCCCCGAGCTGTGTGGCTTCATCTTCAGCATGGTCAGGTAGCGCTCGATAGCGATGGCCAGCAGGCTGAGCACCGAGGCAGCCAGGGCCACAAACATACTGCCTTCCCTCAGGAACCACTGCACCGGGGTCAGCCTGTATGTGTTAGAGCCCGACAGCAGGATGTTGACAGTGTAAGCGGCGCCGGCCAGCAGGTCCGACAGTGCCAGGTTGCCAATGAAGTAGTACATGGCACGGTGGAACTTTTTGGTCTGCCAGATGGCCAACAGCACCATGAGGTTCTCCAGGATGATGAAGCAGCAGATGACGATGAAGAAAATGGACGAGACGGTAAGTCCAGCTGCCAGGCCATCGGAGCTGACCCTCAGCTTGCCGGTGTAGTTGTAATGCTGCAGGATGATGTCCGGGTCCGTGTAGCTGTAGCCAGCGTACGCCGCGTGGCGCTGCCTGCCCGTCTCCATCCTAATTCACTTCTTCGTTGTTGTTGTTGCAGCTGGCGCGCTCCTGTTGGCCGGCAGATGGCGCCGCGATTGGCGGGTCAGTGACGAGCTGCGATAAGACCATGGGCCATCGCCACTTCTGCCTGGAAAACAACAACAACCCGCAAGGTTACAAAACCATCCCAAACGTAATGTCTTCAAAATGCAAACGGTACAGTAGCCCCAATCCACCGAACTTCACTGAATTGCACAGGTAACATTTTGCTTCACGGTATCAACCGATGCACTTTTTTTCGCCCCACCAAAAATTATTTGTAGCTTTTTCCCCCTGTATTATAACCGACTGCGGTTGGGAAAATACTTTTAAAAGCTCCCTTTCGTTGCGAAAGGCGCTTTTTAAATGCAAGTTCTAATTATACTGGACACAGAAGTCGTCGTTTAACGTTTCAAAGCGACTATCCCGAGACGGCCAGTAATTAGCTCCGTGTCCTTATGCCAAACAAAATCAGTTATTCCCAAAACAGCCAGCGCAATTTTTAATAAAAAAAATTCCATCGTTAAAAATGCATTCATTTTTGCTGAAACACGTTTCAAGCTTCAGTAGAAACGAAAGGGAGGCGATGGAAGCCAGTCGAGAATAAATTAGTAACATTGCAACTTAGTTTGCGAGCAGTTTAAACGTTTTTTTGCCAGACGAAGATTACCTTGGTTTGTTCAAAACTTTTTTTAAAGAAGTAGCTTAGAGGTGCGAGACCGTGAGAACAGGATACTGTCGGCGATTGGAAACAATAAGAAACCGGCGTCTTCTCTACAATAGAACCATTTGTGTGAGAGAGGACCTTGCTCCAGTCCCAGCCTGGTGACTGTCACCGACCCAGCAACATCAAAACCAACTCAGCTCTGAGACTGGGTGGCGATAAATAGAAGATGCACGCAGCTGATAACAGAGCAAAAACAGGAAAAAGGTTGACGCAGGGTATCCAGGACAGGAGCAGCCAGACAACAGAATTTAACAGAAACGGTTAGAAACGCCCCGCCACATATCTAACGCACAGATAAAAGTCTGCAACTTGCAAAGAGAACGAAATAAGTTTCCTGAAAATGACAAGTGGTAAATAAGAACCTCGTAAACTCCCAGAACTTGACAGCATGTCAAACTTGGGACCTTATAGAAGTCAGGGATGAGAGTTCAAAAGCAGCATCTTTATTTTTAAGCGACAAAGAAGTTGCAATTTTAAATATAGAATATGCAATATTTATCTGCAGACTGCATTAAATAATTGCCCTCGGCGCCAGTTCTGAACAAAACAGATGAAATATAGTTGGAGTCCTTACCTAGTCAAGTCTGTGGTAGCTGAATAGTTTCCCACGTGTTGTCAGTCTAAGCCCTGGGCTGTCAGTGAAACACATTGAAGAATCGAACCGGTTTTTACTGGGACAGTTAGTCCGCAAGCGCCCCCTTTTCCTATTTGCTCCAACAGCCTACGCTAACCCTGTCAGAGAGGTGCATTCACTTGGCAGCGATATTATTTTGTGCTGGAAGTCACCGATTGGGGACATCGTGGAAGTTAGTTTCACTGCAAACTTGAAATGATTGAATTCATTCCGTCCGCTTCGATAAAGAGATCTAATAAGGCGAATTAAAATACAGGGTTTCACATATGTAGATTTCCAAGGCGTCGGTATTTTGTCACAGCCCGACCCCTGCCAGACATTTCAGGAGTCAGTCATCTTAGATGCAGGGTCTGTTTTCTGTGCTGCTTTGTTTACTGTCATTTGTGTGTTTACAAAAACTTTTGTACAAAGTGGCTGTCACTGCTGACAAACCGAACTGCACAGTTTGATGGGTGAAGTGGTGTGAAGAGACTTGCATGTAGCCTTTAATTTGCAGTTGCTGGGTCAACTAGCAACAACTTCAATGTTTATTTCTAAAAGAAAATCAGTTTTGCTTACACCCCTGAGTCAGAGGCGCTATTGAAAAGCAGTGGCAGAGCTTCCCGCTAACCGCAGTGTCTGACTGACTGACTGCGGAGAGAGCAGTCCCATGTGGAGTTAGGTGGGGGATGGGGGAGTGGTATTGTCTGTCACTGTCTGCTCAGGGCTAGGAGGGGGCGGGGGCAGGGCAGGGCAGGGTGAGCCTCATTCCCTGAACCGAAGGCAGCGGGTTTGAAATGGGAGCTGGTCTAAGGGAGCCGCAGCACTGCAGGAAGTGACTGCGGAATCATTTGGACTGAATGTGAGGCCGAGTGGGTGGAGTGTGAGGAGGGAGGGGGAAGGGGGATGGAGGGGAGATTCCGGGCTGCCACCATGTAGACGGTCGTTAAAAAGTGTTGGAATCCGGCAGGAAGCACTTTCTGCTTCCCCGGCGCTTCTCTGCTCCCCCATTAAAAAAAAAATCCCTTTTATTTTGAATACTTAGTGTGAGGGGACGAGCTTATTCAAGCTTGGTGCTTGTCTTTAAGGGTCAATCATGGGAAACTGGTGTACACTTGCCAACCTACACTGGAGACTCCTGAAGAGCAGAATAGTTAACCCAAGGTCAGAAGTGGGGAAGGGAATATCGTTCAACATCAATAGAGCAGCCACTGGAGTGTACTGTAAAGGCCCACAGGATGGGGGCAGCGGCCATTGCTGGATTTCTCCTTGTGGAAGAGGAGGAGGAAGAGGAGCAGCAGCAGCAGCAGAGGAGGGCAGCCCAGGAACGCCGAGGGCACAGACGGATAACCACGCGGCGAACAAACTACCCCAGGCACCGGGTGTTTAGGAACAGGGTCAGTTATTTAGGCTTGACAGAGGAGCAGTGCCTGAATAGGCTGCGGCTGAGCAGGGAGGCTGTGACCAAGGTCTGCCACTTGGTCCAAGGTGATATACACGGAGAATCGATCATCCGCACTGCACTGCCAGTGGCTGTGAAGGTCACCGCTGCCCTCAACTTCTATGCCACAGGGACTTTTCAGGCACCCACAGCGAACGTCACGGGGATCAGCCAGTTTGCTGTGTACCGTTCCATTAAGGAGGTCACTGATGCATTGATTCGACATGCTCCCACCTACCTGAGCTTCAGGAATGACGAAGAGCAACAACGACAACAGTACTTCTTTGCCATTGCTGGCTTCCCCAAGGTACAGGGAATTATCGACTGTATGCAAGTTGCCATTTGTGCACCGAATAACAATCCCATGGCCTACTTAAATGCAGAAGGCTATTACTCTATCAATGCCCAAATTATATGTGACCACCGCCAGAAAATAATGAACGTCAATGCGTGCTGCCCAGGGGGCATGCACGACTTTTACATTCTGAAGCAATCTGAGGTGCCCTTGATCTTTGAAGGAGAAGGAAAGCTAAACGGATGGCTCCTTGGAGATCTAGGCTATGTGCTGCAGCCATGGCTGATGACACCGCTGCTCCTTCCTGGCACTGAAGCTGAGAACAGATACAATGTTGGACATGCACAAACCAGTAGAGTCATAAAACAGACATTTGGACTGCTGAAGAAACGCTTCAAGTGTTTGGATCGTTCAGGGGGTGCCCTGCGTTATGCTCCAGAAAAAGTCAGCAAGATTGTAACTGTGTGCTGCATGCTGCACAATATTGCTATGGACAGTGGCCTCTCCCTGGATTTAGATGAGGAGCTTCAATCCATAGAAGATGAGGAAGATCACGGCCCACAACAGCCACCAGCCCTGGATCAGCCGCTACAGGCAGCGAGACAGATGCGTGAGGAAGTCATTGCTCAGTTCTTTAGTTGAGGGCTTCTGCTGTTGTCTGGACAGTTTTATATTTGGACTTGGTTCTTCTCATTTTTGCATTTTGGACGCGGAACAGTTTTTTTTAATTGCTTCTCTACTTTTGTCATTTCTGCAAAATAAAATAAGACTTTAAAACTATCATAAAATATGCAATATATTAAATAAGTGTGTTTTATTTTGAGTTGGTGGGCTTGTACTTTCGTGGCATATGAATAAAGTGTGGTGCCTTTCCAAGGGCTACACCCCTACATTCTTCTTCAGTTTTGAAAATAACAAGAGATGGCTTCGCACATGAATAAGCAAACATCTCTTTTCTGATTCATTTCTGAGATTTGGCCATTATTGGTAAGACCAACATTTATTAACCATCACCGGTTGCCTTTGAGAAATGGTAGAAGCTCTTGAATCACTATAGTCCGTATGGTCTAGCTACCTCATCGGGAAGGAAGTTCCAGGACTTTAATCCAGAGATAGTACGAGTATAGAATATGGTTTTAAGTCAGAATGGTGTTTGATTTGGTGGGAAACTTGGAAGTAGTGGTATCACCAAGCATTTGCTGTCCTTATTTATTTAGGTAGTAGAGATGATGAGTTCCAGAGGTGGTGTTGAAGGAAGCTTGGTGAGGCACTGCAGTGCATCTTGTGGGAAGTGTATACTGCTGCTGATATGCATCAGTGGTAAAAGAGTGAATGTTAAAGATGGTCAGTGGAGTGCCAGGTAGGATGGTTTATTCAGGATAGTATTGAGCATTTTGATTGCTGTTGGAGCTGCACTCATACAGGCAGGTTGTGATGTTTGGGAATGAAGGGGTAAGAGTTAAGAGGAAATTATGCATCAAAGAATTCCCAGCCACTGCTCTTGTAGCACAGTATTTATATGGCTCTTCCAATTAAAATTCTCATAAATAATGACACCCAGTAATTGTTTGGTCACAGATTCCTTAAGTGTAATCTTGTTGAATGCCGGGGTAAGATGGTTAGATTCTGTCTTGTTGGAGGTCATTATTTGAAATTTGTGCAGCATGGTTTTTCTTTATTGAGGGGACAGGGCACGGACAATGAAGGAAGGAAAAGGAAACAAATTCTGCACCCTCGATTTGACTACCTAATCAGAAAATCCTGCATCACACACCCAAAGATCTGCAGGTCAATAATCAGCCTGTTCAGCTGTGCGAACACCCCTGGCAGATGCTCAAGACCCTGAGTAGATGCCATCCTCAAATTGCTGTCAACTGGCCACTTAGCAGCCATTAGAGAGATGTAGTCATGGTATTATCAAAGCTGGGACTTGAATGTGAAGTGTATTTAACATTTTGAAAAGGTAAAAATCCAGGACAAGGTGTTTGGGTAATTTTTGGTTAACTAGGGATGTTATTACTATAGTTATGAGACATGGCCTTTGATTAAAACAGCAAAATGTAGAATAAAGAACAAAAACAGAAATTGCTGGAAAAGCTCAGAGGTCTGGCAGCATCTGTGGAGAAAAAAATCAGAGTTAATGTTTCAGGTCTGGTGATCTTCCTCAGAGCTGAAGAATGTAGATTATGTTTGGTTAGAGAGAAGAAAGGTAGGAGACCATTTGTAGGGGTTTATAAGCTCTTTAACAGTAGTAACACGGTAGGTCAGGGTCAAGAAAAGAAATAAATGGAGCATTTAAGAAAGGTATTGCAGTTATAAAGGGTGTTTAATCCACATGTAAATTGGGTGCAAAAGATTGAGAAATGGAGCCTGGAAAATGAGTTAATAGTGTACATTCGGATATATATTTCGAGCAGTACATTCTAGAGTCAACAGGAGCTTTTCCAGATTTATGTGATAAAAATAATGATATATTATTGCTTTCAAATTTGGGTTTTTAAACTAAAGGTAGATGGATTTTGAATTCAGTGAGGCAACCTTTTGTGAAGAAAAGGTCAGAAAGTCATTTTCAAGAAAGCATGTTATTCTGTCATATACCCAGTAGGATACCCGTGAAGTGAATTGATAGAATGCTTATACCACTGTGTTTATGACAGACAGATTATACAGACCCTGGGGGAGCTCATTTAGTTTTGACTTGAAAAGGTTCCTCCTAGCAGAAAAATCAAGTTTTCAGATGAGCAGAACAACTACTCCAGTAGAAGAGGTTTAGTCTTCAAGCTGTGAGAGTTTGTACACAAATTTTTAAATTGTCAGAACTGAAAATAGTTTTAGGCCATTAGAACTGAAAGGAGAGAACACGCTGTGGAGCTGGAGGAACACAGCAGGCCAGGCAGCTTCAGAGGAGCGGGAAAGTTGACATTTCGGGTCGGGACCCTTCTTCGGAAATGGGGTGGGGGGAAGGGAGCTCAGAAACAAATAGAGAGAGGAGAGGTGAGAAGGTAGGTGGGATGGTGATAAGTGAGTGCAGGTAGGGAGTGGTGGGGATTGGTCAGTGAGCTGGGAGGAGCGGATAGGTGGGAGAGAAGATGGACAGGTTGTGTCAGGTCAAGGAGGCAGGGATGAGAGGGAGGATTGGTCATGGGATGAGGCCCCTGAAAGGAGGCTCAGATCAGCAGAACTGGAGAGAAATCATAAAACTGTCTCAGCACTCCAAGAAGGAAAAATGGAAAGAGTCAGTTAAATAAGAAATTAGAATTGAGACAACCTGATAGTTCTTTGGGATTGAGTATCTGTAATGGATATTGCTGGAAGAAAGGTTGAAACGTTGTTTTGCCGTTTATATATTTTCTTCTAAACTCTTATATGTTTAGCTTTCTTTATTTTGTGGGTCAAACACGTGCTATTGTGTAAAAAGAAAATTTGCAGCCTAATGTCAATATGAAACTAAATTTATCAAGCCAATTTTTTCTGAGATATGGCTTGTCAATATTACCATCAGCTGATATCATAACATCTAGTAATGAGCAATGAGATAGGATTTTCCTCACGGTAAAGGAATGTCAACAAGAAGTGACAACTATCATTACCTGCATTTTATGTTCAGTATGAAAGTATGGGTCCACAACAAGCATTTTAAGCTTAAATAAAAGTTATTGAAATGGTATGAGAACAAAGCCAGCTGAAGTGACTGCGAAACTAGCCAATGGGCAGAGAGTAGAAAGTGAGAAAGAAAGACTCTTTGAGAAATGTGCTTCATCCATGACTGAATAAACAGGTAAGGGTAGTATGAAATTGAAGAAACATTGTATAAATCTGAAAGGTTAGTGGTAGGTCAGAAGTTGGTCAGATTTTAAGAACTACCAAAGAATGACTGATACAATTATAAATGGAGACAGGAAAAAGGAGTGAAAGATGCTAAGCTGGTAATATAAAACAGCAAACGTATTAAGCATTTAAATATGAAAAGAGTAATTAAAGTTAAAATTGGTTTACCAGAAAGTGATAGTAGGGGATTGAAAAGAGCAGTCAGGAAGTGGTGGTGGTGGTGGTCTTTATTCAGAGAAATGTAGATGTCATTGACAAAATGTGCATTTGCTGCTTTCCTATAATTTCCCTTAAGTTGAGTGGCTTTCAGAGTGGCTTAATTACCCTTTTCAGAGGGTAGTTAAGAGTCAACCACATTGTTATGGATGTGGAGTCACAAGTAAGCCAGACCAGATCAGGATGGCAGATTCCGTTCCCTAACGGGATATTAATGAACCAGGTCGGATTTTACAACAAAATGTCACAGTTTGTGGTTAGCTTCAAAATACTGACTTGTTAATTTATTTAAATTCCAGCAGCTGCCATCATGAGATTTGAACCCATATCCCTGAGCATTGGCACAGGCTTCTGGATAACTGTCCAGTGAAACTGACTCTATACCATCATCTCCCCCTGTATAGCTGTGCCCTTCTTCATTGTAGGAGACTTTGAAAACATCCCAAATATGCTTGAAAATGAAGAGATGAAAAGAAAGAGGAACTTGAACCAAACATCACGAGAGAAAAGGTGTAGGAAAATATTTTAGACCTAAAGGCTAAAGAGTTTCCAGCATTTGGTGCATTGATTATTATCTTCCAAAATTCCTTCATTTCTGGCAGTGTCCTAACATATTAGAAACTAGCAAACATAACACCTTTATTCAAGAAAGGAGGGAGATAGAAAGCAAGAAATTTTATTAGCTGAGTGTCTGTAATTGTCCAATTGCTAGAATCCATTACTTAGGATGTAATAGCAGTTTACTTTTAAAATCATTCTGTGACCAGACAGAACCAACAGGGTGTTGTGAAAGCGAAATTGTGTTGAACTAATTTATTTGAGATTGTTGAGAAAGTAACAAGCAAGTTGAATAAAGCGAGGCCTGTCGATGTGGCGGACTTGGATTTCCAAAAGACAATTGATGACGTATCACATCAAAGTTTAATCTGCAAGGGATGAACATATGGCACAGGGGATAACACATTTAGCATGGATAAGGGATTGGTCATCTAACAGAGAAAAGAGAGTAAGAGTTGGATGAAGGAACTACATATAAAGCAACTACATTTACTGACGGCTACTGCAAACAATTAAGAAGGCATATAGAACATAGAACAATACAGCGCAGAACAGGCCCTTCGGCCCTCGATGTTGCGCTGACCTGTGAACTAATCTAAGCCCATCCCCCAACACTATCCCATCATCATCCATATGCCTATCCAAGGACTGTTTAAATGCCCCTAATGTGGCTGAGTTAACTACATTGGCAGGCAGGGCATTCCATGCCCTTACCACTCTCTGAGTAAAGAACCTGCCTCTGACATCTGTCTTAAATCTATCACCCCTCAATTTTCAGCTATGCCACCTCGTACTAGCCCCCTCGTCATCATCCTAGGAAAAAGACTCTCACTGTCCACCCTATCTAATCCTCTGATCATTTTGTATGTCTCTATTAAATCCCCTCTTAGCCTTCTTCTCTCCAACGAGAACAGACCCAAGTCCCTCAGCCTTTCCTCATAAGACCTTCGCTCCAGACCAGGCAACATCCTGGTAAATCTCCTCTGCACCTTTTCCAATGCTTCCACATCCTTCCTGTAATGGGGCGACCAGAACTGTACGCAATATTCCAAGTGAGGCCACACTAGCGTTTTGTACAGTTGACATCACGGCTCCGGAACTCAATCCCTCTACCAATGAAACCTAACACACCGTACGCCTTCTTAACAGCACTATCAACCTGGGTGGCAACTTTCAGGGATCTATGTACCTGGACACCAAGATCCCTCTGCACATCCACACTACCAAGAATCTTTCCATTGACCCAGTATTCTGCCTTCCTATTATTCTTCCCAAAGTGCATCACCTCACATTTATCTGCATTGAACTCCATTTGCCACCTTTCAGCCCAATTCTGCAGTTTATCCAAGTCTCCCTGCAACCTGCAACATTCTTCCACACTGTCCACCACTCCACCGACTTTAGTGTCATCTGCAAACTTACTAACCCATCCACCTATGTCTGCGTCCAAGTCATTTATAAAAATGACAAACAGCAGTGGTCCCAAAACAGATCCTTGTGGCACACCACTAGTAACCGGACTCCAGGCTGAATATTTTCCATCAACCACCACTCTCTGGCTTCTTTCAGAAAGCCAGTTTCTAATCCAAACTGCTAAATTTCCCTCAATCCCATGCCTCCGCATTTTCTCCAATAGTCTACCATGTGGAACCTTATCAAAGGCATATTGCCATTTATTGCAAGGAAATAGAATACAAAAGTGGAGAGGTTTTATGACAGCTGCAGAGGGTCTTCGTAAGTTTTCGGAATTGATATAATTGCTTTGGAAGTAGTTCAGAGAAGTTTCACATGGGATGAAAGATTTGTCAAAAAAGGTTAGACAAGTTGGGCAGGTACCCATTGATGGGTGAGAGGTGAATGAATGAGGTGATCTTATTGAACCATTTAAGATCCAGAGGGGATTTGCTAGTGTGGATATTAAGTCATAAAGTCAGAGAGGTTATACAGAGTGGAAACATGCCCTTTGGCCCAACTTGTCCATGCTGACCAGGTTTCCTAAACTGCATTTGGCCCATATCCCTCTAAAGCAGTTGAGGCTGGGTTATTGAACTTACTGAAAGCAGAATTAGATTTTTTGGTAAATGTGGATATCAAACATTATGAGGGCAGGCAGAAACATGGATTTTTAGACCATAAGCCAATCTGCCAAGTGAAATAGCTTAATGGGCTGAATAGTCTTCCCCTGCTCTGAGGTCCTTTGTTCTAATGACCAGGCTCAGAGTTGATCAGTTTATGCAATGAAAATATGCATGAGGTCAGAATCTAATCTCAGGATCAAATATGAGAACCAACTTAATATCAGAAAGTTGCTAGGATGAAAAATGGAGTCAGTAGTTAGGAACGAAACATGCAGCAGGGACGAAAACAATGACTTCAGGTTCCTGAAATTTAGTAGTTGGAAATTTTTGCTTATCCAGTATTGGGTGCTCAATAAGCAAAATGATAACTTAGCAACAGTGAAGGTGTTGAGAGCAGTGGTGGTGAGATTGAACTCATCTCAGTTATTTTGTACTGATTTGGACAAAGGCTGTAGTGATGTCTGGATCCAAATAGGCTTGACAAAATTGAACTGAACATTGGTGAACTGGATCTTAGTGACTAAATGCTGCTTGATAGCACCGTTAATAACACCTTGAATGGATGTCCTATTTTGAGCTGCTAGGTCTATTCTGAATCTATCCCATTCACACTAGTACTGTCCTTAGTGAGGAGATAGGATTTCATCTACACAAGGACAGTTGGGTGGTGGTCGCTCTGAGATACTTTCTAACCAACCTGTTCCTACCATTGCTGTCATGGACAGATGTATCTGTGACAATTTGATTGATGAGTCTGAGGTCCCTCACCATGCAGCATAGGCCCAGTCTGGCAATCACATTGTCCTTCAGGACTGGTCAGCTTGGCCAATAGTAATGCTGCTGAGCCATTCTTGGTCAGAGTAATTAAAGATCCCCCAACCGCCACTTCATTCAGAGTACATTTTGCACCCTGCTGCCTACCTTCAGTGGTTTTTCCAAGTCGCGTTCAACAAGGAAGAGCATTGATTTAACAACTGTGGGAAAGAAGTAGGGTGCGATCAGTAGGCAGTTTCCTTGCCCATGTTTGCTGTGGTATTATGAGACTTCATAGCATCTGCAGCAGTCGTGCAGCTTAGAGGGAACGCTGGTCTGCAGTTAGTGTCAATGGTGCTCTGGACCTTTTTCCCCCAATGTATCGCACAGTGCCACCGCCTCTGCTGTATCTGTCCTTTCAGTGGGACAGGACAAACCCAAGGTTTGTGACAGAGGAGTCTACATTGACTGAAAAGTGCAATAAGGTCATAATGAACACAGCTGTCCCAATTTTAGCAAAAGTTGTCGATTGTTGGTGAAAAGAACTTCGGCTGTGTTATTGAACGGGAAGGGTGTGCCTTTGTTGCTTCCTGTGTCTAGACCAATGTGGGGTTGTTAATTCAGTTTTATTCTTAGCTCACTTTTCTACAGCAGTGTAATACAACTGAGTGCTTTGCTTGGCCATTTCAAGGGACACTTAAAAAACAACAACAATGCTGTGTGTCTGGATTCACATGTGGGATAAGGACATGATATTAGTGCACCATATAAGTTATATAGTTTCATGATCATTATTAGGAAATACTGGATTTCTGTTCTAGTTTTTTGAATTATTTAACTGAATTTTCTGATGGAATTTGAACATATATGACTGATCATGTAACCTAGGTATCAGCCGTGGGTAACACTTAATCTTATCTAAGTCAATTTGTGTGATCAAGTCCCACACCAAAGACTAGCACATATAAGTCAGGAGGTACCATTGTTCAAATGCCTTATTAAACTGTGTTCCATCTTTGTCCTCCAAAGTGCTTGTAAAAGATACCATGCCATTGTATTTCTTGCACTAGTTCCTGTGACTGGCCTTAGGGCAGCATCTTTTGTGTCACACCTGTGCTTCAGTGTTTGTAGGACCTTCTCCGTGCAGGTGAAGCCATAAAGCTGCTGCTGGGCTTAGCGCTCACCAGCTCCTGTTCTATTGTGCCATTTCTAGAACACTCAATGATCAAGGGAGAGTAAGTCTTTGCATTTACATAACATCTCTCATGTCCTCGGGATGCTCCAAAGTGCTTCACTGCCATTTGCTTATGTAGTCAGTGTTAAACTGGAGGTAATGGATGCAGCAAGATTATGCAAACAGCAAAGAATCAGAGAATCCCCACAGTGTGAAAGCAGGCCATTTGGCCCATTGAGTCCACACCGACCCTCCAAAGAGCATACCACCCATACCCACCTCCCTACCCTATTCCTGCAACCCTGCATTTCTTGTGGCTAATCCACCTAGCCTGCACATTATGGGCAATTTAACATGACCAATCTACTTAACCTGCAATCTTTGGAGTGTAGGAGGAAACAGGACCACACAGAGGGGACCCACGTGGACACGGCGAAAATCAGCAAAATCTACACAGACAGTTTCCCAGGGTGGAATCAAACCCGGCTACCCAGTGCCGTGAGGTAGCAGTGCTAACCACTAAGCCAACATGCCGCCCCAAGACATGAACAGTTAATCTATAATTTGGAATGGCCTTAATTGAGGGATGAATTTTGCCCTGGAGAATTCTCCCGCTAATTTTCTAAATGTACTTTGGGGTCTTTTATGTCATGGTGAACTGAACAACCCTGTGTTGTATTTGTATTGTTTACTGTTGCTTCTGAAACAGACCTGTGTTTACTAGATGGCCTAAAATAAAATTCCTAAATTCCTCCTTGATGATTGCCTGGGGAATGGACTACAACTGTGATGCATTGCAGCAGTCCAATTATGAGTAACATTGAAGCTGTGTCTGTGGTTTGTGTAAATGTGGTCCCTATGGCAGACTGGCAAATCCTCCATTATGTCGCTCTTATGTAAAATGACACGGTGGATCCGTCTACTTAACTTGTGATGACTTGGTTGACCTCTGCTCTATACAATCTGTGGTACCAGTAGAACTGGCATCGATCGACATTGTGGAAAATTGACTAGGTCTGCCCTGTTCTCAAAAAGCAGGACAAATACCATCTGGCTAATTACTGCACCATCACCTTACTTTTGATCATCAGTGAAGTTACGAAAGGGGGGTTATTAACAGAGCTATCAAGCAGTTTTGCTTAGTAATAACCTCTTCATTGACTCTCAGTTTGGGATTCTGCAAGGGCCAATCTGCTCCTGACATCATTACAGCCTTGTTTCAAGCAGGGAGAAAAGAGTTGAATTTTAGAGGTGAGGTAAGAGTGACAGCCATTGACATCAAGATCTTATTTGACCAAGCTGCCCTCACAAAACTAGAATTAATGGGAAACATAGGGTAAACTCTTTGGTGGTTGGAGTCATACGTGGCACAAAGGACAATACTTGTGTTTGTTGGAGGTCAGTAATCTCAGCTCCAGGACATCTCTGCAGGATTTCGTCAGAATAGTTTCCTAGGCCCAGACATCTTCAGCTGTTTTTTCAATGACCTTCTCTTTATCGTGAGGACAGGAGTCTGGTTCTGCTGATGACTGCACAATGTTCAATATTATTCATGACTCCTCAGATACTGAAGGAGTCCACGCCCAAATGCAAGATCTAGACAATATCCAGACTTGGGCTGACAACTGCCAAGTAATATTAGTGCCATACATATGATAGGCAATGACCATTTTCAATACAATCTAATCACTGCATCTTGACATCTCCCACTATCAGCATACAGCGGTGTGTGGGGGGGTGGGGGGGGCGGGGGGAAGGTGGTAGGAGTGCAGGGTGGTGGTGGTGGTGGTTTACCATTGACCAAAAAAAAATACAGTGACTACAGGAATGGTCAGAGTGTAGGAATCACATTGAGTAACTCTCCTCCTGACTCCCTAAAGCTTGTCCATCTTCTGCAAGGCACAAGTCTGGAGCATGATGGAATATACCCCACTTGCCCGTATGGGTCAGCTCCAGCAACACTTAAGAAATTTAAGACTATCCAGAATAAAGCAGCCCACTTGATTGGCACCACATCCACAAGCATTCATTCTCTCCAGCATCGATGCTGAGTAACAGCAGTGTGTACCACCTACAAAATGCACTGCAGAAATTCATCAATTAGACAGCACCTTCCAAACCCATAACCACTGCCACCTAGAACGACAAGGGCAGCAGAAACATGTGAACTCCACCCCTTCAAGCCACTCACTGTTCTGACTCAGAAATATATTACTGTTCCTTCAGTGGCACTGGGTCAAAATCCTGGAATTCCATCTTTAACAGCATTGTGGGTCTACCTACACAAAAAGGTCTGAAGTGGTTCAAGAACATCTAACCACCATCTTCTCCAGGACAATGAAGGATGGGCAGTAAATGCTGGCCCAGGCAGTGATGTCCACGTCCTGTGAATGAATTTTAGAAAATCAAACTTGAATCATGTGAGTGAGTATGACAGATGTGGCCTCCATAATGAGTTCTCTTATGAAGTGTATCTATTATTGATAGCTATTTTAATCGTTGTTCCTGATTACTTGACATATGACAATTCTGGCTTGTTTATTTCTTCCTAGAGGTTTGTTTGTTTTGGGTGTGGGACAATTAAAGGAAGTATCCAGTTCTGCTTTAAGTCACTAAACCTTAAATTTCAACAAATTGTTCTGAGTCAAATTTGAACAATGGATACTTAAATGTGGCATTGTTTGTGAAATGACTCTACAGAGGCCAGTGTCCCTTCGCCAAGTCACCCTTTATTTGCATGTGCGCAGTACTTGACACTGGTCCAGCTTCCTCAGAGCCAGCTCTCAGCAGGAACAGAACCCTTGACACTCCTGTTTCTATCTGTCAGCCCAGGACTCCATGATTGGACCAGATCACCAGCCCCAATCAGGAAACTTATGTTCTATGAGGTCCACTACAACCACTATATCCGTCCCCCGTAAGACTGGGGTTGTAGGCCTATTCTTATGCTTGTAGCTCCTCCTGGGGCATTTTTGCATTGGGTCCGGTTCTTCTGACTCATCCTTGGATACAGGCGGTGTGTACCAGACCA
Source organism: Ginglymostoma cirratum (assembly GCA_024137785.1). NCBI lineage: Eukaryota > Metazoa > Chordata > Chondrichthyes > Orectolobiformes > Ginglymostomatidae > Ginglymostoma > Ginglymostoma cirratum. The sequence continues at coordinate 14,041,250 of JAHRHZ010000058.1, read as the reverse complement.
TAGCCAGCCTCTTGCGCTCAGAACGTCTCGGAAGAAATTCGTCCTCTTTTTCAGTTGGTAAAGGCATCAAGGCTGTGACTGCCATCGTGTCCATCTCAGACTCTGAGGTTTTGTTGAATCTAAATGGAGGGGGAGGATCCATGGGTTCCGACAGCCTTTCCAGATGTCCTGAGGGGCTGGGAATGTTTTGCTCCTGCCCCATTTGCAATTTTGCAGCTTTCATGTAGTTCATGTGCTTGTTCAGGACCACCTCCCCCGACAGGAATTTTATATGTCATGGGACCTGACCTCGCGTTGACCAGACTTGAGAGGAGTCTTGTGCCTGGTATTGGTGTTACCAATTCCACCCCCTCCCGAGCGCAGTCCAGGAAGGTCAGATTTAACCCAGTGGGGAGTCTCTTCCGCGTTAACAACTCTGGTGGGGCTGTCCCTATAATTGCATGAGGGGTGGTCCAACGATCAAGTAGGAATCGGGACAGTTTGTTATGTAGGAAAGCTGTAGGTTGTTTCTTTAAGCCTGCCTTCAAAGTTTGCACTGCTCTTTCCACCAGACTACTGGACGATGGATGGCTTGGAGCTGTCTTTTTGTGCCAAATGCCATTCGACTTTCAGAAATACTTGAAATCCCTGCTAGTAAATGATTGCCGTTGTCTATAACCAACACTTTCTGGGAGCCCATGTATTGTAAAAGATGCCTGCAGCTTAAGATTTTTGAGAAGATTTGTAGTTCAGGTTGTGGCTGAGGTTGTAGACATGCTCACCAAGCCGGTGTGTTTGATTGCAGATGTTTTGTCATCCTGCTAGGTAACATCATCAGTGCGCCTCTTGTCAAGCATTGGTGTTTTGGCCCGTTTGTTATTTATAGGCCTCGGTTTGCTGAGGAGGTTGGTATTACTTCTGGTTCTGTTCTTCAGTGGTTTGTATACCGGGTCCAGTTCAATGTGTTTTTTGACTGAGTTCCAGTTGGAATACCAGGCCTCGAGGAATTCCCCGTTATGTCTCTGTCTGACTTGTGGTCTTATGGACGTGTTGTCCCAGTCGAATTTGTGTCCTTCTTCGTCCACGTGTATTGAGACCAGTGAGAATTGGTCGTGTCTCTTGGTGGCTAGTTAGTGTTCATGTATCCTTATTGTCAGTTTTCTTCCCGTTTAGCCTATGTAATGTTTCTCACAGTCCTTGCATGGTATTTTATATATTACATTAGTTTTATTGGGTGTGGGTATGGGGCCCTTTACAGTCATCAGTAGCTGTCGTAGGGTGGTTGTTGGTTTGTGGGCTACCCTGATACTTAGGGGTCTGAGTAGTCTTGTGGTCATCTCTGATATGTCTCTGATGTACAGTACCGTGACTATTGTGTCTGGCCTTGTTGTGTCTTCCTGCTGTGGTCTGTCGCAGGGTTAACGGCGGATTGTGCTTGGGTATCCATTCCTTTTAAAAACTCCGTATAAGTGCTCCTGTTCTGCTTTGCTCAGTTGCGGGTTGCTGCAGTGTGTTGTTTGAATAGTGTCCCGATGCAGCTCTGTTTATGGGTGTGGGGTGGTTGCTGGTATAATTATGTATCTGGTCCACATGTGTTGTCTTTCTGTATACACTAGTCTGGAGTTCCCCGTTGTTCTTACATTCCACTATTATGCCTAGGAAAGGTAGTTGGTTATTGTTCCCTTCTTCTTTTGTGAATTTTATTCCAGTGAGGACGTTGTTTAAGTGCCGGTGGGTTTCTTGTAATCTTGTGCATTTGATAATCATTAAGATGTCATCTACGTAGCGGACCCAAAGTTTGGGTTAGATAGTGGGGAGCGCTGTCTGTTCTAACCTTTGCATTACTACTTCTGTAATCAGCTGTGATTTGTTTGAACATTTGGCTATTGAAGGTGAAGTGGGTTGTGAGGCACAGATCCAGTAGTTTCAGGGTGCTGTCCTTGTTGATGCTGTTGGTGTCGTGGGGTGCCTGTCTCCCCGATTCGTCCAGCAGTGTGGCAATTATTTACTTGGCTAGGTCAATGTTTATGGATGTAAATAGGGCTGTTACATCAAAGGATAATGAAATCTTGTCCTATTCTATTCTGGTGTCCTTGATGATCTTGAGGAATTCTTGGGAAGAGTGGGTGAAGTGGATAGTATTGTCAACTAAATATTTCAGTTTCCATTGTAGTTCTTTGGCTAGTCTATACGTTTGTGTGCCTGGTAGTGAGACAATGTAGATAACTACAACTACAACAATTCCCAAGAATTCCTCAACATCATCAAGGACACCAGAATAGGAGGGCGAGATAATGGTATCCATTGATGTAACAGCACTATTTACATCCATAAACATTGACCTAGCCAAAGAGACAATTGCCACACTGCTGGGCAAATCAGGAAGACAGGCACCCCATGACACCAACAGCATCAACAAGGACAGCCCCCTGAAACTGCTGGATCTGTGCCTCACAACTCACTTCACCTTCAGTGGCCATTTATTTAAACAAATCAACAGAACACCAATGGGATCACCAATATCAGGGCTGATTGCAGAAGCGGTAATGCAAAGATTAGAACGGACAGCGCTCCCCATTATCCACCCCAGACTCTGGGTCTGCTTTGTAGATGATACCTTCATGATTATCAAATGCACAAGACTAGAAGAAACCCACCGACACATAAACAACATCCTCACTGGAATAAAATTCACAAAAGAAGAAGAGAACAATAACCAACTACCCTTCCTAGACGTAATGGTAGAATGTAAGAACAACGGGGAACTCCAGACTAGCGTATACAGAAAGACAACACATATGGACCAGATACTTAATTATACCAGCAACCACCCCACACCCATAAACAGAGCTGCATCGGGACATTATTCAAACGAACCACAACACACTGCAGCAATACGCAATTGTGCAAAGTAGAACAGGCGCACTTATACCGAGTTTTTAAAAGGAATGGATACTCAAAGAGCACAATCCGCCGTTAACCCCGCGACAGACCACAGCAGGAAGACACAACAAGGCCAGACACAATAGTCACGGTACTGTACATCAGAGACATATCAGAGATGACCACAAGACTACTCAGACCCCTAAGTATCGGGGTAGCCCACAAACACCCTGCAACGGTTACTGACGAACGTAAAGGACCCCATACCCACACCCAATAAAACTAATGTAAGATACAAATTACCATGCGAGGACTGTGAGAAACATTACATAGGCCAAACAGGAAGAAAACTGGCAAAAAGGATACATGAATACCAACTAGCCACCAAGGGACAGAATTAGATGCAGCCATGGCCGCATTGGTGGGACTGTGCCCAGAGTGCAATCAAGGACAAAAATTACCATCAGCAGCTCCCTCATTTCGTGGGAATGGCCTGGTAAACCTTGGCCTCAGTTATCTATTGACTATGCTGGCCCATTCATGGGCTCAATGTACTTAGTTATTGTGGATGCCCACTCAATGTGGCTGGGCGTGCATAGAGTTAATTTGTCAAACACGGGAATGATGAGAGACGTGACCAATTCTCACTGGTCTCAATACACACGGACAAAGAAGGACACGAATTTGACTGGGGCAGCATGTTCATATTAGCATGAGCCAAACAGAGACATGCCAGGGAATTCCTGTAGGCCTGGCACTCCGTCAACAAACACATTGAACTGCACCTGATATACAAACCACTAACGAACAAAACTGGAAGTAATGCCAACCACCCCAGCAAACCGAGGCATATAAATAACAGGCGGGATGGAACACCAACGCTTCACCGGAGGCACACTGACAATGTTACCTAGCAGGGTAGAGGAAACGTCTGCAATCAAACACACCATCTCAGTGAATAAGTCTACAACCTCATGCTTACAGCTTTTCTATCATCGTTCCCGTTTTCGACAAATTAACTCTATGCACGTCCAGCCAGTTTGAGTGGGCATCCACAATGACTGAGTACAGTGAGCCCATGAAAGGGCCAGCACAGTCAATGTATAGCTGAGTCCAGGGTTTACTAGGTCATTTCCATGAAATGCTGGCAGTAATTATTGTCCTTGTTTGCACTCTGGGCACTGTCCAACCAATACGGCTATGTCTGCATCCAATCCTGGCCACCAGACATAATGTCTCATCAACATCTTCATTTTGGAAACCCCTGGATGACCCTGGTGGAGTTCAGCCAGTCTCTGGTGGCGACCCTTGTTTGGGACAATCACTCTCGCTTCCCATGATAAAATGCCGTCCTGTATGCTGGTCTGGTTTCGCTGGTCCAAAAAGATTTCAGTTCTGGTTTTGATGGTCCTTTTGTTTTCCCCCATCACCACCAGCAGTTTTAATTTTTCCAGGACGGGATCTTTTTGCATCCACAGTCTAATATTATCAGCAGTGACCGGAAGGGTGTCCAAAAAGTTTATAACCAGAATAGACTCTTCCCGTGGCATCACCACTGATGGTGTACCTGGCAGTAGGAAGTGGTTCAAGATGTTGCATTTGCTACTTGGCCTCCCTGACGGTGTTCCAACTTGTAATTGTATGCAGTTAGAATGAGAGCCCACTGCTGAATTTGACCTGAAGCTATGGGTGGCACGGTCTTGTCCTCTTTGAGTAGCCCTAGCAGGGGTTGTGGTCTGTCACTATTACACATTTATGTCTGTAAAGTTATTGGTGTAACTTTCTCACACCAAAGATGACTGCCAAACTTCCCTTCTCTGTCTGGGCATATTTGAGTTCCGCATCAGCCAGAGTCTAGGAAGCATACACTATTGGGCATTCCTCTCCATTGGGCCACCAGTGAGCCAACACTCTCCTGATGCTATATAGGGAGGCATTGTGTGTCAGCGTGAGGTCTCGCTGGGATCATAGTGTGCTAACACCTTAGATGATGATAACTGCTTCTTCACTTCCATAAAGACTACATCTTGGCTATGAGACCATTTCCTAGGCTGACGCTTCTTCAGTAGCAGATAAATAGCGACTTGGGGTGACCTTGTAAAATGTTCTCCATCATCCAAGTGGAGTTTGCACATTCTCCCCTCTCCCCGTGTCTGCATGGGTTTCCTCCGGGTGCTCTGGTTTCCTCCCACAGTCCAAAGATGTGCAGGCTAGGTGGATTGGCCATGCTAAATTGGCCGTAGTGTTAAGGGATGTGTAGATTAGATGGGTTATAGGGGGATGGGTCTGGGTGGGATGCTCTGAGGGTCGGTGTGGACTTGTTGGGCCGAAGGGCCGGTTTCCACACTGCATGGATTCTATATATAAAAAAATTGCACAGGCTGACGATACTCCAAATGGCAGTCTTGAATCCTGGTACGAACCCAAAAGGGTGTTAATTGTAGCATACTTCTGGGAATCCTCATCTAACTGCATGGTATGCAGAGGCTGCAGGCAACATGGAGATCAACAAAGTAGCAGCTTGGCCCCTGCTATTTCAGTCAAATGAAGTGAGTTGATAAAAATCACACTCATCCCACCTTGATTTACAGCAACGTATATCGGTTGCAAATCACGGACACCCTGTTAAAAATTCAGTGAAACACCATTTCCAGCTCCATGTTACTTCCAAGCTCCCTGCCAAAAGTTAAATTATTTCCTACTTCCATATTATCAGAACTCTGTCATTTTGGTCCAACAGTTTGTTACTGCTTGAATGTTAGCATTTCAGAAACAAAAACAGAGGGACAAATTGAAGTGAGCAGGAAATTGGGGTCTTGTTGAGTGAAACCCACAGGATATTTCTCCCTCCTGTAATAAATCATGCACTGTAATGTATTTCACCAAAACTATTGTCATTTCTCCAGCAACCAACTCCATCTTTTTCCCTGGCAACTGTCTGATATTGGACAAGACTGTTCACAGTCTTGGTGGCATATCTGACTCAAGGATAAGCTTCTGATCACATCTCAGCACAATCTCTAAGAGCGCATATTTCCACCATGGTAATATTAGCTGACTCCACCCCTTTCTCAGCCCGTCTGCAGCTGAATATCTCCAGATAACACTATTTTCCTGGCCAGCTTTCCCCATTCTACCCTACAGTAAATATAAGTTCATCCAGGCATCTGCTGCCCGTATCCTTTTAACCCGTGTTTGTTAAACCACACAGGCTCCTGGTGCCTTGATTTTAAATTTCTCATCCTTGTTTTCAAATCTGCCCGAGATTCTCACTTTTCCCTTTCTCTGTAAATTCCTCTGGCTTCACAACACTCAAGATATCAGCAAGCCTATATTCTTGACTTCCTCAGCATCTTTAATTTTAATTGCTGCCCTGTTGGTGACCGTACATTCAATTGCTTAGTGCTTAAGTTCTGAAATTCACTCCAAAGTCTCTCCAACTCTCTGTCTTTACTTAAAGTGCTCCTATTTCTTTAATCAAGACTCCTTAACGTTACCTTATCTGCTGGCTCATGGTCAGATTTTGCACTATAATCTTCTGTAAAGTATCTTAGAATATTAATGTTAAAGTGCTACATAAATGCAAGTTGCTGATGTTGGTCTTTACAATATATACAGCCATTTCCTTCACTTCATGCTAAATCATTGACATTCTGGAAACTGTAATCACACTTGCAGACTGGTGTTTTTAATTGCTTGTACATTACTTCCTGCAGTAAATTTCTTCATTTCATCTTGATTTCTACGATGTTTCTATAGTTCTCTCATTTTCTGGTTATTGGAGCTCCGTTATGAATATCAAAGCTCTCTGATAGTGCATTACAGCATTGATAGGTAATGTTGTCTCCATGAAATTATAGAGTCACTCCAAAGCTGCATTAGTGAATGTGGAGAGATTTATGCCAGTTAAGTGACTCATTGGCTGCCCGTAAAGTGTCAGTGGGCTGTTACTGTTACTGATTGTTTGACAATACTGCCCACTAATACGTGCATTTCTAACTGAATTACACATGCACTGCATTGTGCATTCAGTAGCATTTTTATTGAAGCATAAAATGTGGTCTGCTCCATTAAAACTAAGTTGGTTTCAGCCCTTGATAATTTTGCATTGTGAGGCTGTAAGGTTCTCAACATCAGCAACAGTTTATATTTATAGTAACACCTTTAATATAAGGAAAAGTCCTAAGCTGCTTCACAGGAGCATTTAAACAAAAATGTGACTTGAGTCTTGTCAGCAAATGGTAGGCCAGATGAAGTCGAGAGATGGAGGGGTGTAGGGCAGATATTCAAGAAGTTAGGTCTGAAGCAACTGACTGATGGTGGAGTGATTAAAATTGCAGATGTTTTATTGGCCAGAATTAGAGGAACATAGAAACCTCAGAGGGTTGTGAGGCTGGAGGGCATTACAGAGATCAGGAGGCATGAGGCTTCGGAGGGATTTGAATATAAGGTTGAAAATTTTAAAATTGAAGCATTGTTTGAATAGGAGATAATGTAGGTCTGAACAAGGAGTGGTGAGGGGAATGGGACTTGGTGCAAGTTAAGAGATGTATTTTTGCAGCAGACATTTGGGTGATCTCACATTTACAAAGGGCGGCATATGGGGGATCTCCAGTTTTTGAAGGTCTCTTCCCTGCTTTTATACAGGACAAAATGTTATTGCAATTAACTCCAAAACTGGGCTACTGAAAAAAAATCAGTAAACATTAAACTAAAAGACTTTGTATTTGGGCAGTGATTTAAAAAATGTGATGTGAAAAGTGAGTAGGAGAGATCCTGAAAAAGACAACAGGGTCAGCCCAGTCTCATGGGATGCATTGTTCCCTTTTATGAAAAGTCTTTTAAAAAGACAAGGCAGTCCAGAAATAACCTAAAGATAACCTTTTTAATTCAATGTAGAAAATCCCAGAGGAGTTGCAAATGAGGAGTTCATCAGTAGCACCGGACACTCATTAGAGAAGTGCCAACTGCACTTTCGTGCACTAAAGTCATTACTGTATGAAGTGTAAAGGACTGACCATGCAAGTTGTATTACTGCCAGAACTTAATTTTTTATTTTGAACAAACATCCGCATGCATTTTTAGTAAATATTCTCATGGATTTCACAGAACAAACAGACAGTGTCTGGAAGATGACTGAAAGCATTGTTTAAGTGGTAGCTGTTTTAAGCCAGAGAAGTTTAGGTAGATCAACTAAATTCTGTCACCAATACACTAAGATGCATGGGAAGTCAAAGGGTGAAAGCTGAATACCCAGATGTAAGATTTGAGTGACTGGATGGGGTCTATCCACAGCGGGTACAAGGAACTTGCATTCAGTACACCTTGGATGGATATCAGTGGCGATACTGATGGGCCAGAATGGTTTGGTACAGCAGAGGATATTAACCAAGTTGCTGTTTGTGTAGAGCCATGTTCAGGTCAGCTGCTGAGGAGGGTATTGGAAACAGAGGGGACCAAAGCCTGGGTGTGTCTCAGCAGCGGCGGATATAAAATAATTGAAGAGGCATTATAATCTTATGACTTAGACCTCAGTGTACAGGGCATAGTTTCAAAATTTGTGGATGACTTGAAGCATTGTAAACTTTGAGGAGCATCATGTAGAACTTTGAAAAGACATAGCAAAATTGGTGGTATGGGCATACAAGTGGAAGATGAAGCTCAGTGTGGCGTGGTGTGAAGTGATGAACTTTGATAAGAAGAATGCCAAGAGACAATAGACAATAAAAGCTGCAATTCTAAAGGGGCACAGAGGGACCTGGGCATAAGTCATTGAAGGTGGCAGGGAAGGTTGAGAGTGTGGTTAATGAAGCATACAATATCCTTGACTTAATTAACAGGGGCATAGAGTAAAATAGCAAGAAGGTGATGTTAAACCCGTATAAAACATTGGTTTGACCTCAGCTGGTATTTTGTCCCATTCAGTGTACCAAACGTTAAGAAAGATATGAAGGCATTGGAGGCAGTGCAGAACAGATTCATGAGAATGGTTTCGAGGACCTTCATTTCAGAGAAGTTGGGACTGTTCACATTGCAGAAGAGAAGACTGAGGGGAGATTTGACAGGAATTCAAATCATGAGAGGCCTAGAGAGACTGGATAGGGAGTGTTTCCACTCATGAAGGTTTCAAGAATGCAGCAAGTGGTAAGGAACTAGAATATACAGCATGTGTAGTGTTGGCAGGTTCAATTGAGGCTTTCAAAAGGGAATTAGATAATTCTGGGTGTTAAATATTCCTGGTAACAATGTGTTCAGAAAAGATAGGAAAGGAAACAAGGGAAAGAATTGTGTCTTTTGGTTAAGGAAAGCATTGTAGTACTGGAAAAACAGGATGTCCCAGAGGGTTCAATAAAGAATCAATTTGGCTAGTTTAATGAATAAGAAGGATGCAGTTATTTTGCTTGATGTAGCAGAGAGACTGCCAACTGGTAGGAAGGATCGGGAGGAACAAATCTGAAAGAGAAACAAAGAAATTACGGAGGTGTAAACATTATAGAGTAGTTATAATTGGGTCTTTAATTACCAGTAAAAAGGAATCACCATAATCGTACCAGACCAGAGAGTTGTTCTCATTAGAGCGAGACGACTGGTGGTAGTTTAACCCTAAGGGTTGCCATGCCTCAGGTGTGGGGAGAGGTGAGGAGGAAAGTCTTCCACAGTAACCTCAGCTGGTGTAGGAATTGAACCCATATGGCATCATCCTGTTTTGCAAACCTGCCATCCAACTGAAATAACTGAGCCCTCCTAATTACCAGTTGTGTAGACTGGGGATAATTGTAAGGTGCAGGGAGGGAGGGGCAGACATTCCTAGATTGTGTTCAGGAGAAATTCGTGCGGTATGATGTGTCCAGTCCAACAAGAAAGGAGGCACTGTTAGTGTTGGTTCTTGGGAATGAGGCAGGCCATCTAGATCAAGTGACAGTGGGGGTCATTGAGGGAACAGTGATCATTGTATTAGAGATAAAAGGTACTGCAGATGCTGGAGAATCCGAGATAACAAGCCTGGGGCTGGATGAACACAGCAGGTCAAGCAGCATCATAGGAGCAGGA
>JAHRHZ010000058.1:14005503-14030938 GCA_024137785.1 Ginglymostoma cirratum | reverse complement strand
TCCTGCTCCTATGATGCTGCTTGACCTGCTGTGTTCATCCAGCCCCATGCTTGTTATATCAGTGATCATTGTATTGTTAGGTTTAGAATGATGGTAGAAGCTTACACTGGTCAGTTCGACTGTGAATAATCAACTGGCAGATGGAAGACTTCAGTGGGGCAAGAACAGAACTGGGCCTGATAGGATGACACAAAAGTTGGCAGGAAATAAAGTAACTGATCGATGGGCTACCTTCAAAGAGGAGATGGTTTGAGCACAGTCAGCATATGCTGTCTCAAAATGGAAAGGTGAAACAAACAAATCCAGTACTCCCTGAATGATAAGGGAGATAGAAATTAAATTAAAGAGAAAAATGTATGTTTATGTCCAGTGTCAAGTAGAAAATACAGTTGAGAACCAAGCTGAATGCAGAAAGTTCAGACAGGACGTGAAAAAGCTAGTAAGAGAAGCAAGGTGGGATTCTGAGTAAAGACTGGTATCTAACATAATGGGAATACCCAAAGTCTATAAAGCACTTCAACAGTTAAGGGTGGTAAAATGTCATTGACTCTTAATTGCCATCAGGGCAGTTGGGGATGGGACATAAATGCTGGCCTAGCCAATGATACCTACATCCCATGAATGAGTAAATAAAAATGGCCAATTCAAGACTGAAAAGGGGATTTACACGTGAAGGCAAGAGGCATGACGGAGGCGTTAAATGAATAATTTGCTTCTGTCTTTACCAAAGAGGCAGATGCTGCCCAGGCCATAGTGTCAGAGGAGGAAGCTCATCATTAGAAAGGTTTAAAATTGTTAAGAGTGGCTGTTGGATATGACATTGGTATTTACAGTTGATAAGGCACCAGAACTGATGGGATGCAGCAAAGACTATTGAAGGTAGTGAGTATGGAAATTACAGAGGCACTGGCAATAAATTTTGAATCTGTCCTGGATTCTGGGGTGGTACCAGAGAGCCAGATAATTGCACTTGTAACATGTTTGCTCAAAAAAGGTTGTAAGTGTAGGCCCAGCAATTACAGTCCACTCAGTTGAACTTTGTGATGAGGAAACATCTAGAAACAATTATTCAGGATAGGATTAATAGCCCCATTGAAAATTAGAAGTTAATTCAGAAGAGTCAGCATGAATTTGTTGTGTGAAAATTGTACCTAACTAACTGCCAAAGATTTTTGAAGGGGCAACAGAGAGGGTTGATGAGTGCAAGCCTGTTGATGTTGTATACATGGACTTCCAAAAGGTGTTTGATACACTGTCACACAAAAGACATTTTCACAACAAGGATACAAAATTGACTGAGCAATAGGGATCAGAATAAAGGTCAGTGGATATTTTTCAGGCTAAAAGATTTATAGTGGAGTTCCCCAGGGATCAGTATTGGGACCCTCAATCTTAGGGCACAGTTTCAAAGTTTGCAGGCAATACAAAATTTGGGAGAACTTTTAAGCTTTTAGGACAGTGTAGAACTTGAAAAAGACATTGACAAATTGGTGGAGTGGATGGATATATGGTGAGTGACATATAATGCGGAAAAGTGTGACGTGATATGAGGTGGTACACTTTGGTACAAACAACATGAAGATACAATATAAAGGATACTTTTCTAAATGTTGTGCAGGAGCTGAGGGGAGATTTGATAGACTTTTTTAAATTGTAAGGAATCCAGACAGAATGGACAGAGAAGAATTGTTCCCACTCACAATCAGATTGAGAACCAGAGGGCACAGTTATAAAGTGTTTTGCAAAAGAAGCAAGTATGAGGTGAGAAAAATATTTTCTCATGGCAAGTTGTCTGCACTTGGAATGCATTGCCTGGAAGTGTGGTGAGGGCAGCATCAAATGAGGCATTGAAATGGACATTGTTCCTATTTAAGTAATCATCCAGCATGTGTGATGCAGAAAAAAGGCCAAATGGCCTCCTTCTGCACTGTAATAATTCTGTGATTTTGTGAAGCAACAATGTAACAAGCATTCATTATGTGTTAGCACAATTTGGATAAAAGTGCACTACTCATATCATACTGAACAGGTGTTAAGTGCAGTAGACTAAGTGTGTAACATTACATGTGGTGGCGACAACGTAGCAAGAGTGTAAGCCTAATTGTACTAAATGCACTGGGGCAAATTTTCTGAATTGGTAATGTCAGTCATTTCAAACTTGAATATGTCTGATCACATGAACATTATAACATAGATCTAAGGCCCCAGAATCCTAAGTTTCAAACAATAGTATGTGTTTTGTTGTGTGTTTGGTGTCTAGCACTGTTTAGTTTCCCAAATAATGCTGCTGAAATGGGACTTTCTGGAAGAACTCTTTATTTACAACTCAATCTACACACACATTATTTTCAATCCAGGTTACAGCATCTGCTTCCTTCCACCTTTCATCACCTAACTCCGTGCCTCTGACTTCATTACAATGTCACCACCGTCATGTTTGTTTCTGATGTTAATCCCAAGATGCTACATCCCCAGGTCTTTATTGCCATGTGTTTTTACATTCTAAACATCTCCCCACAAGCACCACAGGGTTAATTAGACTGTGTGGTGCTTTGTGCAACCTTCCTGCTCTTGTGGAGGTTGAGGATTTTTCTGCACACTCTTATCAGTATGAGTATTACCCTCTTGGGTATTTGTAAACTTTTCTTCTTGTGAGTAATCAGTCCAAATTTCTATCGGTTTCTTATTCAATAATATGAATGAATTACAATTTCTCCTTGTAATCCCACGGTCTCAATTGTGATGGGTTGCACTAATTATTTATCATTTGCTCTTCTCTGTCCTGTTGCACTCTGTTGTGGTTATTCCTAGCAATGTAAGGCTTTAACATTTGAGACAGAGATGTAAACTATGTTTTCAATTTCCTCCTTTTCATTTACACTGACAGTGATCACCAATATGGAATAGGTTAAGATTATTAACTTAACAGCACAATATCCAAGTCTTTGTTTTTCTTCATAATACTTAATTGATTACACTCCTCTCTCAGCTTTTCTATTTGCTAGAGGATAGTAAGGAAAACTGGTGACATGAATGAAATCATGTTCATGTGCAAATCTTTTAAACTTCTCTTTTGCAGATTGTGGGCCATTATCTGATACTACCATGTCCAAATCCTATGTGGTGAGTAGATTCTCTTCAGTGATTGTTTTACTGTCTCTGCTGTGATGCTTTGTAGATGATTAACCTCAATTCACTTGGAGTAATAGACAGTGACAATAATAATAATTTTTCCTTTGAACGTGAACAAATCCATTCCCTGGTGCTCTTGATGGAAAAGTTGAAGGTAACGGTGGTTACTTTTTCTCTTGGCTTGTAGGTATTTTGTAGGTCAACTATGATCTCAGTAGTTTGAATGTTGTGCTCGAAAAATGTTACCTTAGGTTTTGTGAACTCACATTTCTCAGTAAGTGTTACACCTGCATTCTGCAGTACGTCTATCACTGTTTTAATGTTTGGTTGTATTGCTCTTTTGTGGATCCACGTTGTCCATATGTTATATGACTATGAGTCAATATTGTGAATCAGTTCTACTGATTCTCTGCAAGCGCAATTCTCTGCCACCCTATAAAAATCATTAATGAACAAATCATGCTTTCCCCTGGCCCCTGTTTCCTTCTGTTGAACTTTGCCTGTTCAATAAGTAAATTTCAAAGGCCACTGAAATAAGTGTTAAAAGTCCATAATACCTCTTCATATAATTCTGCATTCTCCTCAGTGCCCTGTCTTGTAGTGATGGCTTCTACAGTGTAAGTAACATATTTACATGGTCCTTTTGGCCCATCCTGTCCAGTGCTTAAGTTGGTCTGTACGGGGTGAAACCTTTTCCCTTTGTTTCCCATCCCTGAATCTGGTGTGGCCCCTTGATTGTCCAGAATATTTCTGTATTTCATGCTTCTTCTGAATACTGGAGCTGTTCCTGCATCTGCTACTTTGTCAATCCTGCTGCTTGTGGTTTTGGGTCATTGCTCACTGCTGTCCAATCTGCAGGTCTGATATTCAGGTTTCTGCTGCTTCCATGATGTCCTGGTGAGTCTTCTGTTCTTCTTGACCATGAAGTTCTCTTCAGTGAATGACTTTGGTGCTTTCTTTTCCACTGCCATTGTGTTTTATTGTGTGTTGGGCTCTAACACTGATTGGTCTCCGAAAGTAATGTTGCTTGAGTTCATGGAGCATTTTGCAAGATCTCTCTATTCATATCTTGATTGACACACACATTGACCTAGCTATTCTGATAGCCAGAGAGTCATTACAGCAGTGCAGACTGGAGTTGTGTCTGGGACCGCGTGGTATGCCTGATGCAGCAGGCACTGTGGGAATTGCCTGGGAAATGTAAGCTTCCAACGGTCAATTCCCCTGCATCAGGTACACTCTTAGAAAGTCAGACACTTCAGAGGGTTCCCTACCCAGGAAACATAAGAGGGATAAAAACCCACCCTAATTCCAGGGTAGCTCATAAACTGACCTCCTGACTCAACACTGACACACCAATAACACACCAATGACACCTCTCTGTCTTTATACTCCCAGACCTCCTGACCAGATCCTAGCTCCTGGCCTATCCCAAACCCACCACCATCCCCAACCCAATCATGCCAAATGAAAACACCCACCTCCCTCATTCTGAACCAACCCTCCATCCTCTGATTTCACCTTGATCTCCAACCTAACCTAAGCATTCATTCACTTAGCTGACATCCTACCAACTGTTACCATACCCACCTCTCCCACCTGGCACCCTAAACCCTTAACCAACTGCAGCTATAATCCCATGCTTAGTACACGCTTACCGTTTCACAGAAGCTGTCAACAAGGCTATGCTGAGCACATATAAATCACAGAACACGCCAATTGATTCAAAAGGAGGGACGAGGTTTGAAGAATATATTCTTCACTGCTGGATTCGGAGATTCCTGCAAAAGTTAATCTGATCAGAGGCAGAAATTGGGTTTCCACCAACCCACAAACCACTAATATCATATCAGGTAATATTAACAGGCACTAATATATCACTTCTAGTTGAGCAATTATATAACTGTGACATGTCATTACATCCGATGAAATGGAAGCTTAAATTCTGGAACTCGCGTTTTCAAATCTGCACTTTAAACCAGATAACACTTAATAGATTTCTTTTTGGAGGGAGATTAAAACTGGGCCTTTCCCTCACTACTCTACTGTCAATTTGCTCTTTTTCTGCACACCCTCCTGTCATCATTTGCTCTTTGTTATAGGCATCATGATTAACTGAGCCTGTAAAGTGAGTGTTGGGTAGCTGAAACCAATCCTATCCTTGACTTTCACACTCAAACATTTCAAGTGGAACTTCTTGGATTGCGATCAAAAACAGAAACCCTGGTTTCCCTTATTTGGGAGTGTTCAGGCCATTTCCAGGGGGTTTCCAACTTTTGGTGAGACTGAGTCAACAATGAATGTTGATTAAACCTCAAATTTTCTGGGTTCGCACAGCTCCAAATATTGAGGAAGCTAGTAAACAACTGATAATTATTCAGTCCTAATACTTTCTGTGAGAATCATTGTGCTGTGTATCAAAGCAAATTAATAAACATATAACCAGTGCTCATTTACCACAGTACACTAAGCATCGCTAATTCCCACCATTCTTAAACCTGACTCCCAACTTGCAGCATTACATGTAAGAACTGGGTTAAATATTCCATCTGCAGAGATATTCAATCAGCTGCAGGTAAAGCCTTGATTTTTTTTTGCTGGTGTCAAAGGGGTTTTCTTCCAATGAGTTTCAGGTTTATTGAACTGTAACGATGAGAACTCACTTGCTGATTTTGCCAGTTGCACCTGCTGTGCCAGCTTCCTGTGAACATGTTACTGAGCAACACGTCACCTATTAGTACCTGAAAGAGGAAGTTCTAGAGGGATCAGTAACTGCAGTTTCTCAGTTTCCATGTCAATTACAGAATGCAAAAATGTTTCATGCTTAAATTAGTGCCTCACAACTGTGCCTGGAGGACCACCCATTCAGTGAAAAATGCTGTCTGGTCTACCCAAAACTTGCTTATTTTCACTGCGAGGAATTGTCCCCAGCTGAGCGTTGCAGACTGGCGTGCTCTGAAGTCCAGGACTATGTACCGAGGGCTTGTCTAAAGCTTGAGCTAGCTGCTGCAGAGATGCAATGGGACAAAATTGCTTTCAGCCATACAACTGCATGGGCCTAGAATCTACAGAATCCCCTGGGCTGTGTGCCTTACAAAAATTGTATGGTGTAGATCGAGAGTATTGGAAGAAATGGAGAGAAACATGTCAAAAGAGAAATTTATATCCATTGCACTTTCTGTAAATTCCAGTTTGAAATGTTTTACCCTCAGGCTGTTTAGCTGGTGTGAAATGTATTCTGTAAAATATTAAGACCATTACAGTCAAAATCAAGAAATATGTCTTGGGACATGTTGAATTCCCTCTAAAATTCAAGTCGAAATGTCTTTGTTTATAAATGTTACGACTAAAGCATATTTTTGAAAACAGACGTGCCTCAATGATGTGAGGTGAATGTGACAGCCCTTAATATCAAGGCTGTATTTGACTGAGTGTTGCATCAGGGAGCCCTAGCAAAACTGAAATCAATGAAAATCATGGGGAAAAACTCTCCACTGGATGGAGTCATGTCTGGTAAATAGGAAGATGATTGTGTATGTTGGAGCTGACCTTCCCTCCATTCATCAGTTCAGAAGTTTTCTGATGATTGCACAATGTTCAGCACCATTTGCAACTCCTCAGAAAATGAAGCAGTCGATGTTCAAATGCAACGAGATCTGGACAACATCCAGGTTTGGGCTGCAAGTAATATTCCCTCCCACTACACAAATGCCAGACAATGACAATCTCCAATAAGAGACAATCTAGTCACTGCCCCTTGACATTCAGTGGTCCATCGCTAACTACTCCACTATCAACTATCCTGAAGGGTACCATTGACTGGAAACTGAACTGGATTCGCCATATAAATACAGTGGCTATAAGAGCAGGTCAGAGGCTAGGAATACTGCGACAAGTAACTCATCTTCTGACTCCCCAAAGTCTGCCAGCCAGGCATTTACAAGGCACAAGTCAGGAGTGTGATGGAATACTCACACCTGCCTGGATGGGTGAAGTTACAACAATGCTCAAGAAGCTTGACACCATCCAGAACAAAACAACCCGCTTGATTGGCACCACATTCCTACAGTGTGGAAGCAAGCCATTCAGCCCATCGCATTAACACTGACCCTACAAAGAGCATCCCACCTCGACCCACCCCATCCCTGCATTTCCCATAGCTAATCACTGAGCCTACACATCCCTGGACCCTACTGGCAATTTGGCCAATCCACCTAACCTGCACATCTTTGGACTCTGGGAGGAAACCGGAGCACCCCGGAGGAAATGCATGCAGACACAGGGAGAATGTGCAAGGCCCACACAGACAGTCGCCTGAGGACAGAAGTAAACCCGGGTCCCAGGTGCTGTGAGACAGCAATGCTAACTGCTGAGCCAGCATGTTGCCCCTGCATACTGAGCTGATTGCTAGTTTTGCCCTCAGTAGCTCTTCAATAGTGAGAGGAACCGAGTTGTAGTTTCTAGCTATGGATCCTTGAGAGCAGGTTCTGCGATAATGCCCTCCACAGCTGTATACCTTGGCAGGTATACTTCTCCAAGTGGAGGCTGCAAACTGAAATTTTGGGGTCACATACTCCGAGATACCAGTGGCAACCACTGAGCTGTGACTCAGGGAATAATTGTAAGGCAGCTCTAAACTTTGTATTTCTTTCAAACTGGATGTGGCCTGAACAACTTAACATTCCTCACTCCTGCAGCAGTAAAAATGGTAGACCTTAGCTCAGATGTTTTTAAGCAACTATACAATATCCTCGATATACCCCTCACCCGTCCAGAGAGGCAAGTCTTCCCCACTGCTCTTCCAGCCTGTACCTCCCAATTTCCTGCTGTCTTACAGTGTTCACTGAGGGGGTCACAGCAATTTTCTAGGAAAGAGATGGATGAAAATCTGAGCAAAACAGCTATACACTGTAAGATATATTTGTAGAAGGAATGAAAACTTTCCAGAATGGTAGGAGCATCAAAATGAAGTAAACAATAGGAAATATATTGAATCATGTTGCCGTGGAATCACACCACTGAATCTAGAACCACAGTCAGTAAGGATGAAATTTTGGTAGACTATTTTAAGAATTTCAGATTTGGAAGAAAATATCTGAATGTAAACATATGCTCTTCAGTGACTATCTCCATGAAATCCAATTGGTAGCAAGCATAACAAAAATAAAGTTGCTGGAAAACTCAGCAGGTCTGGCAGCATCTGTGAAGGAAAAAAGAGTTAACATTTCGGGTCCAGTAACTGAGGAAGGGTTACCAGACCCGAAATGTTAACTGGTTTTTCCTTCACAGATACTGCCAGCACTGCTGAGCTTTTCCAGCAACTTTATTTTTGCTCCTGATTTACAGCATCTGCAGTTATTTTGGTTTTTATTTGGTAGCAAGCATGTTGGTGCATTATATCTAGATGGCATGGGGAAGTGTGGCCTGTGGAACTACACGATAAACAAGAATGTGAATTTATGGTGAGCCTTTAATGTAGCAAAATATCACAGGTGCTTAACAGAGGTAAAAAGGATGACAAATATTGATAGAAGAACTATTAAGGAGATGCCAACACATGGGTTAACTACTGATTGCCCTCCGTAGTGAACGGTGTCTATGGAGTGCAACTTTAAGTGAGCACATAGAAATGTGGCATATGCAGTGAGTAATATTCAACACAGAGAAGGGCGCATTATCAAACCACTAGTTGCAGGTACATCAGTTTAAGGTATTGAAACTGCATGTTATGCAGTCAGTACTACTTTACTTTCTAACATATTTGTATTTACCAAAGTTACAAGTAAGCTCCATTCATTTTCAGCCCAAAAATTTGGAAAAAAGTAGCAGCTCATAATGAATGATTTCACTCAAAGTGTGAAAGCATCAATTTCAGACGCTCACTGATCAGCTATGCTGTTGCAGTGATTTTCTTTTCTGTTTTTATCCCTCATTCTCAAACACATGTAGTCCCTTGTAAAAATGAGTGGTACTGTGGAAAGAAAATGTAGGAAAGCAATATTTGTGCGTCCAATGATAAGGACACCAATTTCAGTGTCATAACCAGCCTTGTTGATTAGCATTATTTGACTTCTGATATTCTCGTGGGTGAACGCTTGCCATAACTGAAGGTGGGATTTTAGCATAAAGATTGTGTAACTAATGCTTATGTAATCTGTCATAATCTGGGACTGTCATTGAAGAGAGAGCTAACAACGAACTATAGAACCTCATGTAGTTTATTATAAGAATAGCATAGATCCAGATATTGAAACTATCTGTCATACATTTGGGTACATTTGGAACTCAGCTTTCCTGTTGTATTTTTAGTATCAGCTGAATCTTGGATTGACTGGATCGTCATGTTTTAAATTGACTGTCAAATTGCTAAAATTCAAATCTAAAATGACAATCAGGTTTTTAAAATTGGAGTCTCCTTTTTCCTGTTTATTTCATTATGTATTTAATGGTGTGAATGCACTTGTTAAGCTATTTAATGATTTTCAATAGCCAGTGAAGGCTTCAAAATGCAAGCAAACTTCCAGCCCATTCTATTCCCCAATAAATTTGAAACTTTGAAAAGGTGGCTGTTGAATCACTCAATGGCTTTGACAACATATCTAAGTATTCACCATATATTTATAATAACTGATTTGATAACAGATGCAATTATCCTGCAATCTGATTAAGTACACGTAAATATTTTACTTTAATATAATTTACAATTCAAGTAATTAATCCAGGATACAGTTACAGGCTTTCTAATTTTGACATGATGTGCTTGGTTACAATAAGTGATTTCCAGGGAGTTATTCTGAGGCTTTTCTCAGAGCCAAGCAACAGAAATTCTAAGAAAAAAAAACAAAGAAGTGACAAGGTTGATTTTGGTACATTTAAACATTCTGTGTTCGGTTGCGTAATTCAGTTCTTACGTATTCAAAAAGACAATAAAATTGGGGGAAATAGCATAAGATGATTTTCAGAATACAAAATAAGAAATGCAAAAGTAAGGTGCACAGAAGATTACTCCTGTGAACCTGACTTTGCTGTCTCAGAGCCTCAGGTTAACCATAAATTTAAAATGATCATGTGTCTTTTTCCTCACTTTTAATTTCTCAACTGCCAGCCCACATACTGGGATAAATGTAGCAATTATTCCCTGTTTGCACAAGTACATTACAACATGGGTTATTACTTGCATTAGTCGTTGAAAATAAGATGAAGTGATGTGGGAAGTATACTACACTAAGTGCCCGAATGGAATAATCTTTAATTTTCAATGCCAAAATTTAAATAAAATGCATGGATTAACGCAAACTTCAAGTTTAAATGTAAAAATCACTTGATATTTGGAGGAGGGCACAAACGTGACTCTTACGAAACTTTCCTGGAGTGCTCTTTTCATGGTAAATATATAACTAATCAAGTGGGGCATTAAATTAAAACAAATAAAATCCTCAATAAACATCAGTTTGCTTACATAGCTCATTGTAGATATGGACAAAAACAGTGTCTCAGAGCATTCAATGAACATGTTCACTTTACTGAGAGAGATCCTTTTTGGCAATAGTTGCTTCTGATTGGGGTTTCTGTTCCTTCCATAAAGGGTAGTTCAGTGTAATCAGCTTTTTGGTATTCTTCAGTGAGTTTATATATAGCAAATCTTCTTTGCTGAGTGAAAAATCAAAGACCTGTAAAACAAATCAAAGGCACATGTCCCAGTGTATCACAAAAATACAGTCACTGTTTTTTAGCTTTGCAAAATGGCATTGTTTGTTGTGAGGGCACAGCATTATAATTTAGATAAGATCATTGTATGTTTCAAATTCCTAGTGCAATCCAAGGAAAGACAGTTAAATTTACAGCTCATAAAATTATACCTCAGCAGTTACACTGCATTTTAATTTTTGTAGGTCCACAAATTCAGAGCGCTAAAAAAATGGAAAGCATTTCACTTCACCCAGTTTTGGACTGTATTATCCTTCAAACGCTAGTCTCCATATTACTTTTTGGTAACTAATTTCTCCATGTTAGGCCATGAATACTTTTTCCAGCAGATGTCTCTTTATAAAAGCCATTCCATGAAGAGTGGTAGAAATGGTTATAATAATCCTGCAGTGGCTCTTCAATCCATTATTATTTTTCCAGTGTAACTTGGCTGTAAATTTTGTCTGCATGAGAAAGCCTTGATTCCATAAAAAATATTGGTGGAATAAAGTTTGGGCAAGTCTGTGAAACCACACAGGATATTATTCATCAACAATCAGAACTGGCACACCTCAGCCTAAATTAGAGGAATGAAATTGTAACTATATCTAAAACTGTATTAACCCAAATAATAAAAACAGCATAATCAAATAAACCACTAGCAAATGTAGTGGTAGCATCCGATATTCAGGCAGTACACCCAAGTTACAACTCCATTTAGCCCTTCTGTCTTGGCCTAGATTTACCCATTAAGAATGGTCACTTGGGTGACATCTTTGGAACTGTAGGAGAGATAAGAGAAAATTATAAGTTTAAGTTGAAAGTTTAGAATCAAGTGGTTAGGTATTGAATTTACGCAATATATTTATGTATTGTTTAAAATCTGTTAGTGTGTAATTTTTTGAGTAATCATATGTATATGTTGCTTATCTGCAGTATCTCTTTCAGGCAGTCTCACTTGTCAACTTTCTTAGGCTACATGGGAACAATAAACATAATAATGGAATCTACATTGAAGATCTGCAGGAGCGTTGTCATTTGGTACCCACAAAATGAGACCAAAAACCTCTGGTTAATAAATTGTGCAGGCAGTCATACATTTAACAAATGGATCCTGCTATTTTACATCATAATTTATTCACTCTAGTTTCACAATTCCTCTCCACTGCAATCAGATCTTCAAAGTTAACCATTTACAACCTAAAAATGGATGATAGCTGCTTGTTTGCTACAGATTCTGCGCACGCTTTGAAAGATTAACTGATAGTGAAATCCTTTGGTTCACATTATTCTGATTACATTATATATTTAGCATGTCAAAGATTTACAGTAGACCAATTACATTATAGAGTTTAAAAGTTCCTGTTTTAATCTGTTTGTAAAACGAAGAGATAGATAAATTATACTGAACAGATGCATGTCTAATTTAAGTACTTGAAAAGTTATTGGTGTTAGATGTGTTTTGGCATTTCTCTATGTTAGGATAAGAGGAATCAGTACACTGTCTTCAGAATTGGTTGAATTTCTCTCTTAAGAGGTTAAGCTAAGTCTGAGATTTAAATTCATGTGACAGCATGCCAAATATGCCTTTATGAAATAAGAAAAAGTGGGTTTATATTTCAGATTGAGATTTTTGATGAAAATCATCAGTTTTAAACACAGATGCAAGAAGAACTCATAGTCTAGACAAGGTCTTCCCAGTAATGCTTTGAACTTAGCATTTAACTGTGTTTCAGTGTTTGTAAAGTTTTTGTATCTGTATATATAATATTCACATGTATGTAATAACTGTCCCTACACATTGTTATCATAGGAGACAGGGGCTTGTACAAATAAGTTACATCTTTTCAGGGTAACCAGGGATGATAAAAAATGTAGCTTTGTGAAGGTAACTTTTATCTGATTGCTCAGATATGGGTAAAGATGAATTATTCCAAATCAGATTGTTCTTGAGAAAATAAATTCTTGATTCTATCCATTTTAAGTTTACTGTTCACTAACTTCAACTTAAATTTATGCTCTTATATTCTACTTTCTTGGGTTATTTGGAAGTCACAGATACATGAGAGTTCTCCTAGTCTCCTGGTCAACATATATCTTCTCAAATGACATTACCATAAATATAATTTCTGGTCATTTACCTTGTTGCTACTTGTGGTGTCTTACTGTGTGCAAATTTGTAAGTACACTTCCCAAACAGTAATTATACTTCAAAAGTACTTCATTAGATGTGATCTCTTTTTGATCAGCTGAGATTGTGATATATACTCTGCAAGTGCAGTATCTTTCTTTACATACATTTTGAAACCGTATAAGGCTTCAGGGAGACCACATTTAGAGAAGTGTATTTTTGGTTTCCTTACCTAAGAAGGGATATACTTGACTGAGAAGGGTGCAATCAAGGTTCAGTAGACTGCTTTCTAGGACTGAATACTCAGTATTCAGCAAAGGTCTCAGTTTTATCCCTCTGTCCTCACCTTAATGAATTTTGGGCCCTCCATGACATTGAACTCTTCTTCTGTCTCCTTCGCCTCCATGCCTATTTCTTTGGAAAAGAGTCCATCTCTATCCCACAGATCCCACTGACCTTCCTCCAACACTCTCCCTCAACCTGGACCCCTCCCTCTGGCCTCCATTCGAATGTGACACTAGTCATCTCTTTTCTCTGCCCTCCTCACCCTTTCCAGCCTATCTCCCTCTGAACTGACTGCTGTCTGTGCTCTCAGATCCAACCCTGACTTTGTAATTAAGCCTGGTGGTAAGGGTGGTGCTGTTGTTGTCTGGCGTACTCTTCTCTATATTGCAGAGGCTGAGCGCCAGCTCTCAGACACCTCCGCCTGGACCATGACACCACCATGGAAAATCAGGCCATTGTGTCCACTACAGTCACCAACGTAATTTCATCTCGTGATCTCCCCTCCCCTGCATCCAAGCTGATAGTTTCCCAACCCCAAACAGTTCACTTCTAACTCCTTCCCAAAATCCACAAACAGCACTGTCTAGGCAGACACATTGTTTCTGCCTGCTCCTGCCCCATAGAATTCATCTCTTCCTACCTCAATTCAATCTTTTCTTCCCTTGTTCAATCCCTTCCCACTTACATCCACGATACCACTCAGAGATAGTAGGAATTGCCGATGCTTGAGTCTGAGATAATCACGATACCACTGATGCTTTATGCCAGTTTCAGAATTTCCAGTTCATGGGCTCCAGCCACCTCCTCTTTACTATCGAAGTGCTAATCCCTTTACATGCCTGTCCTCCATCAGGATGGTCTCAGGGCTCTCTGTTTCTTCCTGAAACAGAGGCCTGAATTGTCCCCATCCACCACCACCCTCCCCTGCCTAGCCAAGCTTGTCCTTACCCTGAACAATTTCTCTTTTAACTCATCTCACTTTCTTCAGGCCAAAGGGGTGGTCATGGGTACCTGCATGGGCTCAAGTTATGTCTCTTTGTGGGGTGTGCGGAACATTCTTTGGCTACTCTGGCTCCCACCCACTATTCTTTCTCTGCGATATCAATGACATCATCGGTGCTGCTTACCCCTCTCTGGAACTGGAAAAGTTTTATCTATTTTGCTTTCAATTTCAACCCCAACCCCACTCTCATCTTCACTTGGACCATCTCTGACTCCTCCCTTCCCTTCCTCAACATCTCTGTTTCCATTTTGGGATAGGCTGGCCACCAATATTCATCACAAACCCACCAACTCCCACAGATACCTTGACTATACGTTCTCGCACCCTACTTCCTGTAAAGACTATTCCATTCCCCTAGTTCCTCCATCTCTGTCACATCTGTTCTGATGATGCCAACTCTAACAAGAGAGCCTCTGAAATGTCCATCTTCTTTCTCCACTGAGGATTTTCCCCAGCACCATTGTTGACGGGGCCGTCAGCTGTGTCTGACCCATCTTCTCCACTTCAGCCCTCACCCCTCTCTTCCCTCCCACTAAAGCAATAGGGTCCCCTTTGTCCTCACCTACCATTCCACCAGCATCCACATCCATAGGATCATTAGCCGCCTTTTCTGCAAACTCCAGACACATATTCACCTCTCCTCCCTTGTCAGCCTTCCGCAAGAACTGTTTCCTCCAGGACACCTTGGTCCACTCCTCTGTCACTCCCAACACCTACAACAGCTTTGTGGCACCTTCCCCTGCAAATGCAGAAGGTATAACACCTGTCCATTTATTCTCCCCTCCTTTGTATCCAATCTCGTCTGCTGTACTCGCTGCTCACAATTTGGTCTCCTCTACATTGGGAAGATGAAGTGCAGACTGGGTGACTGCTTTATAGAATACCTATGTTCTGTCCACAAAAAAGACCCTGAGCTTCCAATTGCCTGCTACTTCAACACACCACCATGTTCACTGGACAACATCTCTGTCTCAGGCTTGCTGCAGTGCTGTAGTGAAGCTCAGCAGCTCATTTTCCACTTGGGAACTCTACAGCTTTCTAGACTCAATATCAAGTTCAACAATTTTAGGGCTTGAGACACCTTCTCTCATGTCTTTACCCCAAACACCAGGCCCCGTCATCACATGGGCCGCTTCCACACACAACCCATTGTAAGTCACTAATAGTCCTCATTAGCAGCTATTCTTTCTGCCAGGCTGACGTTTATCTACTTCTTTGTCTGTCCAACTGTTTTCGTTCTCTCTCTTTGAGCTCTATCTCCATTTATCATTTACTACTCTCCCCTCCCTATCTCCTGCATAACTGCCAAACTTTTCCTATCTACCATCAGTTCTGAAGAAGGGTCACTGGACCTGATACATTAACCCTGATTTATTTCCACAGATGCTGCCAGACCGCTAAGTTTTCCAGCAATTTCTGTTTTTGTTTCTGCTTTCTGGGATAAGAGAGCTGCCCTATCAGGAGAAATGAAGCGAACTAGGCTTATATTCTTTTGAGTGTAACAGGGAAGAGGCTAAGGGATTGTCTCCCCCCACCACATCCGCCACTTAGAGATACTAGAAGTAGGCATCTTAGTCTGAGGCTGGCCGTTTAGCAATGAGACCAGGGGAATTTCTTCATTTAGCGGTTTGTGAACCTTTGGAATTCTCTATCCAAGATAGATGAGGATGCTTTGTTGATGGATTCATCCATGACAGAGAGTGGTATGTTTTTGTGCACCAAGTGAATCAAGGGATATAGGTATAAGGTGGGTTCATGGAGTTGATGAAAAAGTTCAGCCATGATTTTGCTGAATGGCAGGGCATTCTTGATTGGACCAATGGCCAGTCCTATTTCTTGTGTTCATATGAATCATGCAATGATCTCCTCTCTAGCTGATTGATTCATTGTTAGACAAATGTTAGGAATCCTTCCTAACATTGAAATTATGAAATATGTTGGAGGGCTAATAACCAGCAACAAACACAGAAAGCATGGTAATGCTAACATGAAAGGACATCAAAATGGTAGCAAACAATGTTTTGCATAATGACAAGCATCATTATGAAGGGAAAAAGAACAACTCACAAAATACATGCTATAATGAGGGGCAAGAAGTATCAGCAAAGAGACACAGGAATGTCAGAGAGATCAAACCAACACAGTGACACAAAATGGGTGAACCATTATATGGCACAGTACAGTAATCAAACTACGTAAAAATACAGTTGCAAAGAGCAGCAGCTGTGTGGTGCAACGATATATTACCAATTTTCAAGACACAACATGACCATAGCAACAGACTGCTTCAGACTTAAACTCTGATTCCAGCCTGAAACTCCAACTGTGGATGCAAATAGAATGTGCTATTTTCTTGTAACATATCTTGGTTAAAAACATACAAATTTAAAACTAAGGGACCTTAAGTGATATGGTTGACTGTTACATACTTTCAACAGATGTGAAAATAATCCCCATACTATATTTTTTCAAAGCAAGTCGCTGTCTATGATTTACTTAAATTTTTAAAAATAAACTGTTCCTTTCCACAGTTTCTTCTCTTTCAATACCACACATCATCAAAAGAAAAAAGTCAGTGACATTATCTGGTCTCTGACTATCACTGGAGTTAGTCTGAATCTGTCTCTGGGTGGTGTGGAACTCCATGCAATCTTGATGTGAAATTAGGCCCAGCCTCCAGACACGGTCTTCTGCGATGGTTTAGCTGAGGAGACCAAGCATCTACTTATATGGTGTAATGCATAATGGATTCACACCCTAATGCTTTAATACACAGCAACGAGCAATGGTACTGGCAATGCGTTGCTATAACCGCGAATCTTCTCTTTTACCCTGCACTGATGGAAAACATAACACTAGAAGCAATATATTACATTTTCTTCTCCTTGCTTTATAATAATTCTAAATTCTGGGCAGGAAGTTGCCTTGATTGTTTTGACGGGATATGTATGTGTGTGAATTTGCTTTTGTTAAACTCTGGGTGTGGCTTCTTTCACTGTTTTCTTAGTCATGATGCAGGATATCGACTGAGATCTGAGTAAGTGCACATTTTGTACTGCATGATACAATAAAAAATGAATCGAGACAAGTCATAACTGAAAGTCAGTTATATCTTTAGCGTGTGGTTTATAGGCATATTGCTTCATTGTTATCCTAACAAAAGGTATATTAAAGAGCATACAATGCCAGCAGTTTGCACAGAATTGTCAAGTTATTAAACACAGATCATTAAGTAAGGAAGAGTCCTTTAAAGGTGCATGAATAAGACATACCATTTACATGAAAACAACAGTGGTTTAAATGTGAAGTTCACCTCTGTAGAAGATTTCACTTTAAAAAGTGCAAAGGAGCTTTTCATGTTTACTTTCTTAATTAATATTCACATTTAGAAAAAATATAGAAAAGCTATAGTATCCTCAGAGATTTCAGGGTGTTTCTGGTGTAGATCGTTGACAGTTTGAAAGATATTACTGTGCTTTCAGTCTCACTCAGCTGCAGTTTTTTTTCTACCACCTGCTATTTGGTTAAATGATTAATTAGCAGAAGCAAATTAATCTTTTAAAGATTAGAGGGAAAACCAAAGAAAAATAATGACAAGCAGGAATTCCCAAGTAGTTCATAAAATAACAGACAAGCAAAAGGATGTAAAGAAATGAATTTGTAAATTACAGATTAGGAGTATTTAAGAAGTTTCAGGAAGTTAGAAAAGCACAATAATTATTCTGAGAAATATAAGGCATTTGTGAAAAACCCCAGTTATGCTAATTTCTCCTGCACAGTTCTCACTGGAGTAAACATTTTTTGCTGCTAAAAGGATAAATACAAGGACTTGCCCAGAACATTTGGTAATACTGAACTTCAACCAGTTACTAGAAATATTGCAATAATCCAGCAATAAGCTTCCTTTTCAAACTCTGGCTCTCCCTATGGGAAGGTGCCTTGAGTGCAGTCAGTATCTGCACAGGAGCAAATATGAGGTCATAAAATTGAACTTGCGTTGCATTACTTCACATCATTAATCCTCCAACGTTACATCATTACTCTGAATTTTACTTTGGCTTTGTACTATCAACTAAAGGTAGGCCTGTTTTTCCGCAGAGCTGTGGAGATTCCAACCTCGACCAAATTGATGTTTGAACCCCAGCTCCCATTTCTGACAGATCCTGTTTCTACGAGATGGGTTACAGGGTGTGATTCATGCAGGGGGAGCCCAAACTCAGCAAAGCCATTCAAACTCACTGCTGAGTTCAAACAGACCCTGTTTTGTCTGAAGCAAATCCTGTTTGCCAAAGTGTACAACTTAGGTTTGTAACAACTGATGTGAATGTGCATAAGTTGGATGACTATGGAACTGTCAAAGCTATTGAGTTATTCAAGCTCCGTGCTCTTCTAATTTTGAAAGATAAATAGTCTGTTGTGCTCCTGACTGGGGAGAAAAATGGACGCTTGCAATTTCACTGGCTGTTTGTTTACATAACCCTTAATGTAGTAGGGTTACTACTTGACAGCTTCCATAACCTGTCATTATCACTGTGAAAGGCCTTTAGGCTCACGGTTTGATTGAGACCTCCAAGAGATTTTTAAGGGGTTAGCTGTCTTTGATGTCATGCCAAGAATAAAATATTTTTTGTTCAGGATTAAGAACTTGAAGGGAGTGAGCTTTTCAGTAAGGGTGTTCTTTTAATATGATGAGGTCTGTAATTTATTTTATTTCATTCAGCATCGGTCCTGAGCTCTGCCCGTGAAGAATACTGGATGAGTTATTATGAAGGGTGTAAAGACAGAATGCAGTGTGTGGAGGAAATTGGTTGGCAGAAGTTGGTATATAAAATGAGTCATGAGAATAAGTGAGCATGTGGGCTTGCCTTGCCCTCCCTACCCATGGCTTGCACTGACAATTGGCTCAGTTACATAACCAGGCAGGTGGCTATGCTATACAGCAGGCCTCAATCATCTTGCCGTATGTCAGGTGGCATGTCACTCTAACATCTGTATCATGTAGTCTCAGGATTTGTGCCAAGTGCACAGCATTTGCAGCAAGGAGTATCAAATATTTCTACAGAGGCCTGTATCCCATCACCAAGAAACAGTGAACAAACATCCTTTTCCTTACTGATTCCAACAATAGACAAAACAATGTATCTGCAAACATTTTTAGTCAGGAGTGCCAAGTAGATCGTCTATCTCAGCTCTTCTCGAAGTCCCCAACATTATAGATGTCAGTCTTGACCCAATTTGATTCACTCCGTGTTCGATCAAGAAATGGCAAAGGCATTGGATTCTGCCTAGATCTCATTCTGGCCTCAATATTGAAGACTTGTGCACTGGAACCAAGCATGTCCCAAATTAAGGTGTTCCAGTACAGTCACAGCACTGGCATCTACCTGACTTTGTGGAAAATTTCCCAGGTATTTCCTATCCACAAAGAGCAGGACAAATCTAATATGGTGAATTACCAGCTCATCAGTCATCAATCATCGGTGAAATGATAGAAAGTATTGCTGACAGTGTTATTAAGCAGTATTTCTTTGATAACCCATTCACTGTTGTTCCGTTTGGGTTGCACATGGCCCACATAGCTCCTGACCTCATTATAGCCTTGATCCAAACAAAGAAGAGCTGAATTCCAGAGATAAAGTGAGAGTGATTGTCCTTGACAAGCATTTACGAGTGTAGCATCAAGTGCGTCTACCAAGCTTGAAGTCAATAAGAATCTCCATTAGGCAGAGTTATAGTTGGTATGAAGGATGATAGCTGTGGCTGTTGTTTGTACCAAGACCACTGCAGGTGTTCCTCAGAATGATGTTCTGCATGCAACCATCTTCAATGACTTCATGAAACCTTGAAATAGGTATATTTCTGATGAAAAGTGGGATAAAGGGCTATGGGGAGCTGGCAGGAAAGTGGATTTGAGACCAGGACAAAATCAGCCATGATCACGTGAAATGGCAAAGTGGTCTGTAAGGGGTCAATTGCCTACTCCTGCTTCTAATTCCTATCTTCGAATGAATGACACTCCTTTGAACATAAGATCAGAAATGGGAATGTTCTCTGATGGTTGCACTGTATTCAGTACCACTCGCAACTCGTCAGATACTTAAACAATCTGCGTCTGAGTACTGCAGGGCCTGGGCAACATTCAGGCTTAGACTGATAAGTAGCAAGTAACATTTGTACCACAAAAAATACTGGATAACGATCATTCCCTACAAGACAGAATCGGACAAGTGCCTCTTGACATTCAGTGGCAATACAATACCTGACTCCCCGACTACCAACATCGTCAGGGTTACCATTGACCAGAAACTGAACTAGACCCGTTATATTAATATTGTGGCTGCAAAAATTGATCAAAGCATCGGAATTCACCTGGCTATCCAAAACTACAAAGACAAGCAACCTACAAAGGCAAAAGTTGAAGACAGTAGTGGAATATTCCCCATTGGTATTGGGTGAGTGCAGCTCCAATAATACTCAAGAAGTTTGCCACCATGCAAAACACAGCAGGTTGCTTGACACTGTATTCACCAGTTAAAACATTCACTCTCTCCAAACTGCCTAAGATCCATTTAAATAAGTCACTATAATGTGAGGAGTCAAAAGTCCTCATTTGTAATGACTCAATTCGTAATGGTCCCAATATTTGCATTTGAAGTTTCTGTTGCATTAGTTTCTCATGTGGTATTTGTAGAAAGTTGCTCAATGCATTTTCACAAGATCAATAAACTTTAGAAACATAATCTGTAAAAGGTTTAATGCATATTTCAAGAATGAATGCACCTGACACATTGTTTGTTTATCAATTAGTATATGTAAGTAAAATTTTGACATACATCATTCGATATTTGAAGGATCCCAGGAAACATGCAGGCCATCATGCATTCCATTTAGAACAGCAATATCATCCTCCGTAAGTGAAAAATGGAACACCTATGAGGTAGTGAAGTTAATAGACTTTCAGTATTCCTTATAATTAGTAAGTCAGTAGGAAACCAATATGGAAACAGCAGCTTATTTTTAATCATAGCATTAATCTTCAGTTAATTTCAACAATTTTCATAAAAGATCATTAGTGAACCCACTGAGATGGTTTACAGAAAACACGGCCTCAGAATTATTTTGTTGCCATCAATTGCTAAACTTCAATACAATTTAATACAATGTAGTAGTGCTTTCTATTGGAACTCTTAGGGGCAGCATGTGGATTTATGTTTACCATTCCTAACACAAGCTCTTGATCTCATGAGCCTGTTATCAGGTGGAGGGAGATTCTAACATCAGTTTCTCACAGAAAATTTCTGGCTCGTGCTAGCCAGCTCTCCCGTGCTCCTGTGCCCACAAGTGACTGACTCAAGACCAGATGCTAGGAGCATGACATGTGCCTTTCGTGAAATGAGGAAATAGGCCTTGATTGGTGACACTTAAACAGACACAGAGAAAAATATCCTTCGGCTAAGCAGTGACATAGCTTTTGTGGCACCTGAATCCTGATGTCTTTGGTACTAATATCTTGTCGAGGATTCTGATTTGCTGTTGTGAATACTTTGAAGCCAAAATATTGTTGCTACATTACACTGCTGTTGTATGACAATTATTCGATTGTTCAATACATTAAAACTCTTTGACAGGGAGTCCGTTATTTGTTGGCATGGATGCATGAATACTTTTTGTCAGTAATTAAATAGATATAGGAAGAAGACACTCAGCCCAAATCTGCTTAACCCTTCAATTAATATACTTAAAACTCTACCTACCCCATGATATGTTTACCTGATAAAATATATGCATTAGTAGTCTTAACAATTTCAATCCAACCGACAGCCACAGTCTTCTGGAGCAGTGATCCAAATGTTCCCTACCGTTTATATGGAACGTGATCCCTGATTTCACTCTTGAATGACCTAACACTGATTATTCTGGATTTCCACCTCAGTAGACAATAACATTGTTTTATCTACCCTATTGATCTTGTTAACATTTTAACCAGATCCATTAAGGCACTGAACATCCCGGACAGATCTCAATTGTAGCCCATCAAGAGCCCTGTGTCCTTCCACTGGTCTGGTGCCTAAACTTGAACTCAATAATTTACTTGGGGGCTGATTAAGGCGTTAAACAACTGAAGCGTAATTTACTCAACTTTGAATTTCAATTCAACAGGACAAAAGCCAACATTTCATTTGTCTTATTAACTGCCCTTTGTACCTGTGCATGAATATTTCGCGATTTGTGCACCTAGAAACTGATATCCGTTATTACTTCTCAGATCCCAGTGTCTATCTCCATGAAGAAAATTCAATTGCTCACTAGGTACTAACACACTGGGCCAATATGTTAGTGCATAATGTGTACTAATATTAACGATTCACGTTTATTGCGGCTGTATCTTGTGGCCGTATCTTGTGGCCGTAATTCTCAGGCTTTTTGACTCACTGAAACTCTGTTGTTGCTTCTCTGAACAGTTCTAAATATTTCTGCCAATAATTCTGTCGCTCATTGACATGAACACTCTGCTTGACACTGCTAATCAGTGAAACCAAGGCTTTTTTTTTGTGAATGATATAACTTGTTGCTGTGAAGATACTCTGTCAGTGATTCTAGGATTTGCTAGTATTGCTGAGTCACTGAGTATTAATTCCGCTAAATGACAGTCTTTTCATTCATAGCAAGAGCTCAGTATGGAATACTGATTGCTAATGAGAAACCTTTCTACAAGAATGCAGGAAAGTTAGATGTTAGTGTGGGGGCGGTGCAGAACAACTTATGAAAGACAATAACGTAAAGTGAGAATATTAAACAACATTTTCTTGAGAAAAAAACTTACCTGACAGTTTTCCCAAATCCGTTCTTTCTTTGTGGACTTTGGAATTGTGACAACTCCATTCTTGGTTTTGAGAAAAAAAAATAATCACAAGTTGAATGATCAATTTATCCTCAGTGAAGACAAATCATTTTGTTTCTCTGTCACTTTACTTTTGTATTATTTAAAAGTTAGTCTTTTCTTCAGCTAGTGAAAAGAAAATGGCTCACTTAGAGTCGATACTAATAGAACTTGCCACGTTAACGGCCACTGTTTTTGAGAGGTATTAAAACAAAATAAATAGGACAGGCCAAACAGAGACAAGCATGGGAATTTCTAGAGGTCTGGTTCTCCACCAAGGTCATCAATAAACACGTAGAATTAGACCCTATATACACACCACTGCAAAGAAAAACTGGAAATGATGTAATCAACTCCAATGGACCCCAGAGTTTAGATACCAGGCGGAAAAACACAACAGCACTTCATTGGAGGCTGCACTGATGATGTTACCCAGCAGGGTAATGAAACGTCTGCGAACTAATGAACTTGCTCGGCGAGCAAACCAACCACAGACAGTGGAATGGTTGTAATGTCACCAGACCAGTAATCAAGAGACCCAGGAACATGCTGTGGGCCACAGGTTCAAATCTAATCAATTTAAATAATAAGAAAAATCTGGAATTGAAAGTTAGTCTCATCAAATGGTGACCATGAAACTATCATCAATTGTCATAAAACACTATCCGATTCACTATTCCATTTAGGGCAGGAAATCTTTCATCTTTAAATGTTAGTCCAGACCTACAGCAGTTTGGCTTTTAAATGGCCTCAAAAATGATCTAGCATGCTACTCAACTCAAGGGGAATTAGGGATCAGCATTAAATACTGGGCTTATCAGCAACATCCATACCCTGTGATGGAATTTAAAAAACAGAGTTAGTATATTATTTACATGAGTTGTTTACAGAGGATTAGTATATTATAAACAGCAGAGTTTAGTACTATATACTAAATATATAGGATTTTATTATATACATTAGTTACATATAGCATGGTCAGTACAATATACAAGTCAGATTATAAACAGTGTGTCTTAGTTTTATTTAAATTGTGGGCTGAAATGAGAAAGAACAGTTTTAAAACTAGTGTTTCAAGGGAATCTACATGTTTTGAAAAACAAGTAACCTGACACTTACAGCAGACATCACGTAAACAGCCATTTGAACAAGTAGTTTTTGAAGTGTTTGCAGATGAATTGGAGCTGAGGGGTTCTGTGCAGTAATGCAGTTGGGTGGCCACAAGAGGTATGTTGACCTATGGACTACTGACCAGCTATTGAAGACAAAAGCCTTTTGCTTGCCAACCACATGATTCTTGAGAACTGAACTGAACTGAAATCAAATTGAACGTTTGACTTTCTCCTGTATCTAAACACAGAGGCCCCTGAGAGCATCCCAAGTTTCAGTAGGATATGTATGCCAAATATTGAGAGAATTCTCAACACCAGAAACATTTCATTTCATGTACGGGTTAATGGTCACTTAACAGAATAATAGATTCTTATAATGATCAGTATCTGTACACTGGTCACCCAATGCCTGCACTATTACTCCAGAATATCAGAACACATAAGACTGTGTCACTCATTATTAACAAAAGATTACAGATTCAGTGGATGAGAAGCACAAGGAATAGTTGTTATCATCTCTTTATTATTAAGTAACTGCACGATACTGGGAAGTAGAAATTAGCAGACATTCCAATAGATAATCAAATACTTCCCCATTAGTTGTGGAAATTTCTTTGCAGACTTCTGGCTGAATTTTTGTTTAAAATGCATTCTTATACTCATCATTGTGAGTGATATTAGTGCTGTGGATTAGAAGGTATTAAAGTGGAAACTTCCGTAGTTAGTTAGTCTATCTCAATTATTGAATCCAGTTGAATCCAGCTAAAACTCTGATTAACCTGCCCCAGTTGCAAAATAACATTCTTTATTGTACAAATGTGACATTCACCATTTGAAAGCCAGCTCTTCTCAATGAGATTGCTGATTTGTGGACAGATTTAAGCCTTTTGTTCTTACTCACTAGAAACTGGGGTGAGTCAGCCTACAATAATCTCCAGTTGTCCTACTAAAACCAGCATACATTAGACTAACTTCCCATCTAAATTTGAATCCAAGCACCACAATGGAAATGTAACCCTCCTAAACATCAGGGCTGCTCTAATTCTGGCCTTTTGAGTTTACCCAATTTTAATTCCTCTGCCATTTGCAGCTGTGCCTTCAGCCCTGGAGTTCTCTCCCAAAACATCTTCACCTCTTTTTACAGGAACAAAAACAAAGTTGCTGGAAAGGCTCAGCAGGTCTGGCAGCATCTGTGGAGGAGAAAA
>JAHRHZ010000058.1:13919963-14005103 GCA_024137785.1 Ginglymostoma cirratum | reverse complement strand
GCAGCATCTGTGGAGGAGAAAACAGAGTTAATATTTCGGGTCCGGTGGCTCTTCCTCAGCTCTGAGGAAGAGTCACCGAACCCGAAAGGTTGACTCTGTTTTCTCCTCCACAGATGGTGCCAGACCTGCTGAGCTTTTTCAGCAACTTTGTTTTTGTTCCTGATTTACAGCATCCGCAGTTCTTTTGGTTTTCACCTCTTTTTATTCCTTTAAGACACTTGTTAAAGTTACCACTTTGATGAACCTTTTGGTCATCCGTCCTAATATATTCTTATTACCCTGTTACCTCGAGGTTTAGTTATTCAAATACAGTTCTGCCTGGGCTCACACATACTAGCCACAATACAACTGTTAGAAGCAGTTCAGAGAAGGTTGACTTGATTCATTCCTGGGATGCCAAGTGCTTATTTCATGAAGAAGGGTTGTACAAATTTGCGCCAATAATCTTTGGAGTTTAGAAGAATGAGAGGTGATGTTGTTGAAATATAGAAGATCCTGAGCGGATTTCATAGTGTGGATACCAGGAGGATATACTTTTGTGGAGGAGACTAGAACTAGGGAACAATTTAAGAATAAGAAGTCTTCATGTTAATAAAATGGAGATTTTTGTATTATCTCTCAGAGGATCATTAGTGTGTGAAATTCCATTCCCCAGAAAGCAGTGGAGGCTGTGTCTTTGAATTTATTTACAGCAGCATTAGACATACCTTTGAAAGACAAGGAGATGGGTCCAGACAGGGAAGGGGAGTTCAGACCACAAGATCAGCTAAGATCTTATTGAATTGTGGGTAGGCTCAAAGGACTGATCAGCCTACTCTTGCCCCTAGGTCTTGTGATCCTTCAGGAATTATTGGTTATCTGTAGCCTTTTTAAAAATTCATTCTGGGGGAATGTAGGCTTCATTGACTGGGCCAGCATTTACTAATTTCCATTAAGTGGTGAGCTGCCTTCTGGAACTGCTGCAGTCCATTTGATGAAGACCACAGGGAAGGAGCTCCAGGATTCTGACCCAGTGAAACTGAAGGAACAGTGACATGTTTCCATGTCAGGACAGTAATGATGTGGAGATGAACTTGCAGCTGGTGGTGATCCTGTGTATCTGCTGTTCTCGTCCTTTGAGATGACACTGGTCCTAGGTTCCAGCCCCACAACTCTCTGAAGTGTATGCACTCATCTAAATCCGGCTGCTCAGGCGCACCCAAATTTAATCACTCCACCACTGGTAGTGATGCCTTCAGGTGCATAGATCCAAAGCATTGGAATTTCCTCCCTAAACCTCTCAAACTCTCTTTCCAACGTCAAGACGCTCCTCGAAACCTGCCTCTTTGATCAAGTTGTTAGTCTTTGGCCTTCATATTTTACATGGTTTGTATCAATAGTCCATTATAATATTCCACTAAAACATTTTGTTAAATTTTATTACACTAAAAGTGCTACTGAAAGAGGAGTTACTATTAATATAATCCATTGGACCATCCAGGCTCCATCTCAGTCTTTACGCATGTAAACACTCTCTCCCAACCTGCAACATTTTAAATCTGGAAAGCCCAATAAGCTCAAGTCTATGATTTCAAGTCAGCTTTAGGCATATTCAAGATTACCGACAGTGGATATTTCAAGCCTCACAGCAGCACCCAGTAATCTTTATATAATTACCTATTTTAGAAATATTCAAATTACTGTTAACATTTAATATAATTAGAACCATTTGAAGGATTTTTTTTAGTATCACTAATGTTCTTTCATTCAAAACAACTAACGTGTTTTGGTTTGTGACTAAACTCCAGATATGGTTTTATCATCTGAGGAAAAGTTAACCAATTAGAAATCATGGCAATGTATATTAGACAAGACTTCAGACTTACTTGTATACTCCACCGGATACAGATTTGAGAGGGTGAGCAGTTATATTTCTCTGACATTTTGATGATGTCAGGATGTGACAAAGCCTCTCCTTTAGCTAGTGGGCAGTACCCTTCAAAGACTATTCCATGGCTTCTGCAGTAGTCCACTAGTTCCTGGGGCCTCTGGAAAGGATGATATTCAGCCTGTGCAACATACAACATATGTACAGTATATCACAATACACTATTACATAGCCAGAGCTCAAATCTACAAGTTAATCCATCAACTCTTGTAGAATATTGTACCAAATTCAAGTTCTTGTCCTGGATATACAACCTCCGATTTTCATACAGTACAATTCAAGTAACCTCAAACTCCAGTACAATGTTGATCTTTTAAAATTTGTTTATACAGTATTTCATTACTTTAGTTTGTTTCTTTATTTCACTTCCATTAAGTACCTCCTTGCCACATACTATGGGGATAAATTTGAGCTGGATGGCCTAATGGTCAATCTCTCTACCTTGGAACAACTTTTCTACAGTTGGCTGTTGGGATGTATTCAAGTGTGGACATAGACAACTCCTATTCTGTCCATGCAGAACAGCCTTATTATGCTCAGCTGAGACGAGTAACTTGTAGTGCAACATATCATCAGCCTGAAACTGAATGTAACATCACATTCATGGGAAGCCCTACACAGCTACTGTGTTACATTTCGCTGTGATGCAATTGTAACTAAATCAGTTAAAGTATCAACCAAAAATGTCACAGTGTTTACAATCTTCAATAATCCAATATTTGTCTAAATATACAAATTAGTTCTCTTGTAGCCACAGTTAAGCATGTAGTCCCTCACTTTTCTGTATTGCCCTTTAGGTTGCTTCTCAGCCTTGCTATCCCTTTGGTGATTTCCTTACTCTTGTCTTAATTTTATGTTGTTTTTCTCTTATTGTTTTCATCTTGATGCTTTTCTTTTCATTCATTTTATTAGACATGTTGTAGAGGGAGCTGCTGCGGGTGTACGGTATTTTCCAGGACAGGTACAAGGAATATGTGGGCCTGGATCTTCTGAGCAGCTGCAGTAATTGTCAGATTGCCACTGAGCTCATGAATTCCCCTGACTCACACTGCAGTGCCTTTCTCCTGGGGACCTCTGAGCCTGCTTTCACAGAAATAAGCAGTGCAGTGTCCCCCAGAGAACTCTGTCAGAGGGGAATAGGCTCAGGGAAGACAGAACACACCATGTCTTTTCAGCACCAGCTGCTGCATGTGATGATATAGGAGCAGAAGTAGAATGAGATGAGTCAGATATATAAATTGTGTGGTTGCATGAAGGAACGGTGTGAGTAGGTAGTCAGATCAGTGAGGAAATTAGCTTAGGTTAAGAGTGTCATCGTGTGGCTGGGAGATGTTGTTCAGTTAGGGATGGTAATCAATTTGGGATGTTGATCAAGAGGGCCTGTGATTAATAAACTACTTTAGCTTGCAACTTCCATCTGTGTCCAACACACAACATTCATTCCTTTTCCCACCAATCCTTTACTAGTGTTGTAGATGTGATACAGCCTCATTTACATAGTAACACCAATCTTTGAATTGCTCTGTCACCCTTATGCATCAGTCTATTTTTGTGGGTCATATTGTTCAATCTCCTTCCCAATTAGCTCACATTGTCTCTTTAGCCACATCTTCCAGCCTCCCTTTACATTCCATCCACTTTTGATTCCCTTATCTTTCTCCTCCTCAGTTCCTCATTGCATATTCTCCCTTATCACTCAGTACCAACCCAGCCCTTTCTGTCACTGACTCTCTCTCCATCCTCTCCCTTCCACCACTTGCTATTATATTCTATCCTAATACCTTCCAATTTTCCATCATGATCCTATATCCCTTCCTATCTGATTTCCCCCACAATGTTCATCCTTATTTTCTCTAGCACTTCCTTTACTCTCTGACTAACGCAAACTCACAACAAAGCAGGAAATTACTTTTAAAAAAGACATTAACATTGCCACGGTCCAAGTTTAGTTTTGATCTATGGTGACGATTGAAAAAATAAACATGCAAGTCATCAGATCATAAGACACGAGTAGAATTAGGCCATTCAGGCATTGAGTTCATTCTGCCATTTGATCATGGTTGATGTGTTTCTCAATCCCATTCTCCTGCCTTCTTCCCATCACCCTTGATCCCCTTACTGATCAAGAACCTATCTCTATCATAAATGCACTCAATGACTTGTACTCCAGAGCCCTCTGTGGCGATGAGTTCCACAGATTAATAACCTTCTGGCTGAAGAAATTCCGCCTCATCTCAGTTCTGAAGAATCAGCCCTTCACTCTGAGTCTGTGCCCTTGGGTCCTAGTTTCTCCTATCTTCTCCATGTCCACTCTATCCAGGCTTCTCAGTATTCTGTAAGTTTCAATCAGATCCCCCCATATCCTTCTAGACTCAATCAAGTACAGACCCAGAGTCCTCAACCCCTCATTTGACAAGCTCTTCATCCCTGGATCATTCCAGTAAACCTCCTCTGGCCCCCTCCAACACCAGCATATCTTCCTTAGAGACGAGACCCAAAACTGCTCACAACATTGCAAATCTTGTCTGACTGGAAACTTCTACAGTCTCAGCACTATATTTCTGTTCTTGAATAATAGCTGTTTTGAAATGAATGCTATCATTGAGGTTGTAGATATGCTTGCCAAGCTGGTGGGTTTGGTTGCAAATGTTTTGACACCCTGCTAGGTAACATCATCAGTGCGTCTCTAGGGAAGCATCAGTGTTCCGTCCCACTTGTCATTTATCTGCCTTGGTTTGCTGGGGCGGATGGTATTACTTCCAGTTCTGTTTCTCAGTGGTTTGTACACAGGGTCTAATTCAATGTGTTTGTTGATAGAGTTCCAGTAGGATACCCAGGCCTCCAGAAATTCCCTGGCGTGTCTCTGTTTGGCTTGTGCAATTATAGATGTGTTGTCCCAGTTGAATTTGTGTCCCTCATTGTCCATGTGTAGTGAGACAGCTACATACTACACAAGTGGGACAGAACACGGACACTTCACCGCAGATGCACTGACGATGTTAACTAGCAGGGTGATGAAACGTTTGCAACCAAACACACCGCCTCGGCAAGCAAGTCTACATCCACAGCTTGAACTACAAATCGTCTCAAAAACTCTGAATGCTAACATTGCACTTGCCTTCTTAACCGCTAACTGAACCTGCATGTTAACCTTAAGAGAATCCTGAACTACGACTCCCAAGGCCCTTTGTGCTTCAAATTTCTGAAGCCTTTCCCCATTTAAAAAATAGTCTATGCCTCTTTTCTTCCTACCAAAATGCATAACCTCACACTTTCCCAAATCATATTTCATCTGCCAATTCTTTATTTACTCTTCTAGCCTGTCCAAGTCCTACTGCAGTCTCTCTGCTTCTTTACCACTGCCTGTCCCTCCACCTATCTTTGTGTCATCTGTAAACTCAGCAACAGTGCCCTCAGTTCCTGCGTCCAGATAGTTAATGTGTAATGGGAATAGTTGTGTCCCAACACCGACCTCTGGGGAACTCCACTAGACACCAGCTGCTATCCTGAACAACAGCCCTTTATCCTCATTCCATGCATTCTGTCAGTCAATCAATCCTTTATCCTTGCCAATACCTGGCCCCTAACATCATGGGCACCTACCTTATTTAGCAGCCTCTGGTGCAGTACTTTGTCAAAAGCCTCCTAGAAGTCCAAATGGATCACAACCACTGGCTCTCCCTTGTTTAACTTGCTCGTTATCTTCTCAAAGAATTCTAACAGATTTGTCAGGCATGACCTCCCTTTGATGAAGCCATGCTGACTCAGCCATACATTATCATGTCCCTCCAAATACTGCGCAATTTCATCCTTAATAATGCACTCCAAAATCTGACCAGTGACTGAGGTCAGCCTAACCAGCCTTTAGTTTCCTGTCTTCTGCCTTCCACTCTTCTTAAACAGGGTGTTACATTAGCCATTTTCAGTCCTCTGGGACCCTCTCTGACTCCAGTGATTCCTGAAAGATCACAACCAATGCCTCCAAAGTGTCCTCATCTCTCTCCTTCAGAACTCTGGGGTGTAGTCTATCTGGTCTGGGTGTTTTATCCACCATCAGACCTTTCAGCTTCCCCAGAACCTTCGCCTTAGTGATGGCCATTACACTCACCTCTGTCCCCTGACTCTCTTGTAGATCTGGTATGCTGCTGGTGTCTTCCACTGTGAAAACTGATGCAAAGTACCTATTCAGTTCCTCTGCCATTTCTTTGTTTCCCATTATTACTTCCCCAGTCTCATTTTCCAGCAGTCCAATGTCCACTGTTGCTGTCTCTTTAACCTATTTAAAAAGAACTCTTGCAATTTTCTTTTATATTACTAGCTAGCTTACTTTCATATTTCATCTTCCCCCCCACCCCCCACCATTGCTTTTTCAGTTGTCCTATGCTTGTTTTTAAAGGTGTCCCAATCCTCTGGCTTTCCATTAATCTTGACCACATTGTATGCATTTTCTTTTGCTCTTATGCTGGCCTTGACTACTCTTGTCAGCCATGGTTGCCTCATCCTTACCTTAGTATGTTTCTTCTTCCTTGGGAAGAATTTCTGCTGTGTCTCCTGAATTATCCCAGAGACTCTTGCCATTGCTGCTCCACTCTATTCCCTGTTAGGCTCCTCTTCCAATCAACTCTGGCCAGGTCCTCCATCATGTGTTTGTACTTACCTTCACTGAATTGTAATACCGTTACATCGGATTCCAGCTTCTCCCTCTCAAACTGCCGGGTGAATTCTGTCATATTATGGTCACTAC
The DNA here is from genome assembly GCA_024137785.1 of Ginglymostoma cirratum. Taxonomy (NCBI): domain Eukaryota; kingdom Metazoa; phylum Chordata; class Chondrichthyes; order Orectolobiformes; family Ginglymostomatidae; genus Ginglymostoma; species Ginglymostoma cirratum. Next base: position 13,998,432 of record JAHRHZ010000058.1, on the reverse strand, counting down.
CTCCTAGGGATTCCTTTACTTTAAGCTCCTGAATCAAGGCTGCCCCATTAGCAAATCCAGAATTGCCTGTTTCCTGATGGGCTCTACCACAAGCTGCTCTGAAAAAACAAATCTCGTGAACATTCCAGAATTCCTCACCTTGAGATCTGCTACCAACCTGATTTTCCTAGTCCACCTGCATTTTGAAGCACCCCATGATAATTATAATAGTGCCTTTTTTACATGTCTTTTCTATCTCTTGATTTTTTTTTGTCCCACATCCTGACTACTGCTAGGAGGAGTGTACAGATCTCCCATCAGTGTTTTACTTTTAGTGCCGATAGTGAGCATATCCTCTTAAGGCCTATATTAGCTCATCATAACATTCCCAAAATACATTACATTCCTTACCTCCCTCTGCTTCATTCCCAGGAAATGTGTGGGTGAAGAATATCTTTACCAAGGTTTCAATATTTCACTGCCAATCTCAAAGCACATTTTTAAATTCAGTGTATACAGTAAACTATCAAAACCTTGAATGCATATAAAATGAAACCACTTCAATTATCGGGTTAGAAAGCATCTTTCAGGGGGTTTTGAAACAAGAGCATTCCGCCTAACAAGCACAATGCAAAAAGAAAAATGTTAGTAAATGCTTTCACATTATCTTCTGCAGGTAAAGCCAGGCTGAGAGAATGGTGTTTCTTGTTTATACAGCATTCACAGATTTACTTAAATGGAAGGAAACAACTACAAACCGTTATAATAGTGATTACTCATTTTGGTTTTCCATCCTCAAAACGGTACATTTTTAACAGTTTGTCATTGTGGTACATGCCCTAGTCAGACACAATACTGCTCAGAAATTAACTGGTTTAATGCATTTCTGACACTTGCTGCAGAAAATAACATTTTGCTTGCCACATCACGAAAATGAATTGCTTCACAAGAGAAATATCGTGTTCTTCATCTACAGAACAAATAATCTGGTCAGCATTCAACTTTCATTTACTGTGAATCAAGATTTAAAGACCAAGAGCAGAAAAGAGATAAATAAAATAAAAAAATTGAGCGGAAGAGTAATTACTAGCAGGAAAAGAGTTCACAAAGCAGATGCATCCAGGACAATAACTTTCCTACAATTATAACTGGGACTTAAATGTAATATCAGAAGTGAAGCTTTGAGAATTGAAAAAATACTCACTGTTCTCAGACATGGATTTCCTCCCTTCTCACCCTCACTAAATTTGTTGCCTTTCAAGATACATTCCGCCAAAAAAGATACTTGTGGTGCATGTATCATCGCAGTTATGTGGAATAGGCTTTTAGACAAGTCATTTTTTTATTCAGTAATTTTTAAGAGATTTGTTCACCCTGACATGGGCGATAGGCTACTGCAGTGTATTTGGTGAGGCAGACAGCTGATTCAGCTGGCACCTCCAATGAACAAATTCGTCTCAAATCCTGATTGGGAAGAATTGCCTTTGCCTGAAATTTAGAGTAAGAGTGACAGCGGCAGCAGTTCAAATGAAGACACATCAACTTCTGAAGCTTGCAAATGCGTGTGGTGAAATTGGCCCTGATTTGATGTAATATGGATATATCTAAAGAGAAAAGTACGAGAGGAAAAATAATTTGGATGGTGCCACTTCCAGCAATCCTGTACTGATTGACCTTGATTCTCCAGGAGCAGTCTGTGTAGTACTGCTCGAAGTGGTGCTATGTAAATTAATTTCTCCCAGTACTTTTTTTCACTCATGGGATATGGTTATTGCTGGCTGGGATTTATTGTCTGTAGCCAATTGTGTGGCAAAGTCAGTGGCCAGCTGCATCAATGCAGTCTTGGGATGTAGAGAAACCCACAATGTTGTTAGGAAGGGAGTTCCTCAGACAATGAAGGAACAGCAATTGTCCAGCATTGTGGATGTTCCTGTGCTATTGCCCTTCCAGGTGATAGAGGTCACATGTTTGGAATTTGCCACTGAAGGACCCTTGATGAATTACTGCGGTACATCTTATTGATGATACACACTGCTGCCACTGTCTGTTGGTTGTGAAGGGAGCAAATGCTGAAAACTATCTTTTATCTGTTTTGTATTGTATCTGCACTGGGACTCAACAGCTATTTCTGAGGCTAAAAATACTCTGTCAAACTCAAAAACATGTTCTCCGAAATCTTCGGTTGCATTCTAATCATTTACGTATATGTTTAAAGTGAAACTTTTCACAAGAAATACTTCAAAACAAATATTGCCTAATTGAAAATGTGAATGTTTAAGATAATATCTCCAGGTATCCTTTAGACAGACATCAGTTCTAATGCACCCCTCCCTTTCCTTTTCCTCTCAGTTACTCACTAACTGGCACTTTGGGGCTCAATCAAATCAACATTTCCAAGTTTAGCAAACAATAAGGACTATAAGAAAAAAAATCCCCGCTCCCCCACCCCAGCTTTTCTGAGCACTGTCAATCATTTAGTAGCTTAATTATTTTGTGTTATTTTTGTAAAGCAGTTGATCATCTATGGCATTACACATAGGGATTCCAAACCTTCTTCCCCTCTGTCAACACCATAACAACCATTTTCCAGCTCTGAAGACAGTCATATTGAGCTCAAAACATTAACTCTGTTTCTCGTCCCAGAGATGCTGCTGAATTTCTTCAGAACTTCCTTTTAACTCAAAACCAATGTAAATAGAGGCCACAAAATAGCCCTGGACTAGGATGCACTGACGAATTATTGTCTATTGTCTATTAGATAATGGAATCAAGGGTTATGGGGATAAGGCAGGAACAGGATACTGATTGTGGATGATCAGCCATGATCATAATGAATGGTGGTGCTGGCTCGAAGGGCTGAATGGCCTACTCCTGCACCTATTGTATTGTCTATTGAATGCATTCCCTATTTTAAAGTCACACATTCTACCATGTCTATAATGACCTTATTTATGAAAATTAGACCATGTTATTATATTCTCCTGTTAACAATGACAACTCAACAATAACTTTAATTTATATTGTGCTATTAACAGAGTCAAAACATCCATAATTATAGGGGTCTTGCTGCATAAACTGAGACAACAAGTCTCATAAGGAAATGTTAGGATGGACAACAAAAAGATTGGTAAAAGAGATGGGTTCAATGTAACACCTTAAAAGTGCAAGGGAGAGACATTGAGGCAGAGAGGGTTATTAGGAATGAACTTCAAGAATTTGTGTCATAGACAGCTAAAGGCATATCATCCAATGGCGGAGTGATTAATATTGAGGATTCACAAGGCTATTTGTTGGTAGAGCACAGAGATGGGTTGAAAGACTGCAGGATATGACAAGGATGAAAACTTTAAAGTTGAGGTGTTGTTGGATTAGGAGCAGTGTCGGTTAGCTATCATGTGGGTGTTGCTGAATATAGCAACAGAGTAATCAGGTGTTTGGACCTTGTTTGAGGACGTTGTAACCAGATGGAGTAGAAATTAGTTACAGCATGCACCATAGTCAAATTTGCAACTATGTTCTCTGGCTTACCTGCTAGTCCTTAAAGTGCTTGCTTTATGCTACTAAGTTTCTGTTTTTTATAAATGGAATTCTAAAATCCTGGAACCTGTAGGAGTCAGTCAGGGGATTATGGAATCCACATATTGGAGGCTGCTTCTGGCCTAAACTGAAACACACTGCTAGTTTCAATTGCGTCTGTCCATCCAAGAATTTACAAGGGCTTGCTGAAATTTCAAACTTCCTGAATTTGATAAGACCCTGGCTGGTGAGCTGCATTAGGACGTCCTTTCATTGATTTTATGGAAATTAGGGCTAGGCCCGATTTGGAAACAGCCTCACGCCTCCGCATTTAGGCACGTGTTCCAGAGTTACTGCTGCATTTGTGTAGTTCCTAGTGCAAATCCAATTTCTTAGTCTGTGCAGCTCTCAATTAAGATTAGTTCAATTAATGAGGGGATGTTTCCTTTAAAATTTAACACCTTTCTTTAAAAGAAAATGAACTAAAAAAATCACACGGCAGAATTTTCCAGCCAGTTGGAAGTGAGTATGAAGGTGAGTGAGGGAAGACAGTGCCCAAAAATTGAGTCAGTAATCCTGTCATGATCCCATGCGCTGCATGGTTTCCCCAAGGTGGGATTGAAGGAAAGCAGGAGAACCCCTTGGATCTAATGGATAAGTAATTCAAAAAATGGTTGAAGCTGTTAAGAAGGCAATTATTAGCCATTAAGTGATATAAAATATAATTTTAATCTATCTTCTATGTTCTACAGTCCCAGAAGCCATCTACTGCATCACAAAACGATTTTTTACATGGAAAGGTAGTAGGACATAGAATGCTTCAGGAAAAACAGACACAACATAAATTTTTATTAGGCTTCATAAGGAAGCTGAACAAACATTTGGTAAAAGAAAGTTTTAAATGACTATGGGAAAAAAGGCAGAAATGGGGCTCAGAGGTTAGATATTTTAGACAGCTCAATGTGTCAAATAATCTTTTTTGAGTTCTGTGAAATTCTATACCGTATAATATGTAGTAATATGACATATGAGGAATACTGATTTAAAAATTATTAACTGAGTGCATTTTAGGAGCAAAGTTCTGTAAAACATCATAAACAGTAATGTCTTTAGAACAACTGAAACATGACTGACACTTACCAGAAAAGTTCAAAGTAGACAGTCTTTGAAATTAGTGTCGCAAATTTAATTTGCTTACAGACTTTTGACAATGTACCTCCTCAGATCATATGAATTGTGACACTTCACTAACTGTCTTAACAACTACTAAAACTTGGCATAACGTTTATGTGAGGTTTTATTTACAACATGGCGTTTGGTTCAGAAGAACTGGGAAAAAAACAGTATATCCTTAAAATTGGCAGCTCTTGGACACCACAAATGCCAAAAGATTAGGACACTTGTTCCTCAGAAACTGGCTGACAATCTTTGTGTCCTCAGGTCAAAACCATGTTGTGGGAGCCTTGCAGGATTACCTGATGTGACAATCAAGCTACTTCACCTCTGTCTCTGGTAACTAGGTTAACTATATTTAATAAACTTGGCAAATACCTTGATTATTGATTGATTGATTGATTTATTGTCATGTGTACTGAAATACAGTGAAAAGCTTTACTTACGAGTGGTACAGGCAGATCACAGCAAGCAAAGGATGTACAGATCAAAAAGACTTGGAAGCATACAGGTTACAATATTTGAGGCTTCAGTCCATTCAAAAGTCTGATAACAACTGGAAAGAAGCTGTTTCTGAACCTGTTCCTACATGTATTCAGGCTTGTGTATCATCTGCCTAATGGAGGAAGTTGTAGGAGATCATTATCAGGGTGCGATTGGTTTTTGATGATGTTGGCCACCTTTCCGCAGCAGTGAGCTATGTAACCATGTAAATAGAGTCCATGGATGGAAGGTTGGCATCCATGATGGTCTCGGCTGTGCACATAACCTTTTTTACTTTGTTATGGTCCTGGGCAGAGCAGTTGCCATTAGCAGGCCATCATGCACCCAGACAGTATGCTTTCAATGATGCATCTGCAGAAGTTGGTGAGGGACCTTATGGACATGCCAAATTTCCTCAGCCGCCCGAGGAAGAAGAGGTGTTGTTGTGCCTTCTTGACTGTCACATTTACATAGCAAGTCCACGACAGGTCGTCGGTTATTGTCACCACAAAGAACTAGTTTTGTCACCATCTGCCTTTGCAGTGATTTTTTTATATACCAGATAACAGCGTGTACTGCTACAAAATAGATTTTAAAAAATTCAGCACGGAAATAGAGAAAACTGAGATTCTCTGTCGGCCTTCAGTAACCAAATTTAAACTGACTAACCAGGCATCATAAATAATGAGATATTAAAACTATACTTCTTAGCTGAAACCTACCTGAACTCCCTATCCAACACTTGCCCATTCTACATAACCCAGTGTTGCTTGGTGTGTTTCAGCCAGAATAAGATGAATAACTTAAATAGCGAGATCTTTTGAGTAATTTTAACTGAATGGCACAAATCCTAAACATTTGAGGTACCCCTATTGGTGTAACATTCTCTTTCTAAAGGGCGATCTGGACAGCAAGATAATGCTATTATTTCTAGAAATTTGTAATTCTTCTAAATCCATAAGCAGGGAGGGTTGGCATGATAATGTTTTTGTGTTTCCCAGTAATAATAAAAATGGGTTCATTTGAGGATCTGCAGCACAGTGGGTTGAGGGTACAAATATTTTGAGGTTTAGTTTAAAAGCATGAGGACATTATAAATGTAATGCAATTTGCAGGGTGTTCATTATCAGTAAGTTTCTGCTGTGGATCTTCATGTGACTGAGCACATCAAACTGCAGCGCTTTGAGCACATGGAGCAGGATGTCCCATACACAGGGATTTAGAATTACTTCTTTCTCTTTTACAATAAAGATGTTATGATGCAAAGTGCAATGAAGATCAATGTAAAAGTCGTCATAATGTTTCATGATTGGTAGCAAGCTCCTCCCAATCATTAATATCAACGCTACTCTGCTTCAAGGAGAGCTTCATGGTGCCTTTGTTGTATTTTCTTTGTCCAGTCCTGGACTACTTGTCATTTGAAAGTTCAGTACACAGAACCTAGCTTTTGATGACTTGTAGAGGTCATTGTTGTCAAAATCTCACTGCCATAGTTTGTAGAAGGCTGAGCTGGCAAAGCTGATCCCGTTTAGGATCTCCTCATCAATGGTTCCCTTTTGAGTGAGGTGGCTTCCAAGGCATGGAAAGTGATCACTTATATTCCATAGTCTCCCCTTTAACATATGGCAGGTGGAGTTTTTAACTGACCAGATCTAGGTTGATATGAGAATTTTATTTTGGCAATATTCAAGGACAGGCCAAGTTTCTTGTATGCAGCATTTAAAAGATCAAGGGTGGTTTGAAATCCAGCACAGAATGAGCACTGACACAGCTGAATACTGCAGGTCATATGTGTCTCTGGTAGCCAGTTTAGTTTGGCATGGAGATGACTTAGGTTAAAGTATTTTTAAGCAGACAGTATTTAATACTCACACCAGAGGACAGTTTATCTTTGATGAGGTGAACAATCACTATCAGCTAGATTGTAAATAATATGAGGGTGACCAAACAGCCTTGCTTTACATCAGTCTAGATTTTAAAGGCGTCTCCCACTCTAGACAACTGTAATCATATCATCATGAAGTAATTACAGGATTGTGATGAAGTTTCTTGGACATCCAGATTTCTGAAGAACAATCCACAGAGCTTCCTGATTTACTGAGTGAAATGCTTTGGTCAGGTATATAATTACAATGGAGAGTTCCTGGTGCTGTTCTTGACATTGTTCTTGGAATTGCCTGTCGGCAGAGAGAGTATGTAATAGATTCCTCTGAAAGGTCTGAAACCATACAATGTCTCTGACAGGATTTCCTCAGCCATAGGAAGTAGGTGACCAGGAGAATGCACATCAGGGTTTTCCTTGCTATGGACAACAGAGGAACATTTTCTACAAGATGATTTATCTCCCTTCTTGAAGATAATTATAACTGCTGCATTCCTGAAATAAGGTTATTTTTTTTCTCCCAAATATGCACGATGAGTGCATGAAGCCTGAATTGATCAAAAGCCCACCAGCTTTGAAGACCTCAGCTGGAATACCATTAGGACTGCAGGCTTTGTTAATGTTCATCTGCTTGATTGCTTGTTGCAGTTCTTCCGGAGATGGTGGGTCACCCATGGATTGTGCCACAGGGTTCTAGAGCTTTGCATGTTGTGGCAGTCAGTGTACTGTTTGATTTCTCAAGCTTTCTCTTCCCACCACTTGTCTTTTATGCTCTGAATTTGTCTTTCGGCATCAACTTTGTGCCGTTAGAATTCTGCCTCCTTGACTTAGAAACTTTGGGTTGTTCTGGCAGGCAATAAACATTGCCTGTTTTTCTTCCAGGATATCATATGCTTCAACATTAATTTTGTTGAACCAGTCCTGGTGATGACAATGATCAGGACAGAGCTGTTTAGTACAGCTGACTCTATTCGATCCCACTGTTCTGGAACTGAGTTGTGTGTAAAGATTCTCCAGAATGACTTTGAGCAGCTTTTGCCAAAGACATCCGCTCTTCAGTTGGAATGCCTTAGGGTCGATATGTTGATCTTCCTTCTCTTAGATTTTTGGTTCCTGCAATGTTCCTTTGCGGGGTGGATGTTCATTACTAATCAAATAACTTGATGACCAGTCTAGCAGGCAGCCATCGTCAGATAGATTAAGTGTTACAGATATAACTTAGATCAGGACTTCCCAAAGTAGGGATCTTGGGATTCTGAAATATGAGGCTGCAATGGCCACTGTGTAGCTCTGAGTTACAGCAGCTGCATTAAAACCTTCGGGAAGCTCTCAGAGCTCTCACTTCAGGTTACTGTTATTTTTCAATCTTCAAAGTGGGAAAAAGGTTTCAGAAGCACTGACTTAGATCTTCGACTTGAACACTTACATAACTGAAGAGATGCTGATGCATTGACCTAGGATTCTTTCATGCACTTTTGTATTTGTGATTGTTATTTTGGCAGTATATGGTGTTTGTTTTATCAAAGCTATGCTGAGAATACTTTATCAGCAGGAAGGCATAATTTGCATTAGTTTTTCCCACCTTATTTTTCCAAATAGTCCTTCTCCAGACACCGGAGTCAACGCTGGCATTTACAGAGGGGGTTTGGTGGCATAGTGTTAATGTCAATAGTCTAGTAATCCAGAGACCCAGGTTTATTCTTTGAGGACATATTTTCGAATCCCATCATGGCAACTGGTAAATTAAAATAATAAAGTACAGATATGATGGGCTGAATGGCCTCCTTCTGTACTGTAAAATTATATGATTTTATGAAAACTTGTAATTGACAGGTGGCCTCAGTAACTCCAACAACATTCAAGGAGCATGACACCAAACAGGACAAAACTGCTTGACTGGCACAACACCTTGTTCTTCAACATTCTCCATCCTCCACCAACGCACAGTGGCAACAGTCTGTATCATCCACATGTGTTGCAGCAACCCATCAAAGCTCCTTTATCAGCACCTTGTAAGTGTACACTCTCTAAAGTTTGCTTGAGGATCAGGCACTGTTTATGTAAAAGTTTTGTCCATAGATTAAATTGGCTATAGACAGTAATAAGGTAGAATTTATGTGGTCTATGGTAGGAGCGAACTTGACTTCTCATCAAACCCTTGCATATTTTCCTGCATTATAAATATTCAAAATGCTGCAGCCTCTCACCTGATTGACATGTGGAATGATGTCACAATCTTCCTTCAGCTGCTCTAAATGAGAAATGAGGAAATTGCTCACTCCAATGGATCGACATATCCCTATAAGAAACAACGTGCCAGAGAATTAGTTACATGTCAGAGGATATCCTGTAAAGTACTTTCAGCATAGCAAAGATGCAGCTGCAGCAGTATGTCAGACAATAGAAATTTTCAGAGAAGAGCAAGAACTCCATGAGTGAAGGTCCATGTGGACACCATATTTTAAATGCCTGTTCCATCAAAACCCCTTTAGGAAATAGTTTTCTAATACAAACATACTGCAGCTTCCTGATGAATCATGTTAAGTGCTGGGAAAATTTAATGAGGCATAAGCAGAAAAAAAACAATTAGAAATGCGTCAGCATCAAAAGAAGGAAACTATGTTTTGTGCACTTGCCAAATTTATACGCAACTATAAGAATGAGGAACAAATGAGAGGGTCACAAGCAAGGACAAAGAGTTCCTAACAATCACAAACGTATTGGCTCTGTGACAGTACTGATTGTGCTGGAGTTTCGTATAATATCCAGTGAAATCTAAATAAGTCTAGCTTTGACAGCCAAGTATTAAGGTTAAAAGTTTAATTATAAACAAAGAGACCAGGGAGTTTTAACAGTAGTTTGACTTTTAGCCTTAAATAGTATTAATAAAGCCAGAAGTTCTCTTCTTTTCCCAAAAGATAGTCAAAATACAATTTTTGTTGGCATTAATAAACGCTAATAAATTTCGATGACATTTTTAAAACATAGAATTCTTGGGAATGCATGTGTTCCAGCAATTCAGCAATATGTTGTACATTATAATATGCTGTATATTTGAAATATTAATAGAAAATGGCAGAAAAGCATAGTAAGTATTTAGAAGAGAATAAAAGATCAGTGTACTTGTTAATAAAAGCAGAAATTGCTGGAGAAACTCAGCAAGTCCGGCAGCATCTGTGGGAAGAAAGCAGAGTTAACTGCTGAAGAATCACCGGACCCAAACTGTTAACTATGCTTTCTTCCCACAGATGCTGTGAGACCTGCTGAGTTTTTCCAGCAATTTCTGTTTTTATTTCAGATCTCGAGCATACACGGTTCTTTGTTTTATCTTCATCAAGACTTGCAAAGTTACTTACTCAAATCATTAACTTACTTTTCTCATTTAGGTGCCTGTAGCTTTCCAGTTTAAATTAAAATCTTTTGATATCACTGCATTATCATATTATTATACAATATTCACACATTTACCTTTCTGAATGAATAATGATAACCAATTGTTGTGCCTTTCACTAAAGAAACTCACCACTGGATTCACAGCAGGCAGGCACAACTGAATTACCTTTATTTACATCTGTTCAATGGAACAGAGATGAATTCTTACGAAATACTGCACTAAAGGAAACAACTTACACAAAAAATGTAAAATTTACGTGAATGTAAATTCTCACATTAAAATAGGATTAAATCAACATCAACAAGTCCTTAAGACGTAAAGTAATCAAAGCCAAAACAGATGAGACCATTATTTCCAGAGAAATTAAATGTAAAAACAAATCTCTTGACACCACCATGTCATTAATAAAAATACCATCTATTGACAAAAAGTAATAAAAAGAACAATTTATTTATTTTTCCTTCCTGCATACATTATCTGTTTTGAAGAAGGGTGACACGAAATGTTAACTCTGTTTTCTCTCCACACATGCTGCCAGACTTGCTGAGTATCCCCCAGCAATTTCTGTTTTTGATTTAAATTATCCTGTCTGGCTTTTTTCTCTTTTTGTCTGGGCGTGTCTTTCCATTTTCATTAACTTGATTCTGCTCTCTTAATCTGAATTTTGACTTTTAATGGTTGAGACTGTGATGGTTATTGATTAGTCTTCATAGAATCCCTACAGTGTGAAAGCAGACCATTCGGCCCATTGAATCCACACTGACTTCTGGAGAGCATCTCACCCAGACCCACGTGGCCCGCTGACCTATCCCTGTGACCCATGGCCAATCCACCTCGCCTGCACAACTTTGGACTGTGGGAGGAAACTGGAGCACCTGGAGGAAACTCACGCAGACATGGGGAGAATGTGCAAAGTCCACACAAATTGAATTGAATTGAATCTGGAATTGAACCTGGGTCCCTGGAGCTGTTGTTCTGCCCTGTCTTCAACAAAACCCTTTACTCTACCGACGAACAGTGTAATACAGTAAAGTCCTGACATATGGGAACCTACCTTTTGAAAATTTGCATATCTGTGCAAAACTTGCAGGGTGCCTTTTCAGCCACTGCCACCCCAATGTTCACACATCTGTGGTATTTTGGGAATATATGTGCACACTGAATGGTGGCATTTTAGTGCATATCAGCAAATTTTCAGCTTCTTTTTGATTTTCACTTTGGGAGGTAGCAGGAACTTAGATTATCGATCTCTTCTTGTCAGATTTCAGTTTTAAAGCAAATTATCTGCATAACATGGATGGAGTCTGTCTCCAGTCTTCATGAGATATGTAAATGATCCCAGTCTCTTTACAACAAAGCCGAACACATACTTGGCCTTATCACTTCAGTGATTTTCACTATGACCTTCAGACTAGCATTAAATTTCCTATGTTTTATGGCTGGTGTATCATAACTCATCTTCACCTTGTCTTGCTTTTCTTACTTTGCTATCGACGTCAGGTTTAAGCAAATTAAACCTCGTCCGAGGAATGTGTTTTTAAACAGTAATTTGAAAGTTAAGCAATCTGTTATGGCGTTATTCTGTACAAGAACAGAAAATTCAGCATATGTCGAAGAGAAACATGGGAATTCAAGTCAGAGGGTCATACAGCACGGAAACAGACCATTACTGCCTAGCTTGTCAGCTAGAAAATACTGCAAAGATCTCTTCACAATAAAAATTCTACATTAAAGTGCAGCTGACATTATCATCAATTAGAAATTAAATCACAATAATACTTCCCACGGAATTTCAGACAGAAACATAACATATTAAACAAAATAAGGAGGAAACTACCTTGCTTATTTGTTAATAAAACATTTGAGGATTCTGACTGAATGGGTTACTTAAGTCTTTTAAATAATCTATCAAACAAGGTAGCATAACATTATTTATATTAAGAGTGTACAAACCTGCATAGTGTTCACATTGTGTAGCCACGGAATATTTTGGTCAGTACTTAGAACTATCAGCAGGTCACAATAGCAACTGAGGCCTCTGCACTGGAACTAGAAAAATTACACCAGAACTGAGTCTCTATGTGCTCTTAGGCCTCTTTTAATATGGTATATGTTAATAGGTTCTGAAATCTGGGGAGTATCAATCAGAATGATTCTTTTTTAAATTGGGATCTACTTTTTGTCATTGGTTCATAAAGCAAGGATGCGAAGGCATCTCTTTGGAGACTGAACCCTCCAAAAGAAATTCCACGAATGAAGACTCCAAAGAATGGGCCCCTGCAAAGCAATTAAATCTCTTGCAATGAATATGTTTCTGGGATTGTCCAGACAATCTTAGCTTAATCTAACTGGCAAAAACTGCCACCATTGAAACTGGAGTGGCCTTCAAAATGTTAATGTTCCTGTTATCATCTTAACTTTTAAATGGACAAGATACTGCTCGACTTGGGTGAATTAATACTGGCAGCACAGGGTCCTGTAATATCATTAGGACTTCAATGTCATTTTGACCTCCTGCAGCTGCCTTGCTAAGTGAAATGTGGTCTGCAGGAAGAAGAGATCCTTTAGTTAAGTGTTAATTTTCTTCAGTGGGCCCAAAGAGGAGTAGGAGTGCTCCTTCGGCCACATAAAAGACCTCTATCAGTGCAGGATCTTCTACCCAATTCCTACAACTAGCTGAATGTCTGGACTGTAAAACCTCTGGTGTGTGAATCATCCACAGGAACCATGTATAACTGTAAATTTATGAAGACAACATGAATTGTGATCACTGATGTATTTATCCTTATGGTTTGTGGGTAATAGATCCTTTGATGAGACTAAATCTGATTCGAGTCATCACTTGAACACAATGATAAATTATTTGTACTGATAGTATGACTGCAAAGTTAATTTCACATTGTAAACCAAAATCTTGACCATAGATTCAATGGCATCTTGATTTGGCTTACCTGTTGGAACCATCTCAAAATCACCCAGCTTGGACGCACAGTCTGTGTACAAATAGGTCCTATTGGAGTGAAAGGGATGAATAGGGGCCAGCAGCAGTCCACATTACTGCTTTGGAGAAAGGAGAAGTGCTCTTCCTCCAGATTAAGGTAAGTAAAATAACAAAAGCTTACTGTTCTTTGGTGGTGTCTACTAAATAGTGCTTTAAACACCATTAGTAAGGTTGCTGTAGATTTCAAATAAATTATATACCGAAGATTTAGCTAAATTAATCAGTGAGGTATTAAAATTACAAATAGCCATCAGATTGGCAGGGTGCCCCAAACACAAATTAGCACAGAAATTAGTGCTCAACTTATTTTTTACTGAAATATAGGGCACAACTGGGAACCATTTCTCCTACTATGGTTTCCCAGGCTGACTTTTCTCCAATCCTACTTCTTTCTCCTGAAAACTTATCTCGCCTATAAAGCCTCTCTTCAGATCTTAATTCTCCTGCAGATGGTATCCATCCCTCTTTTTGCTGTAAACCATCTTGGAGTGTGTTTTTCTTTTCATTACTGGCACTGGATAAATGTAAGTTACTCATTATTTCACCATCTGCACATTTGCCATGGCAATCAGATCAGTGAATACAGACATTACAATTGCTGCAAACTGTCTGTTTCTTAGATTTATAAATGACTTATTACCAGGTTCTGGTGAAAAAAGGACACTTGATAATCGGAATTCTCTGTGGTCAAATTTAAAAAAATTTGAAACCCAACATAAATCAAATGAAGAGGAAAAAGATTTTTGACAAACACTAACAGTTAGGTTATAAAATCAATGTATAAATTTATGTTGTCTGTTTTATGTGATGCAGCAGACATGTCTCAGCCATGTTGCAATGAGAAGAAAAAATGTATCACAGAGAGGTCAGCTTTATAGAACTTTTGCAGACAATCGCTTCAAATGATCCACTGCAAAAGGAGATAGGTATCCATGGGAATTTTACTGTTACCTTGGGGGAACAATCCATTGCGTGGGAAATGAATACAGAAATTTCTCTCCATTTGGATATAATATGCCTATTCCAACTGTAAGCATTGTTTTATCTTAATTTACTGTGCTTTTCATCTGGCAGATTGCATCAAAGTACTTTCCCATCTCAAAGTTTTTTTTTCATAAACATCACACTCTTTTTTCTTATCCACTTTGACTACTGAAAACATTTAGTTAACCATTCAGTTCTGTTCCACATCATAGACTTTGCTCTCAGAATTTCTAAGAATTGTATACATTGGCAACCTTCTTTTTAGTTAATGGAGGGACAGGAGATTCCCTCTTCACTTCAGGGAAATGTAACCTTTTGCTTCATAACTCCCAAAGCTCCAACAAAATTACTGCTGTCCAAAATTTAAGTTGCGACCATACTTCAGCGTCAAATTTATTCACACAAATTCTGAGAAACAAGAAAGACTCAGACTTATATAGTGCCAAAGTCCCAGAGCATTAACAATAAATAAAGCATTTTTTGAAGTGTTGTCACTGTTGCAATCCAGAAAATGTGGCAGCCAATTTGAGCAAAGCAAGTACACACGAACAGCAGTGTGGTAATGACCAACCAATCTACATTTAATGATAGTGATTGAGAGATACATTTTGGCAACAATCAATTTGTTTTTGTCCCAGGAGTGTTTCTTTTATCCCAGTGGAGGGCAGGAATAACCTATCTATAATCTCTTTCTTCCATAGGCTAGTCACAGAACGTGTAGTACATGGTTGAGCAACCCCAGTTTAACAAATGATGGTTACCTGGAAACATAGATGGAGTGCTAAGCGATGGCAATGCCAGTGAAGGAGTTTCAGAAGTGTTGTGTGAACATTTTCCAGAGGGACCTTCTGAACTGACACTTTGTTAGGTGCAGCATTCTCATAAGCATCAATCTTATTTTGAATTAAACGGCAGTTAAAATCATTTTTTGTCTGAATAATTTAGCATTCCAAATACATTTCTGAACTCCTACATCACTTTAACAATTCAAACAAGATTATAATTAACTAAGACCACAAATAATTACAGAGTTTCAACTGTCATTTGCTTAGGTGTCAACCATCGCAGAGATTATTTTTAAAAATTAAGCCAAACATCACTTATTCAAATTTAACATATTTATTTGTTCAACATCTTGTTAGTTCTGACTATAAAGATGTTTACTTAGTTACAAATTTCAGTTCTTGTGGGTATCCCCAAATATCTACTGACTTTGTTAATTGTTTAAATTTTCATGCAGTTAAAAATTTTATTGACAGTAGTAGTTTTTAACAAGTGTATCATGGAAGAAAGAGAGGTGTAGAAAAGGAATTTCCAGTCTTAGGGCCCAGGAAACTCATGGCACAGCCACCCCTAATGGGTCTGGTCAAATTTGAAAAAACTTAAAAGGCCAGATTTAGATGTGTGCAGATACTTCAAAGGGTGGAGAGATGAGAGGAGGTTAGAGAATTAGGCTAGGGAGACACCCCAAGTAGGGATCTGCAATTAAAACATATGTTGCTTTAACAGGAGCCAACATAGGTCAGCAAGACTGTGCGACAAATGAATGGGACATCATGTCAGTGAGAACACAAGCAGCAAAGAGTCATAGGGTCATAGAGATGTACAGCATGGAAATAGACCCTTCGGTTCAACTCGTCCATGGCGACCAACCTAGTCCCATTTGCCAGCATTTGGCCCTTATCCCTTGTGCTTGTTTGGAATGAACTGCCAGAAGAAGTGGTAGATGCAGGTACAGTCACAATAATTAAAAGACATTTGGACAAGTACATGAATAGAAGAGGTTTAGAGTGATATGGGCCAAATGCAGGCAAATGAGACTAGTTTAGTTTGGGAAACTTGGGCTGCATGGATGAGTTGGATTGAAGGGTCTGTTTCTGTGCCATAGGACTCTATGACCCTAATTTTCGCAACCCTGATAACATGGGATTATCTCATTTCTATGATGTATTATATGTTGATTAATAATGCACCATGTGTAATGATTATTTACTGAACGTTACAATGCTGCTTTATTCCTTTTTTCTCTCTGGTGTCTGGGTGTCACATTAATTATTGCGTGTTACAAAAATAGGATCACACTAGAAAACAATTTGGGAAGCACTGCTTTAGAAATCAATTCTTACATGAATCGCAGTATCACCAATTAAACATCTTCAGGAAAAATCTAGTTATTCTTCAGTATTACTAACTGGACTGTCTCCTATAATAATTAACGTTTCCACTTTTCACCTAAGCACACAAATAAATATCAATGGTAAAGTGTGTTACAACCTCAAAGTGAGTTTGCATTTTTCTACCAAATTGAATATTAGCATGATATTTTACTAAATTAAGAACTGTCTTAACGTGAAAATGCCATTCTGCGCACATGACCAATGTTAATTAACAGTTTTATTAAGTTTTGAAACAAAACATATCGGCTTGAAATGAAAACAGTAGGGAAGTAAGAGTGTAGACTATAATTGTATGAAGCATAAAAGAACACAGCAACTAGAAAAACAATGAGTAAAAGTGCAAAAATAGTTTAGGCATTCGGTTTCTCCACTGGGACCTAGTTCAGATCCAGCCCAGACTGACTGAAGTTTCCTGTCCCCGAGGGTCTTCTAAAACAGATTTCCTTACCTTTAGGAGTATGAAAGTTCATGAAGAGTGCATTACACTGCATAAAGTAAACTGGAAATAATTCACTTTTGAGTTATGGTTAACTATAGTTTGCAGAGCTCACTTCAAGGTCTTGCTCAATTTATCCCACCATCCACCACACTACCATCCTTCACCCCATTTCTCTGGTTGGCAGAGGTGCAGGAAAGGATCAGGTAACGGTTTAAAATGATGAAAATTGCAATCTCTTCTCTAACCTGTAAGGTTCCCAACAGTTAATGGCCTAATTAAAAAGCAACAGTCATGGCCCATTCATGTCATAATGTAATTTAAAATCAAGCCCAGGGAGTGCCACAGAGCCTGTTGCCCAGCTGCAGATTCACAGCTAAGTTAAGGAAGTCCCTTCCATTTGAAGTCCTTGTTTTTTCCCACACTGTCCTGCCCAGAACCCTTGGTCCTCCCTTCCCAAACCCCCTTCTCCCCCTCACCAATCTGAAGGTAATCCCCCAGACATTCATTCCTCACCCACCCTGAACACATTTCCTGCTCTGACTCTTCCTGCGATGGAATCAACCTTCAGCCGTGGCCTCCCACGATCACAAATAAACTCATCCTTGATCAGCATCCAGCTGCCACTAAATTTTTACATCCACCCAGGTAGTGAATCTTGTCATGTGTCAAGCAGGAAGCTGTGAACGTTTATGTTAATCAAGCCACTTTATAATTCCTGAAATCACTGGGTGTGTTGTCCACTCATGGGCTCGTGTGCAGCATTCTCATCCTCCATGATTACATTTACTTTGTGTAAACTGTCAGTGAACGTACTAATCCCACAACATTTATAAGCAATGATCACTTAAGTCCAGGAGAAAGATATTCTGGTGAAAGCAGGAACAAGCTATTTTGTAATGACACACTATTTATGAGAAAAACAAAGGGAGAATAACAAAAGTAAAATAATAGGAGAAAAAGTACCATTTGCTTAATACATGGACAACAAAAGGGGATAGCAAACAAAAATATTAAAAATTTAAGAAGCCACAAAATTAGGAAGGCAAGGGAAACGACAAAGATAAATTATCAAGGGGAAAAAAAGGACTCAGTAAAATATACTGTGGCTGCATGAAAAGGAGAAGAAAAATCCAAGGCAGAGTAAGTCCATGAAAGGATGTACACAATAAAATCACACAAAACAGTGACGAAAAAGAGCCTGGTAATCAAGGAAGTGTAGTACTCCACATCCTCAACAAAATGTACGTCAGTTTGTGTTGGCTTCCTCATGGGAATACAGGAAAATGCAGCTGAAGAGTTTTGCTGTTTCCCTTTGATGTATTTTGTACTGGTATCCTATCACGTGTCTTGGGCGAAACCCTCACATTTTAGGTAGCTTCTTTGCCAATTCTTTAAGTTCAGTCGTGTGACCAATGGCTTATGGTCTATCTGAAAAGTGAACCTGAGTCCCAGATGAAAATATCTTAAAGCCCAGGAAGCAGGTTGGTATATCACATATGGTATGCTGACCTTCAGCAAATTGCATTTCAGCCATCATAGCAAGGATTTGTGTACACAAGCATGGATGTTTGCTTAAGTTGTACAGGACCTTGGTGGGACCACTTCTGGAATATTGTGTGTGGTTTAAGTCTCCTTACCTGAGGAAGAATATTCTGGCTATGGAGGGAGTCCAAAAAAGGTTTACCAGACTGATTCCTGGGATGGCAGCAATGACATGTCAAGACAGACTTGGTTGGTCAGGATTAGATCCATTTGAATCTAAATGAACGAGAAGGATCTCACAGAAACCTACAAACAGGACTAGACAAAATAAATACAGGAAGGATATTCCCGATGACCAGAGAGCCCAATAGGTCATTTTGCACTGAGATGAATAGAAATTTCCTCACCTAGAGTGGGTAAACATGTGGAATTCTTTGCTATAGAAAGCAGTTGAGGCCAAAACACTGAAGAAAGAACAAAGAAGGAGTTAGATATAATTCTTATGGCTAATGGGATCACAGGGTATAGGGAGAAAGCAGAAACAGGGCACTGAGGTGGCTGATCAACCATCATCATTTTTTTTTAGAATCCCTACAGTGTGGAAACAGGCCCTTAGGCCAAACAAGTCCACACCGAACCTCAGAGCATCCTGCCCAGACCCATCCCCCTATAATCTACACATCCCTGAACACTATGGGCAATTTAGCATGGCCAATTCACCTAACCTGCACATCTTTGGACTGGGGGAGGAAACCTGAGCACCCGGAGGAAACCCACGCAGAAACGGGGAGAATGTGCAAACTCCACACAGACAGTTGCCCAAAGGTGGAATCGAACCCGGGTCCCTGGTGCTGTGAGGCAGCAGTGCTAACCACTGAGCCACTGTGCTGCCCCATTGAATGGCTGAGCAGGTTTGAAGGGCCAAATAGCCTACTCTTGTTCCCATTTTCTATGTTTCCTGCTGTCTGTCTTGTTACAACTTGCAAGTTTACCCTCAAAATTATTTTCTCCCTGTTTATTTTTTTTCAGGTCGTCTTTTGTTGGTTTGTAAAACTTCCTCTGGTTTACCACTAATCTTTGCTACATTATACGTTTTTTCTTTCAATTTGATGCTATCCTTAACTTCTTTGGTTAACTACAATTGACCTATCCCCTTCCTCGAATCCTTCTTCCTCATTGTTGTGAGCATGAACTATTTTTTTAAACATCTGCCACTGTTACTCAGCTATCTTTGCTATTAAATGCCCTTCCCATTCCATTTTTGGGTGATATAGAATGGGATGAGGTACACATGGAGCATTAAGCTACCTGAACCCATGGGCCCAAATAGGCTGTTTCTGTGCAGGAAACACCATGATTTGCAAATTTGCAAAACAAACCATAACATTTGATAAGTGGTACTTTATCAGAGACATACAATGTGGCATGTGAAAGGAAACTAGAGCTAATTGAACCTCAGTTACTCAAAGAGGAGGGATGTGTCCCTTGAATGTGAAATCAGCAGCTTCTCAAAGTTGCTTAGGGCAATTGACATTACAGTTTACAGTTACTGAAATTGGAGTGCAAGGCAAAAAAACCTACAAATATAGCATTATATTTTTAAAAGTTGACATCCATAGACAAGAAATGTTATATGATATATTGCCATTGTAAATGGTCAATTTATTTTCAAAGGGAACATTTTTTGTGCTGATTACTCAGTTCAATAAAAGGGATCTCAGCAAAAACAGAATATTAAAATTAACCAGTATCACAAAAGGTTCATGGTCAAATTTTTAATCATTCACATACAGATAATGCAAATACATCTAATTTTCATTATTTTCCAATTCACTTCCAAATACTATTTAAATTAATTTTCAAGGTATAGGCAAAGCTGCTATTTCTTACTGAACCCTAGTCACACTTAAGATGGACAGTGGGCATTATTTTTGAATCACTGCAGTGGTTTGATACAATCAAATGGCTTATTATTGCCATTTCATAGGATTTGGAGTCAAATAATTGATGTGGATCTGCAGTAATGCGTAGGTCAAACGAGATAAGGATTGCAGCATTCCTCTGTCGAAGGACATTAGTGAATAAATTGTATTTTTTATGACAGTGTGGCAGCTTCGTGGTCACTTATACCAACACTTTTTTTTTTAATGATTATTGAAACCAAATTCAAATTCTTAAACTACAACTGTCTCACTGACCCTGTTTTTGGTCTGCATTGGAAAGTGAAATTAGCTGGGGTTCTTGTGATCAGTCATTCGCTGTAGGAACATATGACACTACGGACCCAAAGCATATTGTAGGTGTAGATGAGAAAGTAAAAGGTATCCTATTCCCACATAGATAACAAGGCGTAGAGCTGGATGAACACAGCAGGCCAAGCAGCATCATAGGAGCAGGAAAGCTTGACGTTTCGGGCCTAGACACTTCTTCAGAAATGGGGGAGGGGAAGGGAGTTCTGAAATAAATAGGGAGAGAGGGGGAGGCGGATAGAAGATGGATAGAGGAGAAGATAAGTGGAGAGGAGACAGACTGGTCAAAGAGGCAGGGATGGAGCCAGTAAAGGTGAGTGTAGGTTGGCAGGTAGGGAGGAGATAGGTCAGTCCAAGGAGGACGGACAGGTCAAGGGGGCGGGATGTGGTTAGTAGGTAGGAGCTAGGGGTGGGGCTTGAGGTGGGAGTGGGAAGGACAGGTTAGGGAGGCAGGGACGAGCTGGGCTGGTTTTGGGATGCGGTAGGGGGAGGGGAGATTTTGAAGCTTGTGAAGTCCACATTGATACCATTGGGCTGCAGGGTTCCCAAACAGAATATGAGCTGCTGTTCCTGCAACCTTCGGGTAGCATCATTGTGGAGGCCCAGGATGGACATGTCATCTGAGGAACGGGAGGGGGAGTTGAAATGGTTTGCGACTGGGAGGTGCAGTTGTTTAGTGCGAACCGAGCGCAGGTGTGCTGCAAAGCGGTCCCCGAGCCTCTGCTTGGTTTCCCCGATGTAGAGGAGGCCACAACGGGAACAGCGGATACAGTATACCACATTAGCAGATGTGCAGGTGAACATCTGCTTGATGTGGAAAGTCTTCTTGGGGCCTGGGATTGGGGTGAGGTAGGAGGTGTGGGTGCAGGTGTAGCACTTCCTGCGGTTGCAGGGAAAAGTGCTGGGTGTGGTGGGGCTGGAGGGGAGTGTGGTGCGGACAAGGGAGTCATGGAGAGAGTGGTCCCTCCGGAAGGCAGGTAAGGGTTGGGGGGTGGGAGGGATGTCTTTGGTGGTGGGGTCGGATTGCACCTGGCGGAAGTGTCGGAGGATGATGCGTTGGATCCGGAGGTTGGTGGGGTGGTACGCGAGGACGAGGAGGATTCTGTCTTGGTTTTTATTGCGGGGAGGGGGTTTGAGGGATGAGTTGCGGGAAATGCAGGAGACATGGTCGAGGGCGTTCTCAACCACTGCGGGAGGGAAGTTGTGGTCCTTGAAAAACGAGGACATCTGAGATATACGGGAGTGGAATGCCTCATCCTGGGAGCAGATGCGGCGGAGGCGAAGGGATGCTGCTTGGCCTGCTGTGTTCATCCAGCTCTACACCTTGTTATCTCAGATTCTCCATCGTCTGCAGTTCCTACTATCTCTCCTATTCCCACATATTTGTTAATTTCCTCTGACCTGGCTGCTTAGAAACGCATCTCATTCTTTACTTTCTCAGGAATTTCCTAAGGAACATCTAAACAGATTCTATCTCAAAGGAATTAATCCACTTTTAAAACCAGAAAATACTACTGAAAAGCCACAAGGTATTGTCCACATGATTCCAAGCTACAATATGTCTCAAGTGGCTTCAAATGCCTTTTGCTTCTAACTAGAAACAGAAACAAAAAGTTATGTTGTGTGGAACTTGTTTTAGTATAGTTCTTGCACTCCTTATAAATTGAAATTAATGCCTCTAAGGACCTTTGCTTCATGTTAATGAAAATAGCATTAAATCCAAATTCCAATTAGTGGCGCAAATGATGGCAAACTGCAGTGCAATAAGGCTAGATCTTATTGTGGGCTTAAAATAATGACAAATTATTTTCCTGTATAGCAGATTTAAAGGGAACTATAATTACATTCTGTTCTTTTAATTATATATTTCTCCACTAACATCTTTGCAAATTGACATATATTTTCAAAGCTACTTTATAACAAGAACATACATAATTGAAGCTATTTTTCAAAGGTTTTCTATTTCTTACATTTACAACATGTACTTTGAGTATATACAGAGAGTTTCAAAATAAGGTAAAGAATGTAGTGTTTTCAATGGTATTCCTTACAGTCCACAAAATTCAAACAACCACACATTTCACTGCTCAGTCATGTAAATAATGGGTTTCAACTTTTACTTCTTTGACAATTTTGACTCATTTCTATTTATGTATATAAACACGTGAAATGAATATGTCAAGTGAGTAAATAGGATTGAAACTATTAAAACGCAAAGTTTTCAGATAGGATTTGGGTTATACTGTCCCCAAATCCTACAGTTGCTGTATTTGCCAGGGTAGCATATTAACCTGCTCTTAGCTCTTTGCTATTTCTCCCCTGAGCTGGCTGCTCAGAAATACAAAATAGCAGGCAAGGGACAATACTCGTTTGATTATGCAAGATCAGAAAACTAGCACATAGAAGTAAATGTTTGCAGGCTGTGTGTTTAACAATTGAGTCTGCATAAGTGTGGAAAACATTCTCTACATTTTAATTTAAGTGTATTTTATTTAAGAAATGGATTTTGCTGGAGATGATGGGCAGCTACAACTGGCATCGCTATCCCGTGCATCAGCAATTGTCCCATTGGTTAGATAGCTCACAATACATGTCTTCCCCCACAGTTAGATGTTCACTGCCTATGTGACATGTAAGCATTGACAGTTTTTGTGGGATACCAGAATTTGTATGTGAAATTCTACTTCATATGAATCACCACTTTCACAAAATTGAGTGTAAATGATGGAAAAATTGGAAGAAAACTGCATGTTTTCGGGAATAAATTAACATCCTAAATCATATTTGAATAACTATGTTCTATGTTTCCTCTAAATAGTGCTTTAAGAAAGTAGAGTGCACAGATGCCTTTTCCATCAGTTGATTTGGTTCAGATTGGGGAGCAAGCGATCTGAATGAAAGTGATTTGGGTTAGTCTGAGACACAAATAGCTTTCCTCATTACTGCTGTCACAACAGTTGATCTGGAGGAAAAGGTAGTCCAAGAAGACTTAGTATAAAAGTAGACAACTACACATAGTACACATTTATGGGGAGGCTAATGTTCTGGGGATCCAGGTTCAAATCCCGCCACGGCAGTTGGTGGAATTTGAATTCGATAAAAAAACAATTTACAGATAACCATGTAACCATTTTCGACTGTAGGAAAAGCTCATCTGGTTCACTAATGCCCTCATTTGGTGTGGCCTAAATGTGACTCCCGACTCACCGCAACTTACCATTTATTTGTCCTCTGAAATGGCCTAGCAAGTTGTAATTGTATCAATTCAGTTGTATCAGTTGCTACGAAATCTCAACAAAGAAATGAAACTGGTTGGACCACCTGGCATCGACCTAGGCAGTGGAAAAGACAATGACAGAAACAGCCCTCTTGACCCTGCGAAGTCCTCCTTACTAAAATCTGGGAGCTCATGCCAAAATTGGGACAGATGTCCCAGAGACTGGTCAAGCAACAGCCTGAGTCATACTCACAGAATCACACCTTACAGACAATGTCCCAGACACCACCATCACCATCTCTGGATATGTTCTGTCCCACCGACAGGACAGGCCCAGCAGAGGTAGTGGCACAGTGGTATTCAGTTGGGAGGGAGTTGCACTAGGAATTCTCAACATTGACTCCTGAACCCATCAAGTCTCGTGGCTTCAGGTTAAAAATGGCAAGAAAACCTTCTGATGATAACCACGTACAGTCCTCCCTCAGCTGTTGAATCAGCCCCTCCCATGTTGAGCAACACTTGGAGGAATCGTTGAAGATGGCAGGGCACAAAATGTATTCTGGGTGAGAGGATTTCCATGTTGCTCAGCAGCAGCAGTACTGATTGAGCTGGTCGTGTCCTAAAGGACATAGCTGCTAGATTGGGTCTGCGGCAGGTGGTAAGAGAACCAACAAGAGGGAAAAATATACCTGACTTCATTGAGGATTAGGCTGACAAGTGGCAAGTAACAGTCGTGCACACAAAAGCCAGGCAATAACCACCACCAATTACAGACAATCTAACCACCACCTCTTGATATCAACATTACGTATAAATCCATAACATGTGCAATAAGGCTAACACAACAGATCTACTTTGTTCAAATCTTCCAGCAAAGACTTGTAAGTTAAACATCAGTTTCAAATAGATAAATGAAAGTTCTTGCTTATGAATTTGAGGCAATTAAAACAGCAAAGGCCTTTGCTGAGCCCAGGCATTCAAATACAATTTAGCCAAGGTTTTCTGTCTCTTAAGGAACACCAAGGCAGAATCTTCCAACCCTGGACAGAGAAAGGGAATTTGGTTAGATGGGATGGTGACTCATCAGAACCTTGTCATTTGACTTCCTTTTCCAGAGTCCAGGGCAGGAAGATCCAAGTCTGACCTTCCCTTCCTGTTGCCAATTGAGGATCTTAAGTGGTTTGTCAATAACTACTTAAAAGCTTAATCTCTAGCCCACTCCTTGGCTGCATTTATTTCAGCACCCTGCAGGACAAGGTATAACTGGTTAATTAATATGGCATGCTGTCAGTTGTTAGTCCCTTGATCTGAACTAAACTGTGTATGATTGAGGGAGTGGACCTAGGGAAGTGATAGTGGCAGCCAGAGCCTCCTGTTCGGCACTGCTGAAAGCTAGAGCTACAGGCCTCTGATTAGTTGGCATCTCTTTGCAGCCAGACATTGCACTTCCCCCTTTCCCAATCTATTGCCAATCAGATAATAATTCACCTTCCTGATTTTGCTGCAATCACATCCTGAATTCAAATTCCAGGAGAAAGCCCGCTGGCAACCAATTAGCTGCTTGACTGCTGGAAGGTCCAGAGGGCTTTCCTGTCTTTCTTCATTGGTTGTTGGTTTCCCTCCCCTAAGATCCCCTACTTTCAGACTGATCTGAAAACGAGAAGATCCTGGACCTTTCCCAAACCAATTTCATGCAACTTTGAACCTTATTATATTTATCTCCTGCTGTCCCACGTTAAGTCACCTTGGGAATCTTTCATCCCAGAAACAAAACAGAAGTCAGATATCATTTAAATCTCTTACACAGTATTCTGCAATGTGATACCACACCAAAGCAAAGCACTCAATATATTTAGTTTTAAACTACTTAGTCTATTATAAAATAAATAACTGCGAGGCATTTAGAATTAACTCAAATGCTATCAAACCCTTGAATCCTATATGTTCATTTTCAACTCCAGAATTCAGATTCATTCTGCCTTAGAATTTCTGCAGGTTTTAAATGACCTCCTGATAGAGAAATGTGATAAAGGAGAGAACTGAAATACAGATTTTGTTCCGTCTCTCAGGATTTTATTTTAAAACAATCTTCTCTTATTTATTATTTCCCCGCTTTCAGATTTCCCTTTTACTCCAAAACATTCCTAATTAAATGGGCATCCAGAAAATCCTCCTCTATACCTCTGCAGCTGACATTTTGTACAAATTCTACTTTTCTCTTCCTTCAGGAAGTTCAGAAGCATCTCACTCAAATATTAGCCTCCTCAGATGAATTACTGGAGGTTAGAAACTTGTTATGTTGAACATACAACAATGCACGGGTACACTGTCCTATACTGTAATGGTAATATTTTCTAGCATTACCTGTATCTGCATCCTCCAACCATCTCACCAAGTCATGAGATGCCAGAGAATAAAAAAAAGTTAATTTAGGAAGATACTCTGAAAAATTATGCAAACCAGTATGCAGTTCAAATCTATTGCCAGTAACTGAAGGGTTAAAATATTTTCCAAATGCAAGAAAATGTCAGCACAACAGTCTGTTCGTACTCTGGTTAATAGCCACCACTCACCTTCATCATACAATTCTTCCAATACTTGCCAAGTTTCAGCTCGGAGTTCTCGATTAGTTTTGCCCAAGGCATTTCCATCAGGCCAGTGCATGAGATACAGATCTGAAACAGGAATATATGTACCATACTGTTTATTCACAGGAGAAAAAACAGATTGAAGCCAACGTTTAGTCAAGTCAGCAATGCATACAAGAGTTGTTGATGTGAACAGCAAATGCCCTGACAGAGCTCAGCAAACAGATGATGCAGTCAGATGCGATACTCATACAGATCAGAAAACACATATCCTGATCAGCCAGCAATTCAGATGAAAATCTGGGATTGATTCCAGTGTTATAAACCAATATGGATACTGATTTACTATAAGCTTAAATAATTATTCAAGCAGAGATGTTGAGAAGGTTAAGAAGGTTGGCTAATTAAGCAATTTGGCCCAACTTTCCATCAAATAAACAGAAATTCCACTGCATTACCAGATCAGTGGAGTTTTATTTCTGGAACATTAACAGTTGGTGGAAATAAATAAGTTTACAGGTTTAGATATTTCCTTTTTATAGACAAAACGGATAGCTAGACTGTCGGTAAATACTTGATCAACACAAAGCAAAATTTCAGCATCAAATATCAAATTCATTGAAAAGCTTTCTTTATATCAGAGAGCAAGGTGGCTAACATTTTTAAATAGTTTTGTCAAGGTGAATATTTGTAATTTTTAATCTATATGAAATATACAAGTTTTTGTAATCTTAATCACATCATACCTTTGACATCTACTTGCAAGGTTAATTTATCCACTGTATTTTGAATGCTCTGTGCATTCAGGCACAAAGCATTAAGGCTTGTCTTTTCACTGTTCCTTGTCCCATTCCCACTATTTTTACTGTGGCTTTGGTGGATTCTGGCCTTTGATTCCTCTGCCTATCACTTCTCTTATTTCCCTTTCTGTATTTTGTTCTTGACCTTGATTCTCTTCCTCTGACTCCTTGCATAGGTTCCGATTCTCCCTCCCAATTTCATTTCAATCCTTCCCAACCACTTTAGCAAATACTGTACTCTTGTGGAGTTCCCTTTTAGGAGATTCCTAAATACTTGATACGAATGCAATACGCCGACATCTGTGAACAGCCACAGTTTATTTAAGCAAGTACAAGCTTCTGGAGGATCACTTAATAATCTTCGCAGGGCTTGTGGAGTCGTGTCAAGCGATGCTCCCCCATAAGGGAACCGTCCTTCCTTTATATAGGATTTTACATCACAGTCAGTCATGTATGCAAGATACAATTTTTTACTTCCCCATAGTCATATGCCTAGCAATAGTGATAATACATGACTTAATCACCTAACATGAGAAGCAAAGGTCAGCCGCCCAAAAACAATGTGTACAACTAGACAGTTCCTCACTTCTCAATCACTGCTCTAGACAGTTCTGTATCTTTTTAGCCTTAGTTCAACATTTACAGAGAGCAGAGTATAATTAGATTACCACATTTTGTCTGCGAGACAGAGGCGCCCGCGGCGCAGCGTAGCACCTAACTTCTTACATGTCAGCAGAACAAATATTACCCCTTTAACATTTCATTCTCGCCTAAGCCAACAGTCCTGTAACCTACTAAATAAAAACTGAAAGAACTGTGGATGCTGTAAATCAGGGAAAAAAAACAAAGCTACTGGAAAAGTTCAGCAGGTCTGGCAGCATCTGTGAAGGAGAAAACAGAGTTCTGTTCTTTCCCTTTACAGATGCTGCCAGACCTGCTGAGCTTTTCCAGCAATTTTGTTTTTGAGTCCTGTAACCTGCCCAGTTTGTACTGGTCCCATTCCCCTAGAACCAGTCCCAATGCCCCAGCAATCTGAAACCCTCTCCTCACACCATTTCTTTAGCCTTGTGTTCATCTGATATAACCTGTTATTTCTACTCTAACTAGCACATGGCATTGGTAGGAATCCTGAGATCACTACCTTTAAGGTCCTACTTTTTAGCCTGCTTCCTAACTCCCTATGTTTTGCTTTTAGGACCTCATCCCTTTTTTTGTTTGCCTATGTCATTGGTACCAATGTGTATCATGACCACCTGTTGTTCACCCTCTCCCTCCAGAATGTCCTGTAGCCACTCCGAGACATCCTCGACCCTAGCACCAGGGAGGCAATATACCATTCTGGCATCTTATTTGTGGCCATAGAAATACTTTACAATTGAATCCCCTATAACTATTCCACATTTTTTCACTCCTCCCCTGTGTAGCAGAGCCAGCCATGCTGGGTTGAATTTGGCTGTTGCTGTTTTCCCCAGAGAGGTAATTTCCCTCAACAGTATCAAAATGTATTTGTTTTTCAGAGGAATGGCCATGGGGTTTCCTGCACTGCCTGCCTGGTCCTCTTGCTCTGCCTGGTGGTCACCCATTCCCTTTCTGCTTGGGGACTCTTAGCTTGCAGTGTAACCACCTCTCTGTACATGTTATCCATGATATTCTCAACTCCGCGGACGGTCCACCATGTCCCCAGCGACCACTCCAACTTTGAAAGCTGGGCTTCCAGGAGCTGCAGCCGGGGACATTTCTTGCACACATTTCGATCCTGGCAGTGGAAATGTTCCTGGCTTCCTACATAGAACAGGAGAAGCATGCTGTGGCTTTCAGCTCTCTTGCCATGGCTTACCCTTTTAAATTAAACATTTTGGAAGATGCTGAATATCAAATTACATCGATTGCTGTCGTACCCTTCTTTCCTGTTCCTTGTTACCACAGAATACAGCCCTTAGAAAATATAATTGTCAAAAACATCTTATAACCTATATGTGACAAAAGTTGTAAATATCTACCTCATACTCATAGTGTTTTGCTTGTGGAATAAAACATTTGCCAGTCTCAAGCATTCAAGATGTGCAAAAACTGCTTCCCTGTAACACCAATAGGTTACAGTGAACTGAATTTGGAGTTGCTTTATATCTGGAAGTACTGCCATACACAGGTACTACAATGTCTGAAAGTGTCCAACAATTTTTATTCAAAGTATGTTGTTGAACCGATAATTCAATTGTTTCTATTTGACATTGATGCATATTCTTATAAATACTAACAATCAATAGACAACTGCATTCATTTTGTACACATTTCATTTTATATCTGCACAAATACCCATGAACAAGAAGATCGCATAGCTCTTTGATGTACAATGGAAAAAACACAAAACTGATCAGACATTGAATAAATAAAGGAAATTCTAAATAAACAGAAAAAAAACAGGAAATGCATTGGAGAATTAGCATCTGAAAAGGAGAGATAATTTAGTGTGTATATCTATACATATAAATGTGCACATAGGGAAGTTAAATAAATAGTAAGCATGCTTAAGAGAGAGTGAGTGTGAGTGAGCCAAAAAAAGCACAAAGATAGAATGTAAAAGCAATGACTGTAAGAATACACCCCCGAGTGAAGAACAGATTTCTTCATAGTATTCGGCTACAATCATACATTACAACAGAACATTCTATTTGTTATGAAGTAGTTTGGTCCTTGAATTTGAATGGTTGTGCGCAGATCGTTAAGGCTTATTTTTGTTTGAATGGTCAGTACCATGTCAGGTGCATGTATTATTATTTTTATAATTCTAGCAGCAGGACTGTATGACAACAAGAATCTGAGTATTCCTTGCCTTATTTTTGCCACACAATCCAGCCCTCAAGTTGGTCTCTTTTCGCCACCCTTTAGCATGCTCAAATATATGCAAATCACCCAAATCGCTGTCAAAAATACTTTGAGAATGCTGGCAGGAAATACAAGAGTGATGTGAGGACATTGCTTCCTATTGTTGAAGTACCTGGCCTATGTTCAGTATTTCCTCAAAGCAAACGACTGAGACATGAAATTCACAGAATGCCTGCCATTGTGTGGCAATGTAAGAACCAATGGTAGACTAAGTTTTAAGGTTTTAATTTAGCTTGTTGTTTAACGCCCTGAGATGGGGGATTTGCAAACTAGGGGACACATTTTTAAGGTGAGAGGAGAGAGATTTAACAGAGACATGAGGGGCAATTTTTTTTTTTTTACACAGAGGGTGGTTCACGTGTAGAATGAACTTCCTGAGGAAGTGGTGGATGTGGGCACACTTACAATGTTTAAAAGACACTTGGATAAGTACATGAATAGGAAAGGTTTGGAGGGATATAGGCCAGGAGCAGGCAGGTGGGACTAGTCTAGTTTGGAATTATGTTCAGCATGGACTGGTTGGACTGAAGGGTCTGTTTCCGTGCTGTATGGCTTTATGATTCTATGACTGGACGGTGCACATAGGCAAGTAGCATCATCATGCAACTCACTCTTGTCACTTCTACAAAGTAATGTGTTCAATTAAACTTTGCAAAATAAAATGTCCACTTTTAAGAGGACATTTTATTTTGCAAAACATTGATGTAAAAGCTTGCAATGACTCCATTGCTGAAATTCCCGTAATTCACAGATGAACATGTTTTTCTGAAAATTAGAACAATACACGGTTATTTAGAAGTACTGGATACAGCTTGCACAGAAGGTAATCATTTTATCTCACCGTTGCAGCTGCTTGGTCACTTTCCCTGCTGACTTCTGAAACTGGTCCTACGTACTTTCAGAATGATGCCAGAAAAATAATTGAAATGTTTACAGACACATATGAAAGATTACCTCATGGAAAATAATGGAATTCTTGAAACTTACTGCATGAACCTTTTTCAGTAACTTCTTATCAGCATCATTGGCAAATATAAATTGCCAGTTTTCGCACTGGATGAGGCTCTTACAAATTCAAAACAATACTATGTCCTACATATAGCAACCAAGGTTTGCAAAAGACGGAAATCCAACAATGCAAGTGGTGCATTTTGAAAACTTGCCCTTTAAAATAATTACAGGCAAATTCCAACAGTATTGTTTGTTCAGCTGTTCGTTGCCCATAGTACAAATGGGAGCTTCCTAATTAAAACTCTTCTCCTGACATCACATCCTGTCTTTTAAATCAAACAAGAGCAAAAGGAGGCCGAGCATCAAGATGTCTCACTTGCAACAACTATTATTATACTTTAAGAACCAGCAGTAATTTTTTGAAAAGTGCATTTAAATTTGTGTAATCACAGTAAAAAAGGACCTTATAGAAAATTATTTCCTTCCTCTCAGATACTAATCTAGAAACAGGTGCTCAAATAAGGAGCTAGACAAACATAAAAGACATAAGAAATATACACCAAATCAATCAGCATTTGATGAAAAAAGACAGGTTATGATTGCACGTGGGAACCTTTATCAGGAGTGTCTGATGACTAATTTCTCTGAAATATTGATCTGTGTTTCTGTTTCAGGCATTGACTGATGTGTGTTTTTATTTAAAATTTCTGGCAATTTGTCCATGCAACTGTATATAGATAGATATCTTTGCAATTAAGTGCAGGAAATGACAATGTAACAACAATATTAATTTTTTATAGCTAGATGAAAAAGAAAGCATTTATAGAACACCTTTCATGACCTCAGAACGTCCTAAAATTCTTTACAGATAACGAACCTGGGAATTGTGGTACCCAATTCATACACAAAATCCCATAAACGGCAGTGACCAGATAATTGTTTTTTAGTGATGCTGATTGAGGGATAAATGTAGGACAGAGCACCAGGAGAGTTCCTAAGCTCTTTGAGTGGTACCTTGAGATCTTTTAAATCCCAAAAGGGTGACAGGACTCTTGGTTCCACACCTTACTGGAAGAGTGGAACTGACTGGTTCACTTCGTGGCAACTAGCTACCACTAGCTAAATAGCCTCCGTGACTCTATAAAGGTGACACCCCGACATTCCAGCAATATTTCAGTAATGCACCAAGGTGTCAACCTCAGTTATATGCTGAAGACTCTGAAATGGACCTGGATCCATGATATTGTGAATCTGAGATGAGCACTGAATTAAAACAGACAAGAATGAATAAAAGCAAAATAAGAGTCAAATTGAACTTAAAATGTTAACTCTATATTTCTCTCACACAGATGCTGCCAGCCTTGCTGAGTTTCTCCAGCACTTTGTATTTTTATCTCAGACAAAAATGAATATCTGGAAAGGAATTAAGAGTTTAAAGAATAAATCCTTTGGAATTTCCTGTGAAACATTATGGTCCCTAGGCTAGGAAACATAATTAATATCATGCCAAATAAGATAGTCTGAAATAGACATTGTAGGATGAGAGTTGGAGTCGATGTGCTGGAGCTTTACACTCTATGACATTAATTTATTTTTGTGAAAGGAGTGAGAACAGTGACTCTTGTGTGGGATGAAATGAATACAGTGGGTTGTATGCAGCCTGTGGGTCCAACAGCTTATTCGCAGTCCATGTGTTTTTGATATTCTGTTGCAAGTGATGTTCCTTGTGGGAGGCCCAGAGGTTAGAGGAATTCTGCCGAGTGCTTCCAAAGACATAACAAGCCCGGAAGGAACAGTGTAAAATGGTTTATGAACACTAGCAACTAGACTGAACTATTGATTTTAAAAAATATATCTCTGATAGTTGTTCAAAGTATCACTTTAGCTCATTCTTTAGGTGTTATATTCAGGGTTGATCCTGTACACAATGATAGAAGAAGCTTAGAAATTCAATGGGATGATATGACCGGCAATCAGACACAGTGGATAAATATAAAAGAACAATTTCTTTGTTAACTGAATATTATCAGTATTTCAATAATTCTAGCATAATTTGGTTAAGGATGATCAATCTTTTCGATATTTGTTTGTAATTCATCCGCTCTATTAAACAATGGAGCAATTGGTCTATAAATGTCATTTCATCAAGAAAATTAAGAATTAAGATCAAGCTGAAGGAGCTGTATATACCTTTATCTGACATGCTGGTAATAAATATTCAGTAACATAAATATTCATAAACATAAATAAATATTCAATAACAAAGCAACTGTTCTTTCATATTTTTCCCACTGTGTCTCACTTGACATTGTTCGTGTAAACGCTAACATTACAATTCTGCCACCGTGATTTCTTGGCTAGCTATTTTGTTAACGGGTGGTTTGAGAATGAAGGCGCTGAAAATTCTTGCATACCTGACAGCCTCGCTATAATGTCACTGCAGCTAACCTGCATGGGGCAGGGGAGAAGGTGGTGGCTTGCTGATTAGATGACTAAAATTCCCCTAATTAAAAAAAAACTTCTTTAGAAAAGTACCCTGATGAAAGATAAGAATGTACCAAGTTCATACTTAAAAAGTATAAACTGCTCCTTAACTTTGACCCGAATTCAATAAAATCATGTTTAAAACTGTTCATTCGTACCAATGTAATCCACACCAAGTCTTTTGCAGGACTCCAAACATGCTGCTTTAGTGGTTTCACAGCCATAGTCCCCAGGCCAAAGTTTTGTAGTTATCCACAGGTTCTCCCGATTTATGCCGCTCTCTTCGATTGCTGTCTTTAGGTGCGATTCACAGCCATATCTTTTTGCAGTGTCAATGTGACGAATGCCACATTTTTTTAGGGCATACACAACTGAAGAATGGGAGTAGCCACCATGATGTGATGTACCTGAAAGAGAAAACAAAGCTGTGTGACAAAGCATGATTTCTAACTGTCAATGAAACAGAACATATGAACTCTGACAGTAAAATCTGAAAATGCCAGATATACATAAGTAATGGTCGATCTTGCGTAAAAGACAAACAAAGAATAACTTTGATGGCTTGCAACAACTAAGATTACAAGTTCAAAGTTTAACCAAGTTTAGTAGTTTCAGAAGGTTTAAGTAGAGCTTCAACAGATACAAATCTTTGACATATTTCTCTGTTTGGTACTTCACTTTAAAAACTGAGGAAGGGTCGCGACCCGAAACGTCAGCTTTCCTGCTCCTCTGATGCTGCTTGGCCTGCGTTCATCCAGCTCTACACCTTGTTATCTCTTATAAAAGATTGACCCTTCTTAAATCTCAGTAATTGAAATGAAACAGGTTATCTGGTCATTATGATATTACTGTTTGTGGGAGTATGCTGTGTACAATTTGGCTACTCAGTTTTCTTTACATAGTGGCATGGACAAAATCTCAGAAGTTCTTCACCGGTCTTAATGCGCTTATGCACGTCCTGAGCTCATGAACTAAATACAAGTTCTTTCTTTCCGTGATTTAGATACAAGTGTCCTGAACTGTGAGGCACTTCTTTCAAGACTTGCAATTTCATTTTGTTGAAATTAATATCCTTCCAAATAAGATTTACAAATTTGACAACACAGTATTAAGGTCATTCATCTTTCAAAATTATTTTGACAATGTTTGAACGTTATTGAAGATGGAAAGCTCACAAATTATGTGGTAATTTATCTGACACAACCATTTGCTAACCATCTTCCAAGTTACAGAGTGTGACACTGCTAACTTTAACTGTCAATGAAACAGATCATATGAATGCTGACAATAAAATATCAAAGTGCTGGATATGCTTGCATACTGGTCGACCTTGTGTAAAAGTCAAACCCTGATTTTTGGCCAAAAAGTCACTAATTTTTCATATACCTTATGTATAAGTCAACATCCAGCTTTTAGTCAAAAAAATTTAAAAGTCTTTGTAATTATAATCCTCTCGCTGCTGAAGCCAAAACTGTCCAATTGCAAAACTGTTTGAGGCAATCATAGAATAGCAGAACACTGCAGGTGGCTGTTTAGCTCCTCATGTCTACACACACCAACACATTATGTCACAGATACCACTTCATTGGTGCATGCTGTATCCCTACCAATCCCACCCCTAATATCACAACATGGTACCAAGGTGGAATGGCAGATACACAAAGCAGATCAAATTTAAAATCATTTTGATTGCAAAGCAGACAAAAAAATTATGCAGCAGCTACTAAAATTCAAGGATTTCGAGAGGAATATTAAGAGATAGCAGAAAGCATTCCTCACATTTTGGGCAGATTCCGGAGTATGAATGTGCAAAAATGTGGAACGTACTAATGTGGCTGCAGTTTGAGGACTCTGTTACAAAATATGTTCAGTGTTATCAGCATACTTGAAGCACATTATGTTGTTGTACTCTTATCCACAATTATTTGTAAAGAGGATTAGAAGTAACAGAGATAGTAGTACATTTCTCTGAGGAGATCCAGTCTTTATTAGCATAAATTACAAGTTAATCCTAGAAACTGATATCTGTTGGATCATGTTTGAAGGAGATTACTGATCTAAAGTAGGACAGTAGACTTAACGTTAATGTTTTCCAATTTTTCAATAAGCTTAAATGGTTGCATGACATTTAATGGTATTTAAAGCAGCAGGGAAATCAAGAACGGCAGCAATCACATAGCTGTCCAATGATCTGATGGACCAAAGTCAGGACACCACTGCTCGCTAACTGTGGAGGTTGATATGCAAGTTCCAACTGATCTATACGTGGAATATTGAGGAACTAAAATACAAATTGACACAATCCATTCGAAATACTTCACAATTATCTCTATCAGAGCAATTAGTCTGTAATCATTTAGATCAGCAGGCTACAGCTCCTTAGCAACCATAACGGTGATGGATATTTTCCAACAGTAAGGAGCTGTATGCATGTGAAGTGATATCACAAGATCCAGAGAGAAAGGAACTGCTAACTGATGAGCACATTCCTTAAGGACTTTTCTGCTGATCTGATTTGCATGGTGTGCTTTCTGTGGCTTCACTTAGTTGAACTACTTCTGTGCCTCCCCTTTATTGGTAGTAACACAAAACCTTCGAGTTCAGGAAGTGAATCCTGCTACAGAAACACATTATTCATGAAATTCATTGCTTCCAAACTGGCTAAGAAATCTGTCTAGTCCTTTAGCCAGCTGTGTTCAACCAATGAATGTCTCTCTGAACAAGCCCTTCACAGACAGCATGAGAAGAAAAAGTGTAATGAACTTAATGGTTGGAAGCAGGAAACATTCACCAATACTGTTCATGCTAATCTACATTCATTTTTACTCTGTAACAACACTATTTTTTTTACTCCGTAAGATTAGTACCTAGGTACTTGTACCTAAGATGGCGCCACTAAAGGCAGCCACTGTAAAAACCTTTCACTGTACTCCTGTACTGGAGTACACGCGACAATAAAGGATATTCTGATTCTGGCAGCACGATACGGGTTCCAGTGTTCCCAAAACAAAGTTGCTGAGGAAGGGTCATCGGACCCGAAACGTTATCTGTTTTCTCCTTCACAGATGCTGCCAGACCTGCTGAGCTTTTCCAGCAACTTTGTTTTGTTCTTGATTTACAGCATCCGCAGTTCTTTTGTTTTTTTTTTCCAATGTTCCCAAACATGACAGAATGCATGCAAAAGCCTGTGTTGGCATTAGAATGGAGATTGTTGTCACATCATTCAAGAAATATGAGGTATCCAGTACATATGATGGCACAGAGGATGATTATTTCTGGAATAATACAGCTGATGAAGAGTGATATTAAGATCTATATGATGATGCCATTCAGGAAGCCGATAGGGACATGTTCTGAACATGATGAGGAGGTGCATTTATTACACATTCAGTGCATGCTCTGCTGTCAAATAGGATAAATCTTTTCTCTCAGAGGGTCCTGAGTCTTTGGAATTCTTTACCCTTGTCAGTGGTAAAGAAGAATTCATTGAATACTTCTTGAAAGAAGTACACAGATTCTTGACTAACAAGAGATTATAAAAATAATAAAATATTAATCGGTGAAAGGCAAAAATGTAGAGTTGAGGCCACAATTAGATCAGCCATGAACTTATTAAATGGCAGAGCAGGCTTGTGGGGCTGAATGGCCTATTCCTGCTCTCAATTTGTATGTTCGTACATTCATAATATTTCTGTACTGTGGGAAAAGTAAGTTAAAATGCATAAATTTATATATATGGCTTTTGTTCTTGATCTATTTGATGAACTTAGCTTGCAGAAATTAATGCCTGTCTACCTAGAGGCTATTATTTTCTAAATAAAATTAATTAAAAATTTAAGACAACAAAAATGTATTTGCCCCTTTTGCACAGTGTTTAGAGGTAGAACTATGTCTGACCTGGGAACGTGACAATAGAAAGGCAAACATTTCAACTTCTTCGACCTGTAACTCACGTAAAAGTTGACTCCGTACTTTTGGTAAATACCTTGACTTAGAAATTTGATTTACAGAAGTATATAAGGTGGGTAAAATCAAACCTTTAAAATGAGCATTATTTGGAGGGATGATTGAGAATACTACCTTGGGGCTCGGGTGACCAAATAAATTATTTCAACTTTGCTTAATGACTTATGTTCTAACAGAAGAACCTCAACAAATTTACTGTCGTTGTTTATTCTCTGTTTGGTTTCTTTGTGAAA
Organism: Ginglymostoma cirratum; assembly: GCA_024137785.1. Classification (NCBI taxonomy): domain Eukaryota; kingdom Metazoa; phylum Chordata; class Chondrichthyes; order Orectolobiformes; family Ginglymostomatidae; genus Ginglymostoma; species Ginglymostoma cirratum. Next base: position 13,960,548 of record JAHRHZ010000058.1, on the reverse strand, counting down.
ATGATTGCTAATTCATATAAGAGTTTTTTCTGACAGTGTGTAAAGATAAAAAACCCTACTTGAAAACTTTATAAAATCAGTATTTGCAAAATATGTTAAAGTCAATTGTGACAGTATCACATCATAAAATGGATATTGTACAACATCAGAATATCTTTAAAAACTGCACATGTTGTATTTATGAAATAAACAGGGTACTCACCTACAGCAAAATTGTTTAATTTCAGTTTGCTGAATAAATACGTTGCCATCTGAGGGGATGGTTTAACACAATTGTACTGCTTTTCAGTGTTGAAATGCCAGCACAGGTATGGAGTATTCCGTGGAGAATAGAAATGGCCTCAAAAATATCAGCAAAAAGTGTTTGTATACCATGGCAACCAGTCATCACCTCAAAAACATCAGTATAAGAAGGCTGTTCACACCATGGAGATCAGTGAGTCCCTCAGCAGGTTTTAAGGAATGAAGCGAATCAAGTGCGATAATTGGCAGCGCATTTTGGTGGTAGTAATAATAATTCAGTTGTATTTAGTGTAGTTATGAAAAAAAGATGAAAACACCAGGATTTATGAGTCATATAGCATGGAAATAGACCTTTTGGTTTAACTCATCTGCACCGATCAGATATCCCAATCTGACCTAGTCCCATTTGCCAGCATTTGGCCCATATCCCTCCAAACCCTTCCTATTCATATACCCATCCAGATGCCTTTTAAATTGTACCAGCCTCCACCACTTCCTCTGGCAGCTCATTCTATACATGCACCACCCTCTGAGTAAAAAAGTTACCCCTCAGGTCCTTTTTAAATCTTTGTCCTGTCACCTTAAATCTATGTCCTCTAGCTTTGGACTCCTCCACCCTGGGAAAAGGACCTTGGCTATTCATGCCTCTCATGATTTTATAAACATCTGTAAGGTCACCACCCCCTCCTCAACCTCTGACACTCCAGAGAAAATGGCCCAGCCTAGTCAGCTTGTCCCTATAACTCAAACCTTCCAGTCCTGCAACATCCTTGTAAATCTTTTCTGCACCCTTAAAAACATCCTTCCTATAGAAGGGCAACCAGAATTGAACACAGTATTCTAAATGTTGCCTCACCAATGTCCAACTGCAGTCTGACCTCCCAGCTCCTATACTCAAAGCGCTGATCAATGAAGGCAAGCATGCCAAACATCATTTTCACCACCCCGTCTATTTGTGATTCCACTTTCAAGGAACTACGCACCTGCACCCAAGGTCTCTTGGTTTAGCAACACTCCCCAGGGCCCTACCATTAACTGTATAAGTCCTGCCTAGTTTGCCTTACCAAAATGCAACACTTCTCATTAAATTAAACTCCATCTGTCACTCCTTGGCTCATTAGCCCATCTGATCAAAGTCCCATTGTACTCGGAGATAATCTTTGTCACTGTCCACTATATCACCTGCAAACTTACTAACCATACATCCTATATTCACATCCAAATCATTTATATGAATGGCAAAATGCAGTGGACTCATTTAAAGTAATCGACTGGGAAATGACCTATTTCGCAAAGGTGGACTGGAAATGGTTACTTTAAAGTAAATCAAATCAGAGCATTGGGAGGCATTCCCAGAAAGACAGAAAGGTTTTAAATAAATATGTTCCCACAAGCAGAAAGAAGTGAGTCGTACAAATCATGAGTCCCTTGGGCGCACACTGGTTGGATAATGCAAGGAAAAGGGGAGCTTACTGTAACCACAATAGTACAAAAAGTCTTAGGAGGATGGAAAATTCAGGAGTGGAATTAAAAAGAAAATTAGATAAACAAAGACAGGGTATTAAAAACAACAAGTAAAATCAAGGAAAACTATTAACACAAAGAACAAGATGATAACTAAGAGGAGGTAGGATCTATTACAAACTAAAAAGGCAAGCTGTGGAAGATTTAGGATTGTAGTTAAGGATGAGGAATGTGAAATGTTTAATGATATAAACATAATGTGAAGGAAATATGAAGGGTTTAGCATCCTTCAAAGTAGATAAATCTCCAGATCTGGGTGAAATGCATTCCAGGTTGCTAGGAGAATCAAAGGAGGAAATAACAGAGGCTTGGACCATAATTTTCCAAACCTCTCTGGCTACAGGGTATGGTGGCAGAGAACTGTACAACTGTGCAGCCAGCCTAATCCTGATAGAGGGAAAATTGGTGGAAAAAAATCTCAAGGACAGTATTAATTATCATTTAGAAAGGCACAGATTAATCAAGGACTGTCAGCAGAGTAAATGAAGGTGAACTGAAATGTATTAATTTAAATAGCTTTATTGTCATATGTACTCAAATGAGTACAATGAAAAGTTTACAAGTCGCCACATAATGGCACCATCTTAGGTACAAAGGTACTTAGGTACAGATTCTTAAAAACAAATTCTTATATTAAAAAAAAATCAGAAAAAGAAATAAAATGTTCAGAATAACAGTCTTTCCAAACCAGTCCACGCTGGCACCTAGCCTTCAGTAACTGACCTCCTAACTAACTAACTAACCTCCACTGCCTCGCTGCTGCCTGTGCCAGGCCCACCAACATAGGAGTTGCCACATAATGATGCCATCTCTTTGCCACAGGCCCTACCTCGCTGATGCTGCTGAACCCATACTCACTCCTCAACCAGAAGTACCCAGTTCTGCTGCTGCCGCTGCCTCACTGATAACCAGGAGTGCCTGCTCTTGGGCCTGTTGTAACAAGGAGTCCCTAGCTCCGCTACCAGGCCAGGCTGCCACTGCACTAAGAGTCCTGCTTTGGATGCAGATGTCACCTCGCTGGCGCCGCCATCTTGAAGAGTCCAGTGCCGCCAGCGCCGCCGTCCCCAATTACTGGAGGAGCTTTGCTGCCGCTGGCCCTGAACGCCAGGAGGATGTCCTTGCTGCCGCATCCACCGGTCCAAAAGGCCAGGAGGATGTCCTTGCTGCTGCAGCCACCAGCCCTGAATGCCAGGAGGACATTTTTGCTTCTGCTGCCGCTGCCACCAACGCCAGGAGAAGCCACGTCTGCCACTCTGCATGTGGCTTGCTCTTGCTGCCATGCCAATGCTGCCAACCAATCTGCCACAGAGAAGCAAAAAACGAATGAAAGAGAAAGGGTAGAAGCAAAAGAAAAGAAAAGATAGCAGATGGGAGCTGATGAGCCCTGGGCAAGAGCCCACATGCAGTTTTGCTACTCCACTACCATCTTGAAAAAAAAGGGTCATGTATGACTAACTTAATAGAAGTTTTTGAGGAACTAACAAAGAAGATCGTTCAGAGTAATGTGTTTGATGTAGTGTACTTGAGTTTTAGCAAGGCTTTTAACAAAATTACATTGGTCAGTACAGCAAAAACCCACGGGAACCAATGGTAGGTCTCAAGTTAGATACAAAATTGGCTCATTTTCCGGATGCAAAGTATAATGGTCACCACTTTTTGCATCTCTGGAAAGCCATTTCTTGTGAGGGTCCATGCGGTTCAGTACTGGGTACCTTTCCTTATGTAGCAATGATTTAGTCTTAGAGGATATGATTAAGAAATTTGTAGGTGATCCAAAAATTGACCATGTGTGGTGGATAGTGAGGTAGAAAGTAGAGGACTATAAAAAGGTATTAAATGGACTGATCAGACAGGCAAAAAATGTGGTAATTGTAATTTAGTGTGAAGTAATGCATTTGGAGAGGGTAAATAAGGTAAGAACTGCAAATATATGGTAGGATACTGAGAAAGGCATCAGGACAGGTAGATAAGATGCTTAAGATGGCTTAAAGAATACCTTACTAGCTGAAGCTCAGAGTACAAGTGCAGGGAGGTTGTGCTATAACTGTATAAAATACCCATCAGGCCATAGCTATAGTACTGTATAGAGGTCAGTACACTATAGGGAAAGTGTGATTGTACTTGAGATGGTACAGAAAAAATAGATGAGGAAACATTTGATAACCTGGGTTGTCTTCTTTCTAAGAGCAGAGGCTAGCGGAGATTTAATTAACGTATATGAAATTATAAGGGACCTTGATGCAAATGATGGGAATTTTCCTTAGTACAGTTATCAATAACCAGGAGGACAGATTTAAAGTAAATGGTAGTAGGACTAGAGGAGAGTTTAAAAAAATATTTTCCATCTAGAGGGTGGTGGGAGCGGTCTGGAATTCACTTTTGAATAGGTGGGAGGCTCAGAAACCTTCATTGCATTTAAAACACAGGAGATGCACTTTGAGTGCTAGAATGTTACAAGACTGAAGCTGAAATGTGAGATTCGGCTGGATAACTCTTTTTCAGCCAGAATAGGCACAATGAGCCAAATGGTCATCTTCTACGCTGAAATCTTTCATGATTCTATCAAGACAAGTTTTAATTGATTGGATTGTAAAGAATATCTGAAAGCAGCTTTCTTTACTCATTGGTCTTTAAGTAACAATATTTCAAAAATACAGCAGTGAATTTAGATGGAGCTGCAAATTTGAAATGCGGTTGTCACATTTTCATGTGATCAGCCTGCCAGGAATGCCTGTAACCACTGCTGGCAAACCTACCCCCTTTAACGAATCAATCTGAGTTTAGAACAATATATATTGTTGACAAATTTGCCTCTATGAGTATACATGAAAACCTCAATATATTCCTCATGTATTGTTTTAAATTTACTTCTCATTTTTTTAAAGTCCCTTGGTTTTACTGTTTTAGCTTACTTTAAAATAATAGTGTCTAATTATATCTAATATATTTCTCAATTAGATTTTCCTAAATATAGAGACCAACAATTCAATAACAAAGAAAATATTTTTAATGTTTACTTCAACTTGTGGAAGCACCTGAACTTCTTTAGCATTTTCCAATGAGAGGGAAATTGCTTTCACCATTTCCAGTGCAGCTAATTACCACCTAAACATCTGCTTGACCCTGATCTTGCTGACATCTCATTGTAATTCAACTGACAGATATTATATCCAGCACTATGAAATGTAAAATTGTTCACGACAATGACCCTAATTAATCTTAAACTGCAGTTTACATGTGTCTACAAAGACAGGCTACAGTCTGCAGTGTAATTAGGAACTGGAATTCATATAATTTAAAAAGCCTCAACTACTCAACATGTATTTTTATGCATTTCCTTTGAAAAGACACGCCAAATGATGCAGTTGCAGGTAAATCAACATAGCCCTCAAATTAAGGATTTTTCAGGCACTGTTTTTGTTACAATGATCTTCACAGCACCTATGGTGAGGTATGGAATTTTGTAAGGTCAGGAACATTACATTGTGTATTGCATAATGTGTTCGTTTTCTGACAAGATGTGGCCAACACCTCTTAACTCCACAAATTGTGATTCTTGCAACAAAATATCTCAGGTCATTCAGAGTTTAATTATAGTTTGGGCAAGAAAGTTTGCAAATTAAAATGTGCTTGTCAGTCACGGGGTCCAACGCAGTAATGCATGTTATACATTAACAATATGAAGTGGGATTTCAGCATCTGCAAACGTGTCATTTCAATTGCAGATAGACAACATATGCATAATTTTCAAATGTGTATATGCATAGGTTGTTTCATTTTTCAACAGAATTTATTGCCACAACTGATAGCACAGACACAAAACATAAGAATGGGCTGTTGCCATCCTCAACACACCCTTGGTACTATTGAAACCTTCATACATTGCCTAAATCACCTCCCAACTCAGCTGACACTAATCCTTCCCTTGCTGACCTGCCAACTTTAATCCTCCAAAATCTACAAAATTATGCAAAATCTGCGAAAGCCCCAAAAGCCTGTTTTCCCTTCACCTTTGTAACTTAATAAGGTTCCCCACTGGATTCCTTCACTCCTGCAGAGATAGCAGAGTTGTCTTCTGCCTTAATCCTACACTTTGTAATTATCTCCATGTCTCTCTCTTCAATTTTACAAACATTACAAAACCCAGATCTAAATATAGTCTTGTCCATTCCTCCTAATCTGTTTCTGACCCGAATCTATTTTCTTTACACCTATTTGCAAAGTGCCTTTAATCTTTATTTTTCAAATCTTAAAATGCTATATAAACACAAGTTCAAAGTAGGCCTTATTTTAGGCCCATAAAATGACCAACAATAACTGGAAGATTCAGTTCTCATTATTCCTTTTGTATGATATAAAGAAGTTGAAGTTAGCATGATACAGGAAGATGTAACTTTTTTTTACTGTGGTTACACAACTGGACTGCAAGAATGGAATGCTTTTGCAGACAACAGTGATGTGTTTGTTGGGACAATTAATGAATGCGCTTTTAATGCAGTCAAATTTATAAAAGGCATTGTGGAACACACACAAACAAAAGCTTTTGTGAATTTGCTGCCAGCTCACGAATCATTCCTTTTCAGCTGATTCTTTCCCACCGTTGTCTAGAACATTTCCCATTACGAAAAAGATTGTTTTCAGATGCTCTGTTCCACACAGCTTCCTTAGAAACTATTTTTTTTATATAAGGAATTGTGGCTGTCCTCAATAGAAAACTCCAGCTGTGAAAATGCTGCATTTCTGGCACATACTATTCCCCATTAATCGGGTTCAACAAGCCTTTTCTTTTCAGAATTATGCCATCTGGCTGGATCCTAGCTGTTATGGGATGCAAATGAGGAACAAAGTATTTTTACAAAGTTCGTCAACACATCATTATTGCAATTGTTAATCAATATCTACTGTCATATTAGACCCATCAAATAAGAATGGCATACCAGATTTTATGTTTGATGAATATTATTGTCAACCACCATTATTGGTAAAGACAGTTATGTCATGTAAATAACCGACATCTCTATTAGGCCAATGTGAACAATTAATTTTGTGTTAAATATCCAGCAGGCACTTACAAAAGATGCAGAGCTAGAGAACTTCTGTGCTAGTAAGTTTTGCAACATATTTTATGATGTTTCAAGCAGTGAAGTCTGATGAAATGCAAAATAAACAAATCTTTAGAACTGCTGAATTCATGGTAGCATTTTACTAAGTCAGTTTTGAAAAAAAAACTGTTAAAATATCTTCCACCACAGAGAAAGTTCAAAGACAACTTTTATACTGTAAGCCTAACTTTAAGCTCAGGCTGAATAAAAAAAACGCTTAAATGTGCCTCAAAGTACAGACAGTGATATTTGTAGATCAATGAAAAAAGTTGGATCCATAAGGTATTCTTTACTTCAGAAGCTGCTTTGTTTAAAACGTTACTCAATGTTTCACACTGGAGGATCATCAAACAAAAGCCTGACCAACTCACAGATAGAAACCAGAGGTCAGTATGGCTGTGACCAATTCAAAATGGAATGAAAAGAATGCAAAGCTTTTCAAAGTGCCTCACAATATTCACTTCAAGGACAAAAGGGCTTTCACATTGGCTCTGAGCCTACTTCTGTTGCTATTTTTTTCCGCAAAATGAAGTCTCTAAAAACAGCAGGATAGACAGCCCCTAACAGATACGACTGCAGCATTCAGGGAAATATTCTTTACAAAGTAACAACAAAAAAGGTCTCCAAGAGAACTGGTAACTGTAGAAGTTGTGCCCAGTTCGCACACATTTGTTGAAGGAATGCTACTCATAATCAGTTTATAGTCTATCCCCATCGTGGGGAAACCTGAAATGCAGTAGAAGAAAAAAACACTCAAGTAGGCAAGGGAAATCATCAAATGTTCACTTCCAGCCAAAACAATAAGTATGGTTTTCATAATTGATTTCTCAATATCATTTAGTGATGGTGATTCCTGAAGCTTATGAGGAAGTGAACACAATGAGTGGAGGCTTACAAAGATAAATGATAAAGTCGTTACCATTCATTTTCCGTATTTACATGAAAATAAAAATTATTATCTGCTGTGTGGACGGTACACATTATAGCCCATTTCTACATCACAACAGACAAACAGTAGCAAGTCGATCTGTTATTGTAGCAGTTTCCTTTCTTTTCTACTTAGCTGTCATCCTACTTGGAAGGCAATGACACATGCTGGAGTCCAATTCTTTGAGCACCAGCCACCTCTCTAGTATGTCACCTAAGTACCCATTGTTTATGTATTGGTTTTAACAGTTAGTGTAAACAGGTTACTCAAATGATGGTTTATTACAGACAAGACTGATCATCTATCAAGTCATGTTCAGGCACTCGTTTCAAGTAGACAACCACAAGTGGACAGAAATTGAAAGGAGAAACTCTAGCTAATTGCTTCCTGTCCCTAAATTGGGATGGAGAATCACAGCACCTATACTACCACCCAGGCTGGAGGCAACCAACTGCACTTTCACTCGGGATCTTCCAAAATGGCTGATCAGTACCAGGAAAACCATCACCGAAACTGTGTTCTCAGCTTTTTAAACCAATGTTGCAAATGCTTGATAATGACTGGAGATGAACACTACAAAAAAGTTATCACTGATTTCTCATTGTCACTCAAGGTCAAGCTGCAGGACACTGATGTAAAACCTTGTCTATTACGTATGGAAGAAATTTAGATATGAAACAATAGAAAATGTCACATGTTATAATTTTATTTTTATTGAGAAACCTAGCTGAAGCGCATCACCAAGGTCCAAAACAACACTTGTAAACTTCTCAGATATTCTCTGATAAACCTGTTTAGAGAGTTATGAACACCTCTGGAGCAGACGGGATTTGAATCTGGGTCCCCTAGCTCAGAAGCAGCCCCCAGCTTATCAAGTAATTGGCATCATTAATGATTAATGACAACCATACTAATATATCGGTACTCAAAACCACTGGCAAATATTAATTGCTCATTCCCACCTAAATTTGTTCATTTACCCTAGCTACAAGTTGCATTCTCACCACTCAATGTTCCTCAATCTCATGTACTCATTATATTAATAATTTCCAAATGCTCGCTCCAACACATCTCAATGTCAACTATTTGCTGCATATCTACTACCCAGATATTATTTTCTCCAAAGCACTGATTATTCCTCCGAATCTACTCATTACCTCCCTAACATCTACTTTCTTGTCTCATTCTCTTATTTGTTCCTCATTAACTCAGTAACTTTATTGATACAGGATTTCTTCCATATTAAATGCAGAAAAAGTCACCGCATCCTTAAATTAATCCACAATTTTTTTTTCTACAATTGAAGTAACTTTTTTAAGAGATCTGAATACAGGAAACTGGAGGGTGTATAGCATTCTGCAATTGTTCACTTTTGGACTCATCCACTTATAATATTATTTTTATGGCATTTGAATTTCCTTTCACATTTTCCACATTGTTAATTTGTTTCAGACAATTACAGATATCTAGTGCATGATTACTGAGCTCAACTGTCTTCTGCAATGGTACTTAATTGTACAGATTTTTAAAAATTGCACACTTGCAATTTGGACCCATTCAAAATGTTTAAAGCGTCGAAAAAGTCAATTTTATTCACTCCTTAGACTTTGACCTGTTTCCCCTTGATTGCTCATGCATGCCCCTGGTGCACTTACATTGATACTTACTTTTATTTTGTCTTTGAAGGCTGACAATCCAACCTCATGACCTGTCATCTCCCCGCTCACCATTACCGTCAATCCAGGTGATCAACCCTGATTCAGTGGAGAGTGCAGGAGGACATGCCAGGAGCAGCACCAGGCAAACCTTAAGGTGCGGTGTAAACCTGGTGAAGCTACAAAACAGGACTGTTTGGGTGCCAAACAACACAAGCAGCAAGTGATAGACAGAGCTAAGCAATCCCATAACAACAGATTACATCTAAGCTCTGCAATCTTGCTACATCCTTATGTAAGATGTACTTAAAGATGTACTTATATGATTTGTCTGGTTAGCATGCAAAACAAAACTTTTCACGATATCTCAATATTTGTGACAATAATAAATCAAATCAAACATCCAGTGGACAATTAAACTCACTGCAGGAGGCAGCTCCACAGATATCCCCATCCTCAATGATGGAAGAATCCAATACATGGGAGCAAAAAACAAGGCTGAAGCATTAGCAGCAATCTTCAGCCAGAAGTGCCAAATGGATGATCTATCTCAGTCTCTTCCAGAGGTCCCAGCATTACGGATTTCAGTCTTCAGCCAGTTTGATTCACTCCACATGATAGCAACAAACAGTTGGAGGCACTGGAACCTGCAAAGGCTACAGGCCCTGACAACATTCTGGCAATAGTACTGATGACTTGTGTTCCAGAACTTTCCGCTCTCCTACCCAAGCTGTTCCAGTACAGTACACTGGCATCTTCCCGACAATGTGAAAAATTGCCCAAGTGTGTCCTGTACATTAAAAGTAGGGCAAATCCAACCTGGACAATTACCACCACTGTCTATTCTTGATGATCAGTGATAGTAATAGAAGGTGTCATCAGCCATGCAATCATGCAGTACCTGCTCAGCACTAACCTACTGAGTACATCCAGTTTCGGTACTGCCAGGCTTACTCAGCTCCTGAACTCAATTACAGCCTTGGTTCAAACATGGGAAAAACAGCTGAATTCCTGAGGTGAGGTGAGCTGAGGTGAGAGTGACAGCCCTTGACATCAAGGCTGCATTTGACCTAGTGTGGCATCAAAGAGTCCAAGCAAAACTGGAATCGGTGGGTATCAGAGGCAAACTCTCTGCTAGTTGGAGTCATACCTGACACATAGGAAGATGGTTATTGTTGGGAGTCACTCGTCTTAGCCCCAGGACATCTCTGCAGGAATTCCTCGGGGTGTTGTCGTAAACCCAGTCGTCTTCAGCTGCTTCATCAATGACCTTCCCTCCATCATAAGGCCAAAGGTCAGGATGTTCACTGATGATTGTACAATGTTCAGCACTATTTGTGACTCTTCAGATACTAAAGAGTCTATGTCCAAGTGCAACAAAATCTAGACAATATCCAGGCCTGGGCTGCCAAGTGGCAAGGAACATCTGTGCCACACAAATACGAATTACCATCTGCAATAAGAGACAGTCTAACCATCATCCTTGACAATCAGTGGTGTTACCATCACTGAAGTCCCCACTATTAACATCCTTTTGTAAATTCTGTAACTTTATATATCAAAGGGCTAATTTTAAAACAGTTTCATAGACTAGAGGTATTTTCCATAGTTTTCAGGTTATTTTCCAGTGGTACCTGATCATTACATATTACATATGGAGCAAATAAGCATTGCTTTTGCATGGTGACTGGGTAGGTATAATCTGCATTTTGCAATATAGATCCAATTTATCTTTGTTTTGGACCAGTTTATCCTTGCTTTTTAAAAAACGCTTTTGTGGTTACGGAGAAGCTAGGTCAACAGACAGACGTTCTAGATAGCATTCAGCATGGATAAGAACAAAGTCATAGATATAGGTGCAACATTATGGAATCAGTGAAGACGGCTAAGTGGGTATAATGAAGCTGATTCCTAAATTTGGGCAAATAATAAGTTTTGAGAATACACAGTGTGGAGCTGGAGGAACACAGCAGACCAGGCAGCGTCAGAGCAGCAGGAAAGTTGATGTTTCGGGTCGGGACCCTTCTGCTGTATTCCTCCAGCTCCACACTGTGTTACCTCTGACTCCAGCATCTGCAGTTCTTACTATCCCTAGTAAGTTTTGAGTCAAGGTTACCTTCTGGAAGTTTACTCCTTCAGAATCAGAGGAGGAAATCCATCTTCCATAGCAATCAGGACTCATGGATTGCTACAGCAATTGTCATAAGCCTCAAAAGATGCACTCTTCCCTCTTACTGAACTCTAACAAGATCTATGATTGAAAACAAGGTGTTGCCAGTTCCTGCCACGAACCTTGCTTCCTTATACTGAATTCCACCTCTGTACCCAGCCATACCTGAGTATTGACTAGACAATCATAAACTTGACACACAGTTTGACCATGATCCAAATATCAGATTTCATATCCTCTCCCTTTGAAAAGCAACTTATTTCCACCTATCTACAAAACCACCCACCTTTACCTCTTTTTCGCGGAAGCCCTAATATATGCCTTTGGCAGCTACTGACAGGACTACACAGACTTGTTTTTATTTGGTGCTTTTAACATTTTAAAATACCCCGAAGCACTACACATGAACGTTATTGAACATAATTTGACACCAAGCCAGAATCAGAATATCCTTTATTGTCACATGTACAGGAATACAGTGAAAAGTTTCTACAGTGGCTGCCTTTAATGGTGCCATCTTAGGTACAAGTACCTAGGTAGAAATCTTACAGAGTTAAAAAGAAGTAGAAAAAAAATACAGATTAGCATGAAACAGTGAAAAAGTCCAGAATGGTAATAAGTGCCCATTAGTGGTTAAGTTCCAGTTTGTGTCTGCAGGCCCCAGAGCACGGGGCCATGTTGCCTCCATGTGCCGGTCTCCATCAAGTGCTTGCTCTGCTGCCGCTCCAGGAATCACCCATTCGCTTCTCCAGTGCTGCAGGACTCAGCATGTGCTTGTTCCACCGTGGGGCCCAGCCCACTTGCTTTGTTCTTTTGCTCATCTGATGAACTAAGAGCTAGGTTTTAAGAAGCATCTTGGAGGAGGAAAGCAAGGTAGAAAGGTTTAGGCAGAAAGGTTTAGGGAAAGAGTTCCTGAACCTAGGCAGCTGAAGGCACAAATGCCAAAAATCAGGAATGTTCAAAAGACCAGAACTGGAGGAGTGCATATATCTTGGAGGTTTATGGAGCTGGAGGAGGTTAGAGGGAAGAGCAAGGCCATGGAAGGGTTTGGAAACAAGGATGAGAATTTTAAAATTGAGGTGTTGCTAAACCTGGGGCCAGTGTAGGTCAGCAAGCACTTGGAAATTGTGTGTACAAATGATGCATGTTAGAAACACAGGCTGCAGAGTTTAAGATGGCTAACTCTCTCATACACCCCTTTTGCTAACCTCCCATCCTTCATTTACAAAAAAATCCAAATTGTAAAGGGGTGCATCTTGACCTAAATTAAGTCCCATTCACCAATCCTCACTGACCTACATGGGTGCCCCATGTATTAAATGTTAATTCAAATCTTGCCTTAAATATGTCTGTGGCCCTTTGAATTGTAGAAAAGGGCTTCTGGGGTTTTGTGGTAATAACCCTGCCTCTAAGCCAGAAGGCCCAGGTCCAAATCTCACCTGTGTCGGAGACGTGTCATAATACAGCTGAACAGGTTGACTGAAAATTATGTACAATTTTACATAACCAGATCGGCCACAATCTTACTGAACGATGCAATAGATTCGGTAGATCAATGGTCCACGCCTGCTCTTATTTCCTATGACCGTAATTGTATTTGATTGCATGCAGATTGTGAGCATCAACCGGGGAGTCACTTACACTATTAGAAATAGGGAAACGCTGAAAACATGGTTATGAATTTAGACGTTTGAAGCTCTTGGCTCTTTGCTTCAGTATTACGCACCAGGGCTCGCACTGTTAACAAACAGTCTAAGAAGCCTAAAGCTGAAATATTGTGTAAAATCTCCTCCTCATAGATTGATGCAGTGTCCAAGGGATACAAGCTAAGTTCACAAGGCATTTGAAGAGAGGAGTTGATGCCAAATGCCTGGTCCCGACCCATCTGTGACAAGTAGTTGAAAAGTACAAAGCACAAATATGAACCAAGGCAGACTAAAGGACATACTGGCACCTGACATATTTCTTTAAACATTGTGTAGCATTTCAATAAAATAACATTCTCCAATAGTAGATTAAACATTAAAAATAAAAGAAGCTGCAAAAAACAGGAATAGTAAAGCTTGTTTCATTAAAATAAAAACAAAGTTGCTAATAAAGACATTCTTTGTTTTAAGGTTCTGGTTTAAGTAACTGAAACAGGTTTGTTTTAAGTAGACAAATTGTTGATCATAAACCTAAGAAAGAGGTTTCATCATGTTTGGTCAGAATAACAATACATGGAACAAGTTGTGCTGCAAGAAGAACATTTCTTTGTGAAAGACACAATTAGGCCACAAGATTAATAGCAGCTTCAAATCTCACAGTTCCCATCCTATCCCAGTGGCAGCTCAGAGGGATTGTTCAGTGCTGATGACAGCTGTATTCTTCCACAAATCACTCTCTTGAAATCTCTACCCACTACCCTCCCCGCCACCTCTCCCAACCAACAAGTAATCCATTGATGAAACATTAGGAGAAATGCAACACTTAAAATCTACATGGTCATCAGGGACAATGGATCAAGAATGTGAATTTAAAAGTTGTTATTAAGCCTGCTGGTAAGGATAGCGCTGTTGTAGTCTGGCGTAAGGATCTCTACATTGCAGAGGCCGAGTGTCAGCTCTCAGATACCTCCTCCTATCTTCCCCTGGACCATGATCCCACCAATGGAACATCAGGCCATTACATCAACTACAGTCACTGACCTCATTTCATCTGGTGCTATCACCCCCATGGGCTTCCAAACTGATAGTCCCCCAGCCCCACACAGCTCTCTTCTACCTCCTTCCAAAAATCCACAAACAGGACTGCCCAGGCAAACCCATTGTTTCTGCCTACTCCTGCCCCATAGAACTCATCTCTTCCTACCTTGACTCAGTCTTTTCTCCCCGGTCCAGTCCCTGCCCACGTACATCCATGATTCCTCTGACGCTTTGCACCAGTTTTCGGAATTGCCAGTTTTCAGGCTCCAGTTGCATCCTCTTTACCATGGACGTGCAATCCCTTTACATGTCCATCCCCCACCAGGATGGTCTCATGGCTCGCTGCTTCTTCCTGGAGCAAAGGCCTGAACCGTCCCCACTTACCTCCGCTTGGCCAAGCTCATCCTGACCCTGAACAACTTCTCTTTTAATTCCTGTCATTTTCTTCAGATCAGAGGGGTAGCCATGGGTGTGCACATGGCCCCCAATTATGCCTGTCTCTTTGTGGGGTACGTGGAACATTCCTTGTTCCAGTCCTGTTTCGGTCTCCACCCATTGCTCTTTCTCCGATAACATCGATGATATCATTGGTGCTGCTTCCCTCTCTCGTCAGAGTAGGAAAAGTTCATTGATTTTGCTTCCAATTTCCACCCCACCCTCACTTTCATCTGGGCCATCTCTGACTCCTCCCTTCCCTTCCTCAACATCTCATTTTCCATTTCTTCAGACAAACTGGCCACTAATATCCACTATAAATCTAACAACTCCCACAGTTACCTGGACTATACATTCTCACACCCTGCTTCCTGTAAAGACTCTATTCCATTCTCCCAGTTCCTCTGTCTCCATCTCGTGAGTTCTGATGAGGCCAACTTTGACAAGGGAGCCTCCGAAATGTCCACCTTCTCCCTCAACCAAGGATTCCCCAGCACCATTGTCAACAGAGCTCTCAACTCAATCCGACCCATCTCTCACACTTTCGCCCCCAGACCCTGCAGCCCTCCAGACTCAATTTTGAGTTGAATAATCTTAGGACCTGAACTCTCCCATGTCCTAGACCCCAAATCCCACACCAGGCCTTGTTATCACATAGCCTGCCATTACACACCACCTATTGTTAGCCACTAACAGTCTCCATTAATAGCTATTCACTCTCCCATCCAGATTGTTATCCATTCCTTTGTCTGTCCAAGTGTTCTTCTCTCTCTCTGGGCTCTATCCCCACCTATCATTTAGTTCTTACCCCCCCCCACCCCATCTTCTGCATTTAAACTGACATTTTCCTAGCCACCATCAGTCCCGATGAAGGGTCACTGGACCCGAAATGTTAACTCTGATTTCCCTTTACAGATGCTGCCTGACCTGCTGAACTTTTCCAGCAACTTCTGTTTTTGTTTCTGAATTTAAAAGTGCTAGGCAAACATCCATGTCAGACATGTAAAGAGTTTAGTAACTTCTTTTTGTGAACTGAAAACTCTGTATAGAAGACTATTGATCTATAACTCCATACATCCCTTTCCACCATTGTATGCCTATCCATGATTGTAAAATTCAAGATTTTGCATCTGACAAAGTGATATGTCTAAAGCAGTCAAGATATTACCTGCCTTATAATAAATGCAAACTTTAATCGTGAAAATAAAAAGAACAAAAAATTACGCTGCAAATTGCTGAGTTCAGGAGCTCCAGATTACCCAAAAAAAAAAGAGATTGAGCTCAAAAACATATGACCCATGCTGACCAACGATAGTTTACACGTCCTAGAGGGCAATCAGATAAAGCCAATGTCTGCAATTCAGGGAGAATGGCAATGCTATCTGATCTGTTTGCAGCTTTCTCCTCTTTCTTGATGAAATAACCAAAGTGTTAAGAATTTCTCTCCGCCAGTCTTCCTTTATCCAATTCAAGAGGCTCCTTCTCTATGGTATATGTATGGACCATGAAATCCAATCTTATAAGGAATGCCTGTGCTAGAGACAGATATGTCCTTGAAAGAGATTACAGGCCTGTCTTGTGTTTTTTCAGTTCGCAAGCTGATCTGGACATTTTCTTCATTGAATTTCTATTAAAGCTAATACATTTAAGATTTCACAAGTGATTTCTTACAGATCTCCCCACCTTGAGAAAGAAATATCCTATTTGATGTCTCACAATTTATTTCTGACTAACTAGCTATTTCTAATCTACAGGATTGTTTTCTTAGTTTCTTGATTATACACGACAGATAAAGTTACCAGAATTATCAGATCACTATCAATTTGCAGCACCACTACCCACCTACTGATCACTTCACTCATTGATAATCTTATCCTCTGGCAAGAGTGCTGCTAACTCTAAATGAGTAGCATATATGTACATACAATTAAAGCAACAGAACATGTGTGGATTTAAAGATTATGCAGTTTAGTAAATTGGATAAAAGCTGCATTATTCCAAGTCGGGAATCAAGAGGTTTCAGTATTGGCCGTAGAGTCCATAAGAGATGGAGATATTTAAGAAGGCTTACTTGAAATAAGCCAATAAGAAATGGCAGAGGCCAGGAATTGATGAGAGAGGTTCAGAAACCCTAGAGCAGATAGCAAACCCTGAAGGCTGGAGGGTCACCTGGATTAAATGGGACTGAAGCCTAGCCACCAGTGTCAGCAAGGGTCAGGCCTGAACACAAAAAACATAAAAGTGCTGGAGTTAGTTCCAATATTCAGAAAACAAGGCAATAAAGGATCAGGGAAGGTGACAAAAGATGACAGCGCTGAACCAGACATCTGGTTAAGAAATACCTTCACAGTAAATTTAAAGGACGACCATTTAAGTTCTCAGACAGGCCCATAAGATAGTGAAGGTAAAGTTTCATTTATTGCAAGAGCCACCAGGGAGTATAGAAGAAGGTGAGCAGCCAATTTCTTCCAGGGAATGCTGGGGGAAAACAGGTTAGGGGAAAACCCATTTGTGAAACAAAAGGAAATGCAAAGAGAAAATACTCAACAGCAGACATCACTGGTTGAGATCACCAGGTACATAACTATGGTAAAACATTACCCACTGGGAGATCAAAAGAATAGAACCACATTTAGGTTGGTGTAAATTTCCATGAGATGCAGGATGCAGGAACTTCAAAAAAAGTGTTACCTTGGATTCAAAATGTTAACTCAGTTTCTTTGCACAGATGCTGCCAAACCTGCTGAGTTTCTTCAGTACTTTTTTTTTAATCAAATGCTTTATAGAACTGGGCAGTGGAGGGTTAAAAGTCAGACAAAAACAGAGTTCAGGGAACAAGTGGGCTTACAATTCCCAAGCAGGTTTTAGACACAGGTTAGAATGCAGTGTGTGTGTTGTCCCGATTTCTGTATTATTATTTCATTTTGACCTTGTAACAGAGCACTCACTGTAAATGTGAAGGAAAAATACTGTTCATGCATCTTTCCTATGGCAGATAGGTGTCCCAATAGTCATAAAATGTGAACTACTGATTTTCGGATTCCATATTCGAATTTTAGTATCTGGAAATTTCAAGTACTGAAATAGTTTTGTAAAGGGCAAAAAAATGTTCTGTTTCAAAAGGCAGTAGCAATCACCTGACCAAAAATTGGTGAAGTCATGAAACCAACATGGGGTGAATGAAGACAGTGTGAACCAAAATCAGCATTTATCAAAAACAATTGACCGAAACCAGTAAACCCAGTCATCATTCCTATTTTAATTCACAATTTTGAGAATTTTCACACATTAAAAGGTGGAAATTGCAAACTTCAAGAAACGTAACTTCCTCAGATAGACTACACAAAACAAGTTTGTATTTAAAGGAGCTGCTTTTGGCAGAGCAAGCAAAATGGATTTGTGACTGCAGAATTGGAGAAAGTTGTCAGCCTTTCAATAAGGAACAGTGTCTAATGACAGAACTGATGAAACATGAGAAACACAAAGACCTCAAAAGATAACTGAAATATTCACGACTGCTGATGATACAAGACATCAATTAAACAACTATAGTCCCCTAGGATAAATCATCACGTTTGTTCATTTTGTTCAGTGTTCATCAACTTCGCCTGAAATCCAAGGAAAAGTCCAACACTACTCTCATCTAACTCCAAACGTACATTACACTGTATTTCCACTACCTCTGCAGCAACAGAAGAAAGTTAAAAGTATCTACTCAAAAATCCCATGAACAGGTGTTCAGCTGTGAGTATTTAAGGAAGAACATTAACAGGATCTGCAAGGTCCAAATGGCAGATCAGTGATAAACACCAAATTGTATCACAATCTGCCAATTTTGTATGGTTCCAGTACATGCACAGTATACCTCCAATAACACAGTTCCAAGCTGGCTACGTTGAAAGAGATGTCTGCCTTTTGTGGTGTCTCTGGGCTCTCAGTACTGACAACAGTAGCACAATGCGGTCAATTTTTCAGCCAAAAACAATATTATTTCTAAAAAGAACTTACGAATCATAAAAATTGGAGCACTTTATCTCCTGAATTTTATTTCCTCCCATTTCCTCTCTAAAGCCATGTTGGCTTTGCACCTATTGAATTATTTAAACCTAAGCACAAAATTTACAATTGAAGTAGAATAAATATAAAAACTTACATGGATATGGAGTGCTTTCTGCTAATTAGGGTACACATTGGGTTCTTGTTAGTTGAGTGAATGCACATTAGAGTCTATAGGTTAATACCAGGACAAGGCAAAATGTTTTGGTTTGAACTTCGTACGTTGATTACAGTTGGCTTGAGGTCTGTCCAAAAGATTACAGATTAAGGAATCAAATAATCTCTTTCAATTCAAACAATCTAATGACTAACATCATGGGGTTCTTTTGGTGTTGGTGGGATTATTTTACAACTGTGCTTTGGGTGAACATACTGTCTGATTATGTGAAAGGGGCAAAGCTTTGTAGTCTCTGTTCTATAGCCGAGTGCCTGGATTGTACGCTTATATTTTTCTCCCTGCATTCAGTTTGTCAATCTGAAATCAGCAGACATGCTTGGTTAGGCAGAAGCTCTGTGACAACGTTGATCATGCAAAAACGGTAGTGGCTAAGGTTCAAAGAGCCTTTTGCTAAGCATCAGAGAAGTAGTCTCTGTTGTTTTGACATTGAGAATATGTACATTTGTAAATATGAAATCTACTGTCTTGAATGTACTTCATTTATCTGTTTAATGTCAAATACAATGGTTTGTTGGTCTATAACTGAGTCTAAGACATGATATTGATGAGATATTCTTATAGTTGTGAAGGTGATCACTTGTTGATACATGATGTGTACAAACAACAGAGTACACAGTAAAGGATTCCCTCTTCTACTACTGAGACTTGCTACATTTAGTAAACTATTCAAGGTACACTTACTGGAGAGAGGGAGGAAATGTAAATGCCATTCATAACTTAATAACAATTGATATCTTGAAATATAGATTTGAAATCAACCATAGAAAAGTCAGTTCAAACATTGCAATTTGAACCAGCTATTAGTTTATTCAATTCATTTTCTGAAAATTGTTCAAGCATTTACCTTGACTTATGACACAGCTCGTAATGTTTCCAAACAAGTCATATTTTAATATAATGATCATACATAAATACCCGAGAAATAATTATTGTATATGAGCTAAACAGATCCTGTACCTCACTATGTGGTAGGTTTGTTGCTATCATCCTCTCTTTTCAAAAATTCATCCATGTGATATTGGCATCACTGACTAAACCAGCATTTATTGCGAATCCCTAATGGCCCAGAGGGCTGTTAAGAATCAAACACAACGCTGTAGTCAAGAGTCACATCTAGGTCAGAGCACGTAAGGACAGCAGATTTCCTTCCGTGAAGAACATTAATTGAATTCACATTTCATCATCTGCCCAGCAGGATATAAAGCTGGATCCCCAGAACATGACCTGGGTCTCTGGATTAATAATCTGGTTTAAATTTAAGGATTTATAGGGGCTTTTTGGTCTAAAGTGTAGAGTAGAAACAACTTACTCGTTTAATGAGAAGTGGCGCCTGTATTGAACAAGTGGTTTATTGCAAATTAGCAACTGGTTACAAATTACATTGATACAATAGACATTGCTACCGTGTCAATGCGGATGACCTGGATGTTAGGTCTTACTCCTCAGAGATTTGAAGATGTTCTGTCCACAAGTCCATATGACTTGATCATTGCGGATGGTTTTTATGGGACACTTCTATAGTAATATTTTTGGACCTATATACAATACTTTCCCTCAAACATTTTTTTCTTATTATTAACATTATATATTCACATATATAATTACATTTACTAGTATCCAATCTTCCCTCAGGTCTTTGACTTTACATATCCAAGTGATCTGGATGATTCCTGGTTGACGAAGATTGGATTCTTTTCAGACTTGGAAGACAGTTAGTTTCTGGGTGGAAAACTGTTGTCTTTAATTCCCTTCCTAACAATGTGAGGTCTGTAATTCTCTTTGAATTCAGAGAATCTCCGGTCTGTTGGATTTCATTTGTGGAGGATATCTTCCCTGCTGAAACAGACAATTTCTTCATTGCAGTATCATGAAGCATCGAGCACTTGGTGATTCCATGGAGTTGTACGTACCACATCATCAATCTGTGCCAGCAAATTTTCTCAGTCTCCCCGTAGATCTGTGCTTTACTATGTAAACTCTTTACTTCAGCACGTTGACTGGTTTAGAATTCTCATTTACCCTCCATGACTGCATTATAGTTGAAATCAACTTGTTCTTATCCTCAGTTCTGCTGTTTGAGAATTGCTTCTTGCTTGGCATGATCTCTGTCACTGTTACGGAGGATTCTTCCTTGGGAACTAAGCAAATTTAATACTCTGTTTGAACTTGTCTGTTTTGACCCCCTTCAGCATCTAACATTCAACTTGAATATGCCATAACCATTTTGCAATCAAGCTGTGTTGCACCCTTGAGTTAAGTCAATTACAGATTTGTCAGTTGGTTCATTTGGAGTGTATTGCTCACTGGATCTCTCACTGCTTGTGCTTCCTAACAAACCTTGATGATTTTTGCAGTCTAAACTATCTTTGGCATTGATAATAGTGTAAAATATTTCTGTCAAACTAGTACAGTCAGTACACAGCATCAGTAATATGTTGCCATCTTGTTAAAAAAGTTAAGCTGAATGGATTCTGCTGTTTCGACTCTGCCATGAGTCCAAGGAACCCTATGAAGTCTTCCATTGATTGTGCTTTGACTGATTGTTCCTTGACCAGATGTCATTGCCTTTAACTAGTTTGACCTGTTCTGCTATTTGAAGATGATCAAGGTCAAGACATGCACCTCCATTCAAGAGACTGTTGATCATGAGTAGATATAGGTTTGTACTATTTGACATCCCTTAGGTTAGAGAGTGGCATATAGCATATCATTAATCTTAACTGTCAAAACTTTTGGACCATGTAGCTGTACCACTGTGGCCTGTCGACATTGTTTTTCATAGAATCGCTACAGTGTGGAAACAGGCCCTTCAGACTAACAAGTCCACACTGAACCTCAGAGCATCCCACCCAGACTCATCCCCTTATAACCCACCTAATCTACACATCCCTATGGGCAATTTAGCATGGCCAATTCACCTAACCTGTACACGTTTGGACTGTGGGAGGAAACTGGAGCACCTGGAGGAAACCCACGCAGACACAGAAAAAATGTGCAAACTCCACACAGACAGTTGCCCAAGGGTGGAATAGAACCCGGGTCCCTGGCGCTGTCAGTCAACAGTGCTAACTACTGAGTCACTGTGCCACCCCTTTTTTTAAAAAGGTGATATTTCAAAGCAAGCTTTTCTCACTACTGCACCAGCCCAACCTCATTGTTCCCCAACCCTGCAGCGCCTGCTTCTATCTCCTTCCCAAAATCCACAAACCTGAACGCCCTGGTCGACCCATTGTCTCCGCCTGCTCCTGCCCCACCGAACTCATCTCCACCTACCTAGACTCCATTTTCACCCCCTTGGTCCAGGAACTCCCTACCTACGTCTGTGACACCACCCACGCCCTCCACCTCCTCCAGAACTTCCAATTCCCCGGTCCCCAACACCTCATTTTTACTATGGACGTCCAGTCCCTATACACCTGTATTCCCCATGCAGATGGCCTAAAGGCCGTCCGCTTCTTCCTGTCCCGCGGAACTGACCAATCCCCCTCCACCGACACCCTCATCCGCTTAGCCGAACTCGTCCTCACCCTCAACAAGTTCTCTTTCAATTCCTCCCACTTCCTACAGACAAAGGGGGTGACCATGGGTACCCGCATGGGCCCAAGCTATGCCTGCCTCTTTGTAGGTTACGTGGAACAATCCCTCTTCCGTATCTACGCTGGCTCTAAACCGCACCTCTTCCTCCGTTACATTGATGACTATCGGCGCCGCCTCGTGCTCCCACGAAGAGCTCGAACAGTTCATCCACTTCACCAACACCTTCCGCCCCAACCTGAAGTTCACCTGGACCATCTCCAACACTTCTCTCTCCTTCCTGGACCTCTCTGTCTCCATCTCGGGTAACTGATGTCCATTTCAAGCCCACTGACTCCCACAACTACCTGGAGTACACCTCCTCCCACCCACCTTCCTGCAAAAATGCCATCCCCTATTCCCAATTCCTTGGCCTCCGCCGCATCTGCTCCCAGGATGAGACATTCCACTCCCGTACATCTCAGATGTCCTCATTCTTCAAGGACCGCAACTTCCCCCCCACAGTGGTCGAGAACGCCCTCGACTGTGTCTCCCGCATTTCCCGCAACTCATTCCTCACACCCCGTCCCCGCAATAATAACCAAAAAAGAATCCCCCTCGTCCTCACGTACCACCCCACTAACCTCCGGATCCAACGCATCATCCTCCGACACTTCCGCCATCTGCAATCCGACCCCACCACCAAAGACATTTTTCCCTCCCCACCCTTATCTGCTTTCCGGAGGGACCACTCCCTCCGCGACTCCCTTGTCCGCTCCACACTCCCCTCCAGCCTCACCACACCCGGCACTTTTCCCTGCAACCGCAGGAAGTGCTACACCTGCCCCCACACCTCCTCCCTCACCCCAATCCCAGGCCCCAAGAAGACTTTCCACATCAGGCAGATGTTCACCTGCACATCTGCCAATGTGGTATACTGCATCCGCTGTGGCTTCCTCTACATCGGGGAAACCAAGCGGAGGCTTGGGGACCACTTTGCAGAACACCTGCGCTCAGTTCGCAACAAACAACTGCACCTCCCAGTCGCGAACCATTTCAACTCCCCCTCCCGTTCCTCAAACGACATGTCCATCCTGGGCCTCCTGCAATGCCACAATGATGCCACCCGAAGGCTGCAGGAACAGCAAATCATATTCAGCCTGGGAACCCTGCAGCCCAATGGTATCAATGTGGATTTCACAAGCTTCAAAATCTCCCCTCCCCCAACAGCATCCCAAAACCAGCCCAGCTCGTCCCCGCCTCCCTAACCTGTCCTTCCTCTCACCTATCCCCTCCTCCCACCTCAGGCCCCACCCCCCTCTCCTATCTACTAACCTCATCCCACCCCCTTGACCTGTCCGTCCTCCCTGGACTGACCTATCTCCTCCCTACACCCCCACCTACTCTCACCTTTACTGGCTCCATCCCCGCCTCTTCGACTTGTCTGCCTCCTCTCCACCTATTCTCTCCTCTATCCATCCTCTATCCGCCTCCCCCTCTCTCCCTATTTACTTCAGAACCCTCTTCCCCTCCCCCATTTCTGATGAAGGGTCTAGGCCCGAAACGTCAAGCTTTCCTGCTCCTATGATGCTGCTTGGCCTGCTGTGTTCATCCAGCTCCACTCCTTGATATCCCACACCATCCATTCTTTTTATAATCATCATCGAATCCCTTAGAATCATAGAAACTTTTCCTTAACTATGGCCCACTATCTGATAATACTGTGACCCTTCCCCAGTTTCTAACTTGTTTCTATCCCTGTGAGAATTCTTTGCTTCACAGCACTGGCAAGGACTTTTAGAACCTTGAGCCCGTCCTACTCACTGTAATGGTTTAGAAGAATATGGGCCAAATGCTGGCAAACGGGACTAGATTTATACAGGATATATGGTTGGCATGAACGGGTTGGACCAAAGGGTCTGTTTCTGTGCTGTATATCTGTATGACTATGACTGTATGTGCCTTTTGTTGTTTTGTACTTAAAGAATTGAATAGACTTTGCTGATCTCTTGTGGCAAGATTGATTTTCCCTCCTTATAATTGATGTGTGCTGCTTATGGTCACTGTTACCTACAGGCACCTTCCCTATGAAATCATTAATCAATCCTGTTTCATTACACAATACTAGGTCTAGCACGGCCTCCTCTCTATTCAGCTCCAGAATATGGTGTTCTAAGAGGTTATTCTGAAAACATCTAAGGACCTCCTTATCAAGGCTATTTTTACCGATATGGCTTTTCCAGTTGGCATATGGGTTAAAATCTCCTGTGATTATATCTGTGCCTTTCTAACAACTCTTGTTATTTCTTCCTTTATGCCCCATTCTGCCGTATGGTTACCGATAGTGGCCCTGTACAACACTATTTCTCATTTCTACCAAAACTGTTTCTACATCTTGTTTTACTGAACTTAGGTCATGCTCTCTATTGTACAAATACAATTAAAACAGCCACCACACACCCTTTTCCTATTTGTCTGCCATTTCTAAATGTCCTGTACCCTTCAAAATTCAGGTGCTAATCCATGTCACTAATGGATTGTATTTATTAATTTGCATTGGCACTCTCAGTTCATTTGTTTTATTTTGACTGCCGCATGTATGTAGCCTTTAGTTTTATTCTTTTACTCTTTCTGTAAATTCTAGTCTTACCTGTTGTTTTACACTTAAGATTCATATTTTCTGCCCCTTCCTGACATGCTAGATTTGTCATTTCCCGTCTTAATACCTCTCTTTTTGCTTTGACTCTACTCTTTGATTCACTACATCTTCACAAATTTTATACCTTGCCTACGGTATTCAAGTTAAAATCCTCTCTACTTCCCTTGTCATGGACTGCGAAAGAACTCTAGTCCGATTACGATTTACGCGAAGTCCGTGCATTGGTACAGATCCCATTTTCGTCCAGTACTTTTGCCAGTGTCCCACGAACAGGAACCCACTTCTCCCCACCAGTCCTTTGCCATGCATTAATCTCTCTAAATCTGATTTGCCCTATGCTAATGCACACATGGCTCAGGTAATATAGCAGAGATCATGACCTTTGAGGTCCTGCTTCTTAATTTGGCACCTAGTTCATAATTCTAAATCCACAGAAACTCTTTGTTTGTCCTGTCTATACCGTTGTTATGGACATGGACCTTGGCAACGGGATTCTCCCCCTCCCATTCCAAGTTCCTCTCCACTCCTGAATAAGTGTTCTAAATGCAGCCATCTGGGCATTCAACACAGCCATCTGGACCCACACTCTTTGCTACATAGAACAGCATTAATCCTGTCACTATACAGTCCCCTACTCCCCATTCTTGAGTAGCTTCTTGTACCATGGTGCCATAGCCAGTTACCTCATCCACCCTGCAACCCTCACTCTTATCCATAAAAACTAAAAGCATCTTAAACCTATTGGACAACTGCAAAGGTGAGGCTTCTGTGCATCTGGATCTCCTTATCTGCAGTCACACTCTCCTGCATCCTGAACACTAACCAAATAAGACAATTCAACCTTAGAGGTGTGTCTGCCCCCGGTACAAAGAATCCAGATAACGTTCCCCTTCCCTGATGCACTGCAGTGTTTTTAGTTAAGCCTCCATCTTATGAAGTCTGAGTTCAAATATCAAACACCGCAGATCTCTCTGACACGCTGCAACTTTGACACATCACCGTCCGAACCAGCTTCTTCTCCTGCAGCATAGTAATAAACTATTCCTGGTGGCAGAAAATATTTTAGACAAAAACAACAGAATACTTCTTTTTGTTACCCTGCTTAACTAGCTGAAACGCTTAATTCCAGCACTCTATTGTAAACTACATTCAAGTTACTAGTCACACTAAGTTGGCTAGTTTTATATGCTTTTAACATAAAAGGTCTATCTGACTAACTTAAATAGGATCCAGTTTCAGCTGGTTCTGAATTCAGCTGCTCTTTCAGTGGAACCCTTGAAACGATCCTGTTTAATGCTGGCAATTGCAGAATTTAATTTATTTTAGTTGACCCCAAACTGAATTTGATTTGTACAAAATAAAAATTTAGATTTTCTTACCAATAACTGCATGCAGTCAGCCAGTGACTAATACCTAAACAACAATGTCCTACACAAATGTTAACTTTCTAGCAACTTCCTAATGCTCTACACTTAACTCTGTCTTTAAATAAATGTTATCCCGAAGTGTTCTGTGACAGATGTAACCCTTTGGCAAATACAGAGACCTCACTGATGCAACACTATTTTTACTCCAAGTATGCACATCTGGATTAACACAACTATTAATTTCTAAACCAATATTTGTAACTCTTGACACTCCAAACCTCCCCACAACAGCTTAAACTTAACTTGTATGTCTAACAATCATCTTCAGAATATTCTAGGCTCAAGACCATTAATCAATCAACTCTGCAGCCTTGACAAACTATATCTTGTAACTTAGACCAGAGACCCTGGAATATCTAATCTTCAGGCACCCTTCCCAGACAATCAGCAGTATAGTGTTGGCTTCTCTCTATTGGCAAGCTAGGCTTGTTGGAGCCCAAGTGCACAAACGCATCCTAGCTATAATTTGCATTCAGTTCCAAAGAACCTATACGTTATTTCTTAAAGCTACGTCACAGTATTCGGCACTTAAGGAGATCTTAACTTTAAGACTTTTCTTATACCCATAATTTATGGCTTCAGGCAGACAAGGGGGTTAATTTTTATGAGTAGGCAGACAGAAAAGTGGAGTTAGCACCAAAACCAGACCAGCCACAACCCTAACAAATGGCAGAGACTCCAAAGGCCAAATGGCATACTTCTACTTTTAAGTTCCATGTTCCTATAAAATGTACAAATTAAGACTTTGCTAATGTACAGTTTAATAATAATTTAACCTTTATTGTTAAATTAATGTGCCAATGAAGTATCAAATAGTTATGTGTTTATCCCAGTTACATACACATTTGGCCTTAAGCAGTTTCTTCATTACGCTGATAATAACGTGTAGAGCTGGATGAACACAGCAGGCCAAGCAGCATCAGAGGAGCAGGAAAGCTGACGTTTCGGGTTGAGACCCTTCTTCGGAAATGGGGGAGGGGAAGGGGATTCTGAAATAAATAGGGAGAGAGAGGGAGGCGGATAGAAGATGGATAAAGGAGAAGATAGGTGGAGAGGAGACAGACAGGTCAAAGAGGCGGGGTTGGAACCAGTAAAGGTGAACGTCGGTGGGGAGTTAGGGAGGGGATAGGTCGGTCCAGGGAGGACGGACAGGTCAAGGAGGCGGGATGAGGCTAGTGGGTAGGAGATGGGGGTGGGACTTGAGGTGGGAGGAATGGTGGTGGGGGTGGGGCTTGAGGTGGGAGGACTGGTAATGTCAGCTTTCCTGCTCCTCTGATGCTGCCTGGCCTGCTGTGTTCATCCAGCTTTACACCTTGTTGTCTCAGATTCTCCAGCATCAGCAGTTCCTACTATCTCTTTATTTCGCTGATTGTTCAGTGGTTATCCAATCAAAACAGACCTGGAGGGGTCCCAAATTTTAATCTAGTCTGTACAATGTCTGTTGGATCTCAGCTCTGTCCCATGATTACAGTAAACAAAATTGGCCAAAATCCATGATTGCAGTCCCATGACCCATATGTATTACCAATGGAATCTATTGATGGTACAGTTATAATGCATCTCTCTCTTCGTTGAACAGTGCATCAATAACCATCAATAAATCATATATAATACTTTAGGATAGTTAAATGCTTTGGGAAAATAATACAGTGTAGTTCAGGGAATTGCATACCGTTAGGGGAAGGAGCAGGGAAGATAATTGATGGAGAAAATGCATGTAGAAAAAAAAAATAATTTGCCTGACAAAATCAATCTCATATCAGGACTCCTGCATTAAACTGCATGTTATTCTTAGTCATAATAATAAATTGTTAGCTAAATTCCTGCTGTGACATATTGTATAAATTATATAGGAATGCAGGAAACCACATGATGCACAAAGGACCAAAAGTGACTGAATATTTGCTATTAAGTCAAGATGAGGAAGTAATGCAAAACTAAAAGAATTTTTCTGTTTTAGTGGGCAGCTAATCAAATCTGCTCATCTATCATGCAGTCAACTTTAATATATCTGAAATAGACCTTTATAATTTCAACAAAAAGAATTATTTTCAAGCCTGAGATTTTTAAATATTAGGTTTATACACATGCAGAGAAATGCTAGTGCTGAAGAGTAAGTTGCACATTTCAAGAATCCTGAAGGTAACCATCGAACCAAATGCCTTTTCTCAACCCACCATTAAGCTCCAACCTTGGAAGAATACTTAATACTGCACCATTGTAACAAACAATGTTTCATTTCACACTTCAGCATCCTATAGTTTGATGCCCAACATATTTGACATAAAACAAAAGCAAACTAAAACAGATGCTGGAAATCTAAAATAAGAACAAAAAAACTCGAAAAAAACCTCAAGAGGTCAGGCAGCAATTTGGAGAGAAATAGAGTCAACGTATCAGGTCTGATAGTAGATCATCAACCTGAAACATTAACTCTGTTTCTCTCACAGATGTTACGTTTTTTTTCGGGTTTTTCCAAGATATTTTTGATATTAAGTTTGGGATTGTCACAGAGCAAGCAATCTATGGGGGAACACCATAGCTAATTTAGCATTCCTACCACATAATCCAGATCTCTCTGAACTGGTGTAAAAAACCTACATGGGCAGCTCAGGTTACAAACTTCTAAATATATTCTGAAGTCCAATTATAGAGAAGTTCAAAATACATCAGCAAGTTAAAAATAACTTATAGTTCCTAGTTTTCACAGTTAACTATTTTCACAAAGCACAAAGAACAATACAGCTCAGGAATAGGCTCTTCGGCCGTCCAAGCCTGCACTAACACATTTTGCCCTTCCATACTAAAACTGTCTTACAGGATCCGTATACCTCAATTCCCTTCCAATTTAAATTAAATTAAACACTTAATAAAAATATCTTGAAATGAGGATGGTCACGGAAAGAAACTCAAGTTGAATGGGTAGAATTCAGAACAGCGTAAGGAGGTATGGCAGGCTGTGGGGGATGGCGAGGGTTACTGAATGTGACCAGTATCATAGCCTCCAAGCAGGATTGCAAAAGGACACAATGGGCATCATGTGTGTATGTGTGCACGCAGGCGTGCCATACCTGTCCTGGAGGCAAAGTGCTCTTTGTGCGCAGTTTATTGGCCATAAGTATGAGATCCACACTTGCTGGATGCCATGTAATTGTGCTGACAAAAACATGAATCAACCATTTGCAAAGTGCAGCTATATTGGATTTGTAACCATTGCATTGCCTGTTGCATATGCATTCAAACTGCCAATCAAATGTTAGTCAAAGGAGATTTGCTATTGGTGTTTGCAAAGTGAACCTAGGCATCTCAGTTATGTAG
Organism: Ginglymostoma cirratum; assembly: GCA_024137785.1. Lineage (NCBI taxonomy): Eukaryota > Metazoa > Chordata > Chondrichthyes > Orectolobiformes > Ginglymostomatidae > Ginglymostoma > Ginglymostoma cirratum. Next base: position 13,930,656 of record JAHRHZ010000058.1, on the reverse strand, counting down.
AAGTTAGAGGTAATGGTGGTCCAAACTTGCTGAAAGAAACTACAGCTTATAACAGTTTCAAGGGCCCTGTGTCACCCCCACAAGTTCAAAGCCTCATCTTTCATGCAAGTCTAACAATTGTGCAGAATGCAGTGTGACGTTCAGCGTTTGATGTGGTGATAAGGTTAGATGGGTGGTGTTGTGCTACAGGTGTTACTGCTGACATTGGGTGGTGCTTCAGTAGGGCACTAAGCAGACTGCACAGGAAAAAGAAATTTGAGGAAACACTAAATACAGCCCTAACCAGCAACTTATAGAAAAAGATAACTGCACTAAACACATTCAAACTTCCCATACTGCAATTTCAGTGTTATCTGAAATACTGACCCAACAGCTTTAGACTCATTACACCCAAAACTCTGAGGAAAGTGATTGATTATCAACCAGATTGACACAGCTTTAAACAGAACAAACTTAAAATGCTAGTTTTACAACAACAGGTTACTGGATTTATTTTATTCCTTTAAGATATGACAACCTTCAGTTATAGTGCAGTGATTTATTAGAGAAGGGAAACTGACTTAATATCTTACTGACTTGTCAGAGTTGTGACTTTAGCAAATAATCTCAAATTAGTAAATGTGTGAGGCATGAGTCAAATTGTCACGTTGATCCATTCCATCTGTATTTCTCATTTGCGTTTTAAAATTGTACTTTAAGTTATCTAGTTATCTTAATTAGTAATAATAGGGGTGGCAGCAAGAAATGATACAACTATTAAATAGATAGAAACAGAATTCATGTTGATTGAGGTAAAGGACAGACAGAACAGGATTGATCACACTACCAGGAATGGATTAAAGACCAACAAGTTGTAGAAAGGAGATAGAAGGAGAAATATCTTTGTATAACATATGTATGAGATGATCAATTTATTGATTGTTGTCACATGTACTGAGATACAGTGAAAAGTGCTGTTTTGTGAGCTATACAGGCAGATTGTACTATACAAAGTGCATCAGGGGAGCAGAGCAGAATGCAGAGTATAGTCTTACAGAGCAAAGAAGATGTGGAGAAAGAGATCATAATTAGCATTTGAGAGTCTGTTCAAAAGTCTGATAACAACAGGGAAGAAGCTGTTCTTGAATCTGTTCATACGTGTATTCAAACTCTTATATCTTATGGCTGATGTAACAGGATGGGAGAGAGTATAACCGGGGTTGGAGGGGTCTTTGATTATATTGGTTTGTTTCCCAAAGCAATGGGAAGTATGGATGGAAGGCTGGTTTATGAGATGGAATGGGCTGTGTTCACAATTCTGTAGTTTCTTGTGGTCTTGTGATAAGCAGTTGCCATACCATGCTGTGATGTATCCAGATAGCATGCTTTCTATGGTGCATCTACAAAAATCGGTAAAAGTCCTTGTGGGCATGCCAAATTTCCTAAGCCTCCTGAGAAAGTAGATGCATTGTGCTTTCTTGATTGTCACGTTAATGTGGGTGGACCAGGACAAACTGTTGGTGATCATCACTCCCGGGAACCTGACTCACTCGACCATCTCCACCACAGCACCGTTGATGCAGACAGTGATGTGATAAACACACTGTAAACAAACTTCAAACAAACCAGCAGGAAAATGGAGTGAAAAGGAGAAGAGGATAGAGATTGTCCATAGTGTTCAACACTCCTTTTGAATCCTACATTTAAGAAACCTAAAAAGAGACTCTCTTCACTGCAACTCATCAGTGAGCGTATCGCAGCAAGAACAGGAGAGATCCAACTTATTACTGGAGGAGTGGCTTCTCACCATTTCTTTCCATTCTACTTAAAAGTGTGACTTTCTCCCATACGTTGCCCTGTGATTGAATTTTCCCAGGCAATTTGGGCATTTTAAGGTGTATCTACTTCATGACCCATATATTTCCAGCGTTGGTAGCTTGCATGTGACTTCAGATCCACAGCAATGTGATTAACTTTCTGCTTTCTAAAATGGCCCCAAAAGCTATTGAGTTCGTGGGCAATGTGTGATGGACAACAAATGCTGACTTTATCAGTGAATCCCATATTCGATGAAACAAAATCTATAAAGTCATGACTATGAAGTCGTTGTCAGTGTCTATCATGTGCTCCTAAGCAAAACTAGCACCAGTTGGCTTATTAGTAACATTACAAAAAAAAACTGATGAAAACAAGCATAACCCCTGGATAATCATACCAAATTTCAGATCCCAGCTGTCCTACAAACCAACACTACAGTTCAATAAGCAGTTTGTGTGCCTGTGTAACTTATTGAGGAACACTTCAACTTCCAGTATCACAAGTGCGACCTCTGGAATTTGCTGTGCAGCGTCATTGTCTCAGGATTGGCTGTTATTCGGACTGTAAATCCGGATTGTTACAGCCCCAGCACTTCTGCAACATGGGGACTCACCAGCTGAAACAGGAAATAAGAAAGTTGGCTTGGCAAAGAAAAGGTACAGGCAGTTTGGTGAGGACTGGGGTGAAGGAGGTGTGGGCCATGAGTTTTGACAAATTCTGTGTGAAAAATGATTTTACACTTATTCCAGTTTTTCCCTGGAGCTCAAGGTTGTTATGGTGCTATAGGAGGTACTGCAAGTAGAAAGTTACATCGTTCTTTTATATTTTGAAAAATACTTCTTTAAGAAGTTATGTTTGCATTGTAGGAACTTAGCAATGTAAAGTATGTCAACTTACAGACCACAATGTTTTAGGAATTTTCAGCTTTCACACTGATTCCTATGCAGAAACCATATTTCATGTGAGGCTGTTTCACATAAAGTCACAATTTTTAGGAACCCAACCACAACTTTAAGTGAGGACTTATTATTCTACATTTTTTTGGCAAGAGGGTGTCAAACATATTAAACATAGGGAAATAACCACATCTACATTGGGGAAACGAAGCATAGACTTGGCGACCGCTTCGCAGAACATTTACGTTCTGCTCGCAAAAAAGATCCTGAACTACCTGTTGCCTGCCACTTCAATGCACCACCTTGCTCCCTGGCCAACATCTCTGTCTCCAGCTTGCTACAGTGTTCCAGTGAAGCCCAGCGCAAGCTGGAGGAACAACACCTCATTTTCCGCTTGGGGACCCTGCAGCGCTCCGGACTCAATATTGAGTTCAATAATTTTAGGGCCTAAACTCTCCCATGTCCCAGCCCCCCTACCCCACACACTTGTTAGCACATAGCCTGCCACTACACACCCCTTGTTGTTAGTCACTAACAGTCCCCATTAACAACTATTCACCCTCCCAGCCTGATCGTTAGCAACTCCTTAATTCCTCCCACTTCCTACAAACAAAGGGTGTGGCCATGGGTACCCGCATGGGTCCAAGCTATGCCTGCCTCTTTGTAGGTTATGTGGAACAATCCCTCTTCCGTACCTACACTGGCCCTAAACCCCACCTCTTCCTCTGTTACATTGATGACTGCATCGGCGCCGCCTCGTGCTCCCACGAGGAGCTCGAACAGTTCATCCAATTCACCAACACTTTTCACCCCAACCTGAAGTTCACCTGGACCATCTCTAACACTTCTCTCTCCTTCCTGGACCTCTCTGTCTCCATCTCGGGCAACCACCTAGAGACAGATGTCCATTTCAAGCCCACTGACTCCCACAGCTACCTGGAATACACCTCCTCCCACCCACCCTCCTGCAAAAATGCCATCCCCTATTCCCAATTCCTTCGCCTCCGCCGCATCTGTTCCCAGGATGAGACATTCCAATCCCGCACATCTCAAATGTCCTCATTCTTCAAGGACCGCAACTTCCCCCCCACAGTGGTCGAGAACGCCCTCGACCGTGTCTCCCGCATTTCCCGGAACACATCCCTCACGCCCCGTCCCCGCAACAATAATCAAAAAAGAATCCCCCTCGTCCTCACATACCACCCCACCAACCTCCGGATCCAACGCATCATCCTCCGACACTTCCGCCATCTACAGTCAGACCCCACCACCAAAGACATCTTTCCCTCCCCACCCTTATCAGCCTTCCGGAGGGACCACTCCCTCCGCGACTCTCTTGTCCGCGCCACACTCCCCTCCAGCCCCACCACACCCGGCACTTTTCCTTGTAACCGCAGGAAGTGCTACACCTGCCCCCACACCTCCTCCCTCACCCCAATCCCAGGCCCCAAGAAGACATTCCACATCAGGCAGAGGTTCACCTGCACATCTGCCAATGTGGTATACTGCATCCGCTGTACCCGTTGTGGCTTCCTCTACATCGGGGAAACCAAGCGGAGACTTAGGGACCGCTTTGCAGAACACCTGCGCTCAGTTTGCAACAAACAACTGCACCTCCCAGTCGCGAACCATTTCAACTCCCCCTCCCATTCCTCAGATGACATGTCCATCCTTGGCCTCCTACAATGCCACAGTGATGCCACCCGAAGGCTGCAGGAACAGCAAATCATATTCAGCCTGGGAACCCTGCAGCCCAATGGCATCAATGTGGATTTCACAAGCTTCAAAATCTCCCCTCCCCCAACCGCATCCCAAAACCAGCCCAGCTCATCTCCACCTCCCTAACCTGTTTTTCCTCTCACCTCAAGCCACACCCCCATTTCCTATCTACTAACATCATCCCGCCCCCTTGACCTGTCCATCCTCTCTGGACTGACCTATCTCCTCCCTACCCCCCTACCTACACTCACCTTTACTGGCTCCATCCCCGCCTCTTCGACTTGTCTGCCTCCTCTCCACCTATCCTCTCCTCTATCCATCCTCTATCCGCCTCCCCCTCTCTCCCTATTTATTTCAGAACCCTCTTCCCCTCCCCCATTTCTGATGAAGGGTTTAGGCCCGAAACGTCAAGTTTTCCTGCTCCTATGATGCTGCTTGACCTGCTGTGTTCATCCAGCCCCATGCTTGTTACCCCTTTGTCTGTCCAACTGTCTTTCTCTCTCTTTTGGCTCTGTCCTATCATTTACTCCTTACCCCACCCACCTCACTATTTTCTGCATATAAACTGACATTTTCCCAGCCGCCATCAGTTCTGAGGAAGGGTCACCGGACCCGAAACGTTAACTCTGTTTTCTCCCCCACAGATGCTGCCAGACCTGCTGAGCTTTTCCAGCAACTTTGTTTTTGTTCCTGATTTACAGCACCCGCAGTTCTTTTGGTTTTTATATCCTCCTCTGATTTTGCAATCTAACTTAAATATTCTTTTTGTTTCTTGACTACAACCTCATAATGACTGAACATCTCAACTGCTGAATTTACTTCCAGATATCTTAGGCTTTCCTTGCCTGTCAAATTTAATTATCTCCCCATCACCCCTAAAAGAAATCCCAAAATCTGACAATCTTCTACTGTGTCTTGTAATCCAAGTTGTTACATAGATTTGTGCACTCAACACACCCTACCTCCTCAGTCCTTCCTAATAATCAGTACCCACTGCCTCCTCTCATTCAGCAAATCCCTCACTGCCTCTAGATTTTATTTTGAGCTTTTCTCATATCTACCCTACTGCAACCCAGGTTGAATTACATTTATATTACGTCTTAAGGTTTTCCAACATCCACTTGGAAAATTATTCCTTTAAAAAGGAAATTCACTTAAAAGGAGCATCAAGTGCTGGTAAGATAACCTGAGTTAATATAGTAAAGCTACATGAAAAGACTTTGTGAAGTTAAACCATTTACACTGCTAACACCTCTAGTTCCTGTTTGCATATTGTGGTGTTCTTACCTACGTCAAGATATGCAGGTGTCCTTCTATCAGCGCCACTTCACGCAGCAGCACAGAATTCATGAAATTCACAGTTTCAAACGAAAATCAGATATGACCAGAGGATGAACATGTTAATGCAGATGATGTAAGGAAGAATCTTGGTTGAAGAAGGCATTAGTATGCACAAGACATATCACCAAAGTGAACAGGTTTTTTCATTAATCTTAGGTAGGGAAATAACCACATCTTTTCTACAATTGCCTCATAAAACAGGACTTCAGTGACCCTTTTACAAACAACATCACACTAGAATGTTTGCTGAAGTTAAAGATTTGGTTTGATAAAAACAAGGTCTTTCAAGTGCAATCTTCTGTAAAGTTCCTGACTGCATATATCATGGAATATCACAAAAAATGCTGAAGGTGCACAATGTTCCAATCAGTGTCTGAAACTGATGCAGCCGAAGAGTGTGCACTGCCTTACGACTGTAGAAACTCACATGGTTTACGACCCAAGACCTTCCCTCACCAACATATATTTTCAGGACTTGTACAAAGTCAATGTGGAATAATATCAGTTGCGATTTATTCCTTATTATTTGCAGTCATTTAAAAAGAGGGGCACTCTTGTTTTTTTATATTAGATTGGGGCATGAGATTTTTTTCCAGAAAAGTCTGAAACAGATACATAGGTGAACATTTCAGGTGTGACCTTGCATCTATACTTCTGAAAGATTCATTTATCTTTCCCTTTCAGACCAACAAACTATGCCTTACCAGCAGTTTATGATGTCAGTGTTTGAACCTACATGAACTGAACCATGTAGGATGTTATTTTTTGACACAATGAGCAGGCAGTAGCTCGGGTGGCGTTGAACATATGTAAAAGATATAAAGAGGTTATTCAGGACTTTTGATTCTCACTTCAGCCTTTTTCAAAATAGAGAGGCTAAATTTAACAATCAAATACAAAAACATACAGATGCCATTTTTTGTTAATGACTGAGTGGATAATTTTGAATGTGGAAGCCTGAAAGATGACCTAATTGGAACTTGCAGTATGGGTGGGGCTTTGGAAGAAAGCTTATCAGATGTTATTTGATCAAGGGAAGTTTCGAAACTCATGAAAGTGCTACAATTGACAGAACAGGCAGAGGTGAGAAAACTGATGAGCTTTTTATTTGAGGTGACACAGAGAGTTCGTTGAAAAAATAATTGAGGCATCGCATCTGGACAAAAAGTGAAAGTGCATCTCTGCTGAGGCCAGGAAAGCATGAAGACAGTGAAACGGCAGTTGTTACACAGGGTTCTTGCTGTGGTGGAAAAAGGCTGTAGTGTGAAAATTGTCCCACTCAAAACACAGAGTGTCATTCCTGCAAGAATGCAAGGCATTTTAGAATTGCTTCTTCCAGAAAAAAAAGAGTCGGGCTCAAAAACAGGAAAAACTCACCAGGTCATTTAAGAGATCAAAGAGCTTAAAAGCAATGAAACAACATTTTTGGGTGAAATAAATGATTCCAATGGAAAAACTAGCACAAGAGGACAAAAACGTTATTGAAGAAGTGGAGTCTTATACTGTTTGGCATCAAGATATTTTCATTCAACATCAAAACGATAAAACTCAAAAAGCAGATGAGAAATATGTGCAAATTTGTAATGTTATCTCAAAGGTTGGCCTCACATTCACAACTGTTCTATTCTTATACAACACCATGGTTGCAAAGACATCTCAGTGTCATAGATGATATCTTGATCCACAACAAAAAAAAAGTCATTTCAAGAGTCCTCAAACCTGACATTTTTCAACAGATACATCAACGACACTTGGGGATTACAAAGTGTCATACCCTGTGTGGGGCAGGAATTTCACAAGCGTTGGAAGAGATTTTCTCGAGTTGTATTATCTGCACTGAGCTATATGTTGTCAAGAAGAAGAACTCCATTTATGAATTTTTATTTCCATCTGGGTCCTGGGACCACCTTAGCATGGACCTGTTTGAGCTTAAAGGAAGGATATCCATCATTGCTGACCATTACTGAAGAAGGTTTGAGTTAAATATATGCATGAACTTGGCTTGGAAGCTGTTATCAACTTACTCAACAAAACTTTTCTGATGCCTGGTATCCCAGATATAATTGTTTCAAATAATTGGCCAACAGTTTGCTAATGAATGTTTCAAAAACTTGCGGAGTCTATGGGTCTATAGATAACACCAGCTCGCCTACATACCCACAAGAGAACAGAGAGGCTGAGAAGGTTGTGAAAACAACCAAAGCTCTGCTGATGATAAATGAGGACCTGGACTTTTCATTACTGAGTTATCACGCCACACCATTGTTAAACAATCTCTCCCCAGACAAACCTCTGATGAGCAGACGATTACACAGTCACAGATCTCCCACATATAGTGTTACAAACAAATATGGATCAGAAATTTAAGAAAGGAAGTTGGAGTAACAAGTAAGCCAAAACCAAAACTACAACCAACATCACAGAGTTTGTGCTTTACCAGAGCTCCAGACAGGGAAGTCAATATGAATCCAGGATCAGAATCAGAAAGGCACAATCCTAGAGAAAACTCAATAACTGACATTACATCGTGTGGAGACTGAAAATTGTGCTATCAGGAAGAACACAGGAACTTCAATTATCATGAAAAGGAGACCCTCAAGGAATGGATCAGCTACCCTGAAATCCAGGAGGTTAACTTTTATACAAAGATGACATTCTCTGATGATTCAAACAGTTTCGCAGAGTACACACAAAAACTTCAAGAAGGATGTTGCCATGGTTGAAAGGTTTGAGTTATAGGAAGAGGCTGAATAGGTTGAGGCTTTTCTCCTGGAGCTTTGGAGACTGAGGAATGACCTTAGAGAAGTTTATAAAATCCTGACGGGCATGGATAGGGTGAAAAGTCAAGGTCTTTTCCCCAGGGTAGAGGAGGCCAGAACTAGAGGGCATAGGTTTAAGGTAAGAGGGGAAAGATTTAAAAGGGACCTAAGGGGCAACTTTTTCATGCAGAGGGTGATGAACGTATGGAATGAGCTGCCAGAAGAAGTGGTGGAGGTTGGTACAATTACAATATTTAAAAAGCACCTGGATGGGTGTATGAATAGGAAGGGTTTAGAGGGATATGGGCCAAATGCTGGCAAATGGGACTAAATTAATTTAGGATATCTGGTCGGCATGGATGAGTGGGACCGAAGGATCTGTTTCTGTGCCATACATCCCTATGACTCTAGATCCTGAACCTCCACAAACAAAGAGCAAGAGCAAGGAGATTGATGAAACCACAACGGTGCTTACCTCTGAGAGCAAGAGATGAGACAAAGGCTGGGGTGGAGGTGATGAATATTCAAATATGTAAGTAGTCAATCCACATTAGAACATAGAAACAGATCACATGAGAATAGACCCTGGAGAAAGATGATCCCATGAACACCCTTGTGCTAAACTTAAGTGTGTAAATAGTTAGCAGCATGTTAAATAAAAGAGTAATCTTACCAACAGCCCAGACTCAACTGTCTCTCCAGTTCCCCACCCATGAGTACCTTTCTAAGATGCCCCAGCATGATATTAAACTACTGCCTTCCCTCTGCTGAGAAAGCGTGTCTGGCTGCAGCTCCTCTCAGACTGCATGGATCAGTTGGGTGGTAGTTGGACACGCTGAGGAGCATACACAAAGCAGAGGGCATGATAGATAGTAACTTCAGGGAGGTGGTCACACCATAGGTTCAGTCAGGCAGATGGATGAACACAAGGGGTGGCAGGTAGTGCAAGAGTCTCCTTTGGCTATTTCCTCTCAAACAAGTATACCGTTTTGATAATGCTGAGGATGAGTAGCCTCTCAGGGGAAAATAGCAGCAGCCAGGTCTTTGGCACCACAACTGGCCTTGCTATAAAGCAGGGTACGGCAAAATCTAAACGAACAATTGTGATAGTGGACTTTCTGGTCAGGGGTTTCTACAACTGAGATCGAGATTTCAAGATGGTGCCAAGCCTCCACCTGGTTCCAGGGTGAAAGATGTCTCCGGAGCAGTTGCCGCAATTACTCAAAGGGGAATGTGAGCAGCCAGAGGTCATTGTACACATTGGGACCAGCAGTGAAGGGATGAGGTCCTGCAGAGTGAACATAGGGAGCTAGGCAAGAAGTAAAAATGCAGGACCTCAAAAGGTAGTAATCTCTGGATTACTTTCGGTGCCACATGTTTGTGAGAATGGGAATAGGAGGACAGGGCAGATGAATGCGTGGCTGAGGAGCTGGTGTAGGAGACAGGGATTCAGGTTTTTAGATCATTGGGATCTCTTCTGGGGCAGAGGTGACCTGTATAAGAGGGACAGGCTGCACCTGAACTGGAGGGGAGCAATATCTCGGTGGAGAGATTTGCTAGAGCTACTTGGGAGGGTTTAAACTAGTCTGGAAGGAGGGCAGAATGGTTGGCGAACCTCAAGAGTAGTGAGACAAAAGAGAAGGTTGATGCTAGTACAGAAGTTAAAGGGAGCAAGTTAAAGAGACAAGGCAGGCAAGAACATGGCAGGGAACAAGAGAAGACTGATAAATTAAACTGTAATTATTTCAATGCAAGAGGCTTGGCAGGTAAGGCAGATGAACTCAGGCCATGGATGGGTGCATGGGACTGGGATATCACAACTATTATAGAAACATGGTTGAAGTAGGGCCAGATCTGGCAGCTCAACGGTCTGGGGTGCAGATGCTATGGGAATGGGAGGAGGGGGAGTGGTGTTTTTCATTAGGGAAAGCTTAACAGCTGTACTTGGGGAGGATATTCCTCATGGATCATCCACTGAAGCTATACGGGTAGAACTAAGAAGGGGATGCTCACTTTTGATAGGCCCTCCAATAATCAGCTGGAAATCGAGGAGCAAATATATAGGGAGACTGAAGATAGCTGTAAGAATAATAGGGTTGTTACAGTAGGAGTGTAGTGGAACAGAAGGACCTTGGAGGGCGAGGGCGAGGGCGAGGGCGAGGGCGAGGGCGAGGGCGAGGG
>JAHRHZ010000058.1:13885023-13919953 GCA_024137785.1 Ginglymostoma cirratum | reverse complement strand
GAGGGCGAGGGCGAGGGCGAGGGCGAGGGCGAGGGCGAGGGCGAGGGCGAGGGCGAGGGCGAGGGCGAGGGCCTCTGAAAGTGGAATCACAGGTAGACAGGGCAGTAAAGAAGGCTTTTGGCATGCTGGCCTTCATGAGTCACGGCACTGAGTATAGAAGTTGGGAAGTTGTGTTACAGTTGTACAAGATGTTGGTGAGGCTGCACTTGGGGTATTGTGTTCAGTTTTGGTCACCTTGCTATAGGAAGAATGTTATGGAACTAGAAAGAATGCAGATGAGATTTACAAGGATGTTGCCATGACTCAAAGGCCTAAGTTATAGGGAGAGGTTGGACAAGCTAGGAATTTTTTCATTAGAGTGTAGGAGACTAAGGGGGGGATCTTCTAAAAGTGTATAAGATTATAAGAGGCATGGATAGAGTGAATGCAGTCAGTATTTTTCCCAGGATTGGGAATTGAGGACTAAAGGGCATCAGTTCAAGTTAAGTAGAGAAAGAACACATGGGAACTTGGGCAACTATTTTACAGAGTGGTATGGAATGAGCTGTTAGTGGAAGTGGTTGAGGTGGAGACATTAACAATGTTTAAAGACGTTTGGATGAATACATAATTAGGAAAAGCTTAGAAGGATACGGGCCATGCGGGGAAATGGGGTTAGCGTGGATGGTCATTTTGGTCAGCATGGACCAGTTTGGGCTGAAGGGCCTGTCTCTCTGCTGTAGGACTCCATGACTCTGCAGACTGAGACTGTCATAGCATTAAGGGGATTGATGGGGAGGAATTTGAGAAATTTTTCCAGAATACATTTAATCAGCATGTAGATGGCCTTGTTACAGAAGGGGCAAAACTCAATAGCCTCTTGGGAAATAAGGCAGGGCAAATAAGAGGTGTTAATTGGGTGCACTTGGGATCAGTGACCATAACTTTTTTTAGTTTTAAAATAGTTATGAAAAAAGAATAGATCTGGTCCACAAGTTGAAGTTCTAAACTGGGGAAGGCCAATTTTGATGTTAATAGACAGAAACTTTTAAAAGTTAATTGGGGGAGGCTGCTCCCAGATAAAGGGATGACTGGCCAAGTGGGATGCTTTCAAAAGTGAGATAATAAGAGTTCAAGGTCAGCATGTTCCTATTAGGTGAAGGACAAAACTGGCAGGAGTAGGGATCACTGAATGACTCGAGATATTGAGGCTGTGATCAAGAAAAAGGAGGCATATGCCAGGTATAGGCCACTGGGATCAAGTGGATCCCTTGAGAAGTATAGGGGCTGTAGGAGTACACTTAAGAGGAAAATCAGGAGGGCAAAAAGGGTACATGAGATAACTTTGGCAAATAATCCAGAGAGATTCTACAAAAATATTAGGGCAAAACAGTTACTAGGGAGCGAATAGGGCACCTTAAAAATCAATAAGGTTGTCAATGTGTGAAAACAAAGGGGAGGGGTGAGATCCTAAACAAATATTTCTCATCAGTATTTACCATGGAGAAAGACATGGAAGCTGGGGAACTCAAGGAAGTAAATGTTGTCTAAAGAGTCCACGTTACAGAAGAGGTGCAAAAAAGATAATTCCATGGGACCTGACCAGGGTGTATCCCAGGATATATTTGCATGCTAGGGAAGAAATTGTGGGATGCCTATTGGAGATATCTCTATTATCGACAGCCACAAATGAACTACCAGAAGACTGGAGGGTGGCTAATGTTGTGTCTTTATTTAAGAAAAGCTGCAAGGTAAAGCCAGGGAACTATAGGTCAGTGAGCCTCACGTCAGTGATGTGTAAGTTATTCAGAGTGGTTAGAGACACCAGATATACATGCGTTTGAAAAGCAAGGACTGATTAGGGATCATCAATGTGGCTTTGTGCATGGGAAACTGTGTCTCTCAAATTTGGTTGAGTTTTTTGAGCAGGTGACCAAGAAGATGGATGAAGACAGTGGGGGTAGACCACGTCTGCGTGAGTTTTAGCAAGGTCTTCGACAGGATTCTGCATGATAAGACTTCTTAAAAAGGTTAGATCACATGGGATCCAAAGAAAGCTAGCCAATTGGATTCAAAATTAGCTTCATAGTGGGAGACAGAGGATGGTTGAGTGTTGTTTTCCAGCAAAGGCCTGTTTTATTTTTCTTCTGTATAGATTTTGGATTCCTTGGAAGAGCAAATGGCGACTTTAATTTAAACCCCATACCATCCCTGCCCCAGGTGGGGTCGGTGTGAGGGAAGTTTTGTTTTTAATTAAACTAGCAGGCATAGAGTTAAGGTGAGACAGGATAGATTTTAACAGGATCTGACAGGCAACTTTTTCACACTGAAAGTGGTGTGTATATGAAATGAGTTGCCAGAGGCAGTACAATTACAACATTTAAAAGACACTTGAACAGGTACATAAATAGGAACGGTTTGGTGGGAATATGGGCCACACACCGGCAAATGGGACTAGTTCAGTTTGAGAAACCTAGTCAGCATGGACAAGTTGAACCGAAAGGACTTTTTCCATCCTGTACACTCTGTGACCCTGACTGTATGATTTTTAGTTTAGCTTGGGATTATGGTCAGCATGGACTGGTTGGAATAAAGGGTCTGTTTCTGTGCAATTTGACTCTGCTCCTCAATGTTGAACAGTATTTGCAAGAAAAATTAAAGGTATCATTGGTCCTCTGGGTGGGGACTTCCATAAACAAGTGTTTTACATCATTATTTCTGAAGCTGGTCAAGTTCTGAAGGAGGTAAACTGGGCCTGGAGCAGATGCTAAGACATTGTCAAGAGGAATAGCCTTTAAATTCTGCTCTTGTCGGTGTCACCTACACCCCATGAATGAATAGGAGAGAATATTAGTAATCAGGTGCTGTGCAACATCAGGACTGGGGTTTACACTTTGTAGACTTAGGTACTTAAATTAAGGTCACATACTAAGCTGCCTGCAGGAATGATTTGATCGTGGTTTGGTGTGAGGCACTCTTTGGAGTTTGATCAGGTAACAGTGAGTCAGTCTGCAATCAGACACATTCAGTAACTCACCAAGACCGAGTATTGGGATTTTCAACCCGTTCATTAGCTCCACATTCGGAATCCTAGGCCCCGCAAACGTATCCATCCCCAGATTTACACTTGTGAACTAATAGTTCATTCACCCTCTGCCCAGCAGGAATCCCGCCTCTTGAGTGACATCGTCGTAAAAACACTGAAGTGCCGGTGGGTGGATTGCGGGTCCTGCCGTAAACCGGGGAGTGGTTGCCATGGTGATAACGGCAGGCTGCTGTGTGGAAGTAGGCGGCAGCGACAGTGACGTTTAATGGTGTCTGTTTAGTTGTAGATTACGGAGAATGTTGTATTTGATCGGCCTGGGCTTGGGGGATGCCGGGGACATCACAGTGAAAGGTTTGGAAATTGTGAGGAGCTGCAGCCGGGTCTACCTGGAGGCCTACACCTCCGTCCTGACTGTCGGCAAGGAAGTGCTGGTAGGTCTGCCCAGTATAGCCAGCAAATCCTCGTCTTTTCTAATGCACTGTTCCTACTGAGCTAATTATAGTGTTCCTATGATGTACGGTTAGCAAATGATCCCAACAACAAACGATGAAAACTTACTGCTGAGTTGTCTGTCATTGCACGTGTTTCCGTAACGGGCCAACGATGATGAGAATTGTACTTTGCACCATCTCTGCATTCATCACAAGGTTGCATCTGGGAGAATGCTAACATAAAGTATATAAATTGTTAACCTTAGTAAAGGAGTGTTCTATTTCAGAAAATTCAGGTTAAACGTCACACGAATGCCACATTTTTGTGTTTACTGATTGCCAGCTATTTAAAGTTCATAGTGTCATGCAATACGGAAACAGGCCTTTTGTTCCAACTCGTCCATGCTGACCAAGTTTCCGAATCTGAATTAGTTCCATTTGCCTGTGTTTGACCCATATCCCTTTAAACCTTTTCTATCTGTGTACCTGTCCAAATGTCTTTTAAATGTTGTAATTGTGCCCTTCTTCTACCACTTCCTCTGGCAGCTCAATCCCTATATGCACCACCCTCTGGATGAAAATGTTGCCCCTCGAGTCCCTTATAAATCTTAGTCCTCTCACCTTAAACCTGTGCCCTTTACTTTCTACCCTAGGGAAAAGACCTTGGCTATTCACCTTATCTATACCTGCCAAGATTTTATAAGCTTCTGATGCTCCAGGAAAAATAGCCCCAGCCTATTCAGCCTCTCCCTATAGCTTGTACCCTCCAACCCTGGCAACATCCTTGCAAATCTTTTCTGCACCCTTTCAAGTTTAACAGTGTCCTTCCTATAGCGGGGAGACCAGAATTGAACATAATATTTTCAGAAGTGGCCTAATCAATGTCTTGTATAGCTGTAACATGACATCCTGACTTTTATACTCAAGGCACTAACCAATAAAAGCAAACGTACCAAATGCCTTTTTCTCTACCCTGTCTACCTGCAACTCTACTTTCAAAGAACTATGAGCCAGCATTCCAGGGTGTCTCTGTTTGGCAGTGCTCCTTGGGACCCTACCATTAAGTGTATACGTCCTGCTCTGATTGCCTTACCAAAATGCAACACCTCACATTTATCTAAATTAAACACTATCTGCCTCTCCTTGGCCCATCAGCCCATTTGATCAAGGTCCTGTTGTACTCTGAGGTAACCTTCTTCACTGTCCGTTACACCAACAATTTTGGTGTCATTTGCAAACCAACCATTCTTCCTACATTCACATCCAAATCATTTGTATAAATGACAACAAGCAGTGGACTCAGCACTAATTCTTACAACACACCTCTGGTCACAGGCCTCCAGTATGAAAAACAACCTTACACCAGCACCACCCTTTGTCTCCTACCTTCACGCCAATCTTGAATCCAAAGGGCCAGCTGTCCCCAGATTCTGTGTGATCTGACTTTGTGAACCAGTCTACCATGCAGAATTTTGTCAGATGTCTTGCTGAAGTCCACGCAGACAGCATCCTCCACTCTGCTTTCATCAATCATCTTTGTCCCTTCTTCATAAAATTCGGTCGTGTTAGTGAGACATGATTTCCCATGCATAAAGCCATGTTGACTATCCCTAATCATTCCTTGCCTTTCCAAATACATGTAAATCCTGTCCCTCAGAATCACCTCCAGAAACTTAACCACCACTGACATCAGGCTCACTGGTCTATAGTTCTTGGCTTTTCCCTATCACCTTTTTTAAATAATGGCACCATGTCAGCCACTGTCCAGTCCTCCGGCACCTTAGGTGTTGCTATCGATGGTACAAATATCTCAGCAAGAGGCCTGGCAATCATTTCCCTAGCTTCCCACAAAGTTCTAGGATACACTTGATCAGGTCCTGGGGATTTATCCACCATTGTGTTTTAAGTCATCCAGTACCGTCTCCCCTGTAATATGGATACTTTTCAAGATATTACACAGTGGAGGAACACAGCAGGCCAGGCAGCATCAGAGGAGCAGGAAAGTTGACGTTTTGGGTCGGGATCCTTCTTCAGAAAAGATTGACGTTTATTTATTCAAGTTCTCCAGCTTCCATATCCTTCTCCACAGTAAATACTGACACAAAATAATATCTCACCCATCTCCTGTGGTTGCACACATAGTCAGCCTTGTTGCTGTTTAAGGGGCCCTATTCTCTCCCTAGGTACTCTTTTGCCCTTAATGCGTTTGTAGAATCTCTTTGGATTCTCATTAATTTTTTTTGCCAAAGCTATCTCATGTTCTCTTTCTGCCCTCCTGATTTCTCTCTTGAGTGTACTCCTACTGCTCTTCTACTCCTTGATGTTTTCACTCAATCCCAGCTGCCTATATACCTGCCATATGCCTCCTTTTTCTTTACTAAAGCCTCAGTTTCACTAGGCATTCAGTATTCCCCACATCTACCACCTACCACCTTGCCCTTCACACCAACAGGACTATATTTCCTCTGGACTCTCATTATCTCATTTTTTTTGGAGGCCTTCCACTTTCCAACCATCTTTTTATCTGTGACTAGCCTCTCCCAATCAACTTTTGAAAGCTCTGCCTAAAACTATCAAAATTGGCTTTACTCCAGTCTAGAACTTCAACTTTTAGATCAGGTCTATCTTTTTCAATAACTACCTTAAAACAAATAGAATCATGATCACTGGTCCCAAAGTGCTCTCCCACTGACACATTAGTCCCTTGTCCTGTCTTATTTCCCAAGAGAATATCCAGCTTTGCTCCTACTGTAGTAGGTACATCCACATACCGAATAAGAAAATTCCTTGTACACACTTAACAAATTCCTTTCCATCAAAGCCCTTAACACTATGGCAGTCCCAGTTGATGTTTAGAAAGTTAAAATCACCTGCCATTACAACCCTATCATTCTTAAAAGATATCTGAGGTCTCCTTACAAATTTGCTTCTCAATATCCCGCTGACTATTGGGGAGTCTATAGTACAATCCCAATAATGTGATCATCCCTTTGTTATTTCTCAGTTCTGCCCAAATATTTTCACAGGATGTACTCCCAGTAATATCATTCCTAAGTACAGCCGTAATGATATCCCTACCAAAAACACCACCTCCCCTCCTCTTTTGACCCCCCCTTTCTATCCTTCCTATTGCATCTATAGCCTAGAACATAAAGTTATCAGTCCTGCCATTCCCTGAGCCATGTTTCTATACTAGATATGATATCCCAGTCCCAAGTTTCCCAATCATCCCCTGAATTCATCTGCCTTACCCGTCAGGCCTCTTGCTTTGAAATAAATGCAGTTAAATTTATCAGTCCTACCTTGTTCTCTGCCTTTCTCTTGCCTGCCTTGAATATTCGACTTGCTGCTCTTCTTAACTACCAGCCTCAGACTTGACTGTTTTCTGACTATCTCTCTGGGTTCTCTCTTTCCCCCCTCCTGCCACCACCACAACCACTCACCCCTCTTACTAGTTTAAAACCTCCTGAGTAATACTAGCAAATCTCCTGCCATGATATTGGTCCCCATCCAATTCAGGTACAACCATCCTTCTTTTACAGGTCACTTCTACCCCAAAAGACCACAGTTGTAATGCAACGAAACACTATGGATAGAATCCATAATGGGAAGATTTTTACCGGTACTATAATGGGCAAAAATATCTATGACAGACTCATAACTCTCAGAGATCAAGTAGAGTTTTCCCCCTCAGTGGTTCCCTCACCACATGCTGCAGATCCATTAGCAGTAATGTCCTTTAGGACTCAGCCAACTCGGTCAGTAGCGGTGCTACCATGAAGTCCTCCCCCCAGAATACATTTTGTGACCTAGCCACACTCACTGCTTACTCCCACTGGTGATTTTATCAGGCAAAGGTGGGGGAGAGACATAGGGGATAACCAGCCAGGGGTTTTCGTGCTTCTGTTAGATGTGATGCCATGAGACTTAATGGGGCCTGAGTCAGTGTTGTGGACTCTCAGACTTGTGATTGTACACCACTGTACAGCCATCTCTAGTGGAATAAGACATATTTAGGGATGCTGACGGTCATACTGGGACATTGTAAAGTGTAAATCCATGAGTGACTATGTCAGGCAGTTGTTTGACTAGTATTTAGGATAGCTGTTAAAATTTTGGCAAAGCCCCCGGGTGTTGGTAAGGAGAAATTTGTAGGGTTGACAGGGCTTTGATAACCTTTGTCATTTCACGTGCCTGGGTTGTTGCTGGATGATCTGACTGGTTTTATTCCTTTGGTTAAACTTCACAGCAGTTTGATACAACTAAGTAGCTTACTAGGCTCTGTAAGAGGGCAATTAAAAGCCTGTTGCTGCTAATCTGGAGTCACAGGTAGGCCCGACAGGTAAAGATGATAGATTTCCTTCCTTAAGGGGCATTAGTGAACAATAACTTTTAATTCCCGACTTGATTGAATTGAAATTTCACCATCTGCCAAGTGGGATTCGAAGCCATGTCCCTAGAATGTTAGTCTGGGGTGCTGTATTGCTAGTTTAACAAGATTACCACCATCTCCCTTTCCTGATATTTGTCGTAATCACATTCAATTAAATGATAGTTTTGAAGTAAAGATTTAGCATACTTTTAATCAGTTGTTTACTGTGCACTGCACTTTTTATTTGCATTGTCAAAGTGACTATGCAGACAATATGACATAAACAAAGAAAGACACTCGAAATGAAGATAGACTATTTCTTAGTTTAAAATTGCTTCTTTTGAATTATGTTAATTAACACAATGGGAGAAAATCTATCTTTTGCACTTTTCATTTCATTGAATTATTTCATTCAAATGACTGGACAATTCAAATATTTTCAACTGCAAGTGACTGCATTTACATAAGTAGACAACTGTGATCATTTTCTTGAAAAATCACTTACCTTTGGGACTGTAGGCTGGATTTTATCATAGTGTGACATAAAACTCTTCAGCTTGTTTATTTCTTTTTTGACGTGGTAAATTATAACCAAATTTTACCAAACTAATTCTGTAAATTTCCTCATTGGTTATACCTGTGAAATACGTCAAATAGCACCACCTTACTGTAGGATGTAGATCAGGAATGTTCAAATTCCGTTCCTGGTTTCTGCTGTATTACCTGTACTCAGTGGAAAAGATATATGAAACAGCCATCATGTTTCTGAGCTCATCAGTAGTCAGTTTGGGAACTTGGTCGGCATGATCTGGTTGGGCTGAAGAGTCTGTTTCCAGGCTGTATGACTCAGTCCTGAAGATTTGACGGTAATTGTGCATGAAACACAGAAAAGCAGCACACAAGTGCAGCAGGTAATTGGGATGGCTATTGGAATGTTGACCCTTAGGTCAAGGGGTTTGGAGTATAAGAGTAGGGAAGTCTTTCTTACTGCAATTGTACAAGGTGCTGATGAAATCGCATCTGTCAGGGGAAGACCTTACAGGCAGCCCCTAGCTTGTGAACAGGTTCCATTCTGGACTCTGCTCGCAGGTCGATGCACAAGTCAGAACACAACACAGGATAATATGAAGGAGCATTCGTAAGTATAGGAAATGTGCATGTGTCATATCTTTAAATTACATCCCTGTGTGAGTTTGTGCTCACAAGTACGAGTTTTCATAAGTTGGATGGTTGTAAAGTGGGGAACCTTCCCACCCCGCCCCCCCTAAAAAAAAAATTCATCAAGAAGCTTCAGAAAAGCTTCACTGGGCTGATCCATGGTATAGAGGAATAATCTTATGAGCAAAAATTAAACAGGTTGGGACTCGCTCATCGGTGTTTAGAAGAATGAGAAGCAATCTCATTGAAACACAAGATTTTTAAGGGGCTTGACAGGGTAAATGCTGAGAGAATGTTTCTCCTCATGGTGGAATCTAGGATCAGAGGGTATAGTCTCAGAACAAAGTGGTGTCAGTTATGAGATGAGGAATTTCATCTGTCAGAGCGTTTTGAGTCTTTGAAACTTTTTGCCACAGTGAGCTGTGAGGGCAGAGTCCTTGTGTATATTTAAGGCTGAGGTAGAAAAGTTATTGATCAATGATGGAATCAAGCGTTAAGGAGAAAGTGCAGGAAAATGGACATGAGAAACATCAGATCAGCCATGATCCTATTGAATGGTGGTGTAGGCTTGAGGGGCTGAATGGCCTGTTCCTGTTTCAATTTCTTATGGCCTTACAGACCTCAAACCCAGCATTTAGCTCATGTTTACAGAGCAGCTGTGGTTCTCCACCCTTCTATGTGCATCAGAAACATGGACTATATACAGGAAACACCTCAAATCTCCAGCACTGCCTTTGCAAAATCCTGCAAATCCACTGGCGAATATGCATACCAATGTGAACATCTTCTCTCAGAGCAAGATCCACACATGACCAGCTGAGATAGACAGGCTGAATGCCTGTCACAAAACTCCCTGAACACCTGCTCTTCTCCAAGCTCTGCAATAATAAGCAATCACTAGGTGGGCAGAAGAAATGCTACAAGGACGCACTGAAATATCCCCATAAACATACCCACCAACATGTGGGATTTGCTTGCCTTAGACCGTACAAACTGGAGAAAAGGCACGGATCACTTGAAGCATCACCGAATGGAGCATGTGGAGACCAAGTGCAAGCGGCGGAAAGAGTGCACAGAATGCATTCCTCCCATCAAACACTATCTGTGACAGTGTGTGGACTTCTCAGCCACTGCACAAGTCCCCCAGCCCCCACTGCTGGCGTGGAAGCAAGTCTTTCCTCAATCCTGAGGAAGTGCAAAAGAACTTCTTGCAGATACCTTCCTGTTTTAATATTCTGAAAATTTCCCTCCTAAATATGATATTTCAACTGTTCCAAATTGAACTTCCCAATTGGAGCAGGCTCCTCTAACATTACTGGGTTGGATTTCTTTACTCTACTCGTTGGTTGCCAGGATGCATGCAATGCTGGAAAGTCAGCTCATTCCAAGAATCACCACATAAATGACCACTTCACATCTTAAGAAAATAAACAACTTAAGTATTTTTTTTCTTTCAGCTGATCATTAAGCCATTGAGTACTGCATCGTAAGATATGAAAAATTGTCATTTGGTATTCCTTGCTCTTTACTGAGTAAATTGATATTCCCCAATGTGTTTTTAGAGAATGGCAAATTGCTTTTGTACTCTTTGGATTAGGGAGAGTAAAATTCAACAGCATTCTCAATCCTGATTGTTTTTCAGAGGGAGGTTACTCAATATCCTTGAATGCTACCATATTAGGCCAGGTTATATCATTGCCTATTATCCAAATATCATAGGAGACACTGTGACCAATAGTTCTGCAATGAAATATGATGGATGTCCCACCAGACTTTTAGTTATTTGTTTAATAATCAGATAGTAGGAGTCAATTTTTATTTTCTAATAAACGAAATGATCTCGAGTTGTTTGTGATAACCTCTTCAGCATCTTCCAACTGGCGGTGTCTCGAGACTTCAGAACATAAATATGAGCATTTTGGTAACCAAAATGGCGATTACATGAGTCCTTTTAACAGTCTTGTACTCAGCTATCTGAAGGGATAAATTACAACTAATTAGAATTGAATTCTTTCTCTTCTACAGGAGGAATTTTATGGCCGTGAACTCATCGTTGCAGAAAGAGAGATGGTCGAACAAGAAGCTGATGAAATTTTGAAAGATGCTGCTGATAATGATGTTGCCTTTCTTGTGGTAGGAGATCCCTTCGGGTAGGCATTAGCGCTTGAAGTTTTCTCCCATATCCCTGTAATTTATCCATCGTCTGGACTAGGTTAAAGTGGAAAGCAGTGAGGCTAATTGCTGGGTCAGAAAAAAGAGCTATGTGGGGAGGTTAAGCTGTACATTTCATCATTAATATGAAGGAAAAATGATTGTGTCACTTTGTTTCTAGTTAATTCCTTATCTAAGCATTTTATGCACTAATCCACTGAAATAAATGGAGCTACATTGCAATTCATAAGTGAACCAGATGCAAGTCACACAAAAATAATCAACTGTTCTGATTTCAGTAAGAAATTAAAGTTGTATTTCAGCATTGAAAGAAAGTTTTCAAGAAAACTACACAATTTTCAGATTGTTCCATTCCATACGGTACTTGCTTCTGATCAAGAAATTAATGTTCTCCACCGTACCCACATCTGACAATGATAATCTCACAAGAACCATGTATATCTGGAGTCATTTGTGTAACTGAAACTGATCCAGATTTAATGATCACTGAGTTGTCTGGAAAGGAGAACTTTGAATTGTTTCAGTAAAAATTCCATTGTAATACTGGAATGAAATAAAATGAGAACTGTTGCCTATTTTTATGCAACTGGTATCTCCAGGATTTTAATGTAGCCTCATTACCCATGATGGCTGCAAGGGAATACTAATTAAAAACCAAGATTTAAACACAAAGCTAACAAGTGTTTGTGTGAAACTTCATTCCCTCAACTGTATAAAAGATATGACTCATACATACAGGCTATTTTTTACAAGAAAAATATCTGACCTGTAATTCTGAAAAAGGAAATTGTACCCTAAATGATGCAATTGATTATGTAAAAGAAAATTGCCGTACTCGTTATTTTGGTCAATAAAATGCTGCTAGTATTAATACTCATGAATGGGATGGCTGCAAGAATGCTTACTCATTTGTATGAATGAAGCGCAATTATCTTTGTGCATCTGTCCAGGATGTGTCTGGTCAAGCCCCAGCTACTGAAATGAAACGACAGTGTTTGAAACTGGTAGTTTCACAAATTGTAACTGACAGGTGCACAGATGTGGGCAGTAAGTTTTCACATTCTTCGGAAACACATGTGTTTTAGTATCCACCATAAATTAGTATTAACATCGGAAAGGTTTAGATAAAACCAAAGGAAGCCTTTCTGTGAAAATAGGTAACATGTTCTGACAAATTATCCAATAGTGAAATCATCCAAGTATATGTTTTGTTGATTACCCTCATCATATCCCTTAATTATGTTGCCATAATGGTGTCCTGCATTATGGGCTTTTGCCTAGGTTTCTGAGTTTTAGAAAAAATGGAATGAGAATAGGCAGTTTCCCTAACTATACAATCATGAATTGTGTCCCATTCATTTCTGTAGAAATTTCTTCTTTTCCAAAGGTGATTAAAGCAAAACTGCACAACATACAATGTATTATTCAAACGTAACACAGAACACCAAAATTCTGCACAAGCTAAGGTTGGCATTAACTTGAATTCATAATGTCACGTGGGAGGGAGCACTGTGCATGCCCCAAGAAATTCACCAGAGGGAGGTAGAAGTGTCTGCCCTGCTGTTGTTTTAAAATAGCAATAGGAGAAACCTCAGAACAGATTGCCTGCTGTACACAGTATGTAACAGAGGGAGACTCAGCAAGGAAAGGAGGAAATAAAATAGTAATTTAGAACCTTGAAAGCAAGAAGTGCTACCTCCAATTTATGAAGGAATTGTGTGGACCCATGCTGTAGATTACTGCTGGAGCCTGAATTAGGTCAGGGACAGGGTATCAGATCTTTTGTAAGTTTAATTGTGTCACAATTGTACTTTTAATTACCAACATTCTTAATGATTTCCTGTAGGGCGACAACACATAGTGATCTAGTTCTGCGGGCTGTGAAGGCAGGAATTCAGTACCACGTTGTACACAATGCGTCCATACTAAATGCAGTTGGATGTTGTGGTCTACAGGTAAAGCATTCTTCACTCTGCTTTCTCAGTTTAAAATATGCAGCCATATTTATTGACATTTTAGATTGTTTATGTCAGAGGTCAACTTTCGTATTAACAATGAAACATAGGAGGCCATTCAATCTGTCATATCTGTTGTAGATATCTATTTTGTAGCTAAATTCTGTAAACTGAGATGAGATATTCTAGCTGTTTTACTGAATGGCATTGTATCAAAAACTGTGTTTTTAACATGTGTTTTAATCATTCTACGTCTGCACACACCATGCAACAAAACTCACTTTTTTTAATCCTGCCCTTTGCTGATGATGCAAGAAACTGATAAAATTCTTTATTGTATAACATCTGAATGCAGGATTTCCGAGTATCAGACTCACTTCAGAGTTGTTTTCATGTTTGTAACTTGCCTACAGACACTAACTTAAAAGCGCAGTAAGTTATCAGAGCTTTTAATCACACAAGAGATTCCTTTCTTCAGACAATGAATTTATTTCAGCAGCTGGCATACAGTGGTCAATGTGTTTATGTCTTCTCTGACATTAATTTGGCACTTCAGTTATCTAAATGTTTTCTCACAATAAGTTAACCTGAATAGTTAAATTAAATGTGTTCGTTTTTGCTGGAGGGTGTATCTTAATGCCCTGTCCTGAGATCTTGAGGTAATTTAAAAGGCATCTTGATGGGTACGAGTAAGGAAGGATTTAAAGGGATATGGACTAAATGCTGGCAAATTGGACTAGATTAATTTAGGATATCTAGTTGGCATGGATGAGTTAGACCAAAGGGTCTGTTTCCGTACTGTGAAACTCTATGACTATGACTCTATAATGTCCAATTCCCAGCACAATCTGTGAAATGGTGAGTGTTGGTTTATTTTACACAACTCAACTGTTTAAATCCCATTCCACCCCATCCTATCTTACCCCAGTCCATACCATAGTTGGAATGAGTTGTTAGTTTTTTGACTTAAATGTTACAATCACAGTGGTATAAAAATCGAAGGGTTCTTGCATGTTGACTTGTCAGGATTAAACCTGTTTCAGGAATTTACTGCAACACACACTAATGGACAATGGGACCGCTTTGGAAAAGGAGTCAATTGAGTAGCCACTGGAGCCAGTAAAATGGCCATATTTTATGGGCATTATAACCATAAAGGTGATGGGCGAATCCATCCATTCATATTCCCATAAGGAAAAAACAGTAGTGCTAAGTTGAGTTTCACCCTGCTTTGGAGTAGAAATAATGAAACTGAGTTAATGCAAGAAGATAATGTGATTTTCACATTTTTAATGCACTTGCCGGAAAACTCAATCACTGTTGCTAATGCAAAGTAGGAAGAAAGAAATCACTTGTGTACAGCATGTTCTTAAAGTTGGTATTGTTCAGCAGAGCTCGAAGTTCATTTTAACATCAGCGTCAATTTATCATCTGACATTGTTTTTAACATTTAAAATCTTATTCCTTCCACCTTTCTTAGCCTAATTTTCACTCCAGTGTTCTACTGTCTCCAACCCCTCCCACCCAAATGGTTAATCAATTTTGTTTTCCAAAAAGGCGGCACGGTGGCTCAGTGGTTGTACTGCCAACTCACAGCACCAGGGACCCATGTTCAATTCCAGTCTCATGTGACTGTCTGTGTGGAGTTTGCATATTCTCATGTCTGTGTGTGTGTTTCTTCCAGGTACTCCATTTTCCTCCCGTAGTCTAAAGATGTGCTGGTTAGGTGGATTGGCCATGCTAAATTGCCCGTAGTTTCCAAGGATTTGCAGTCTAGGAGGTTAGCCAGGGTAAATGTGGGATTATGGTGTGATGCTGTTTGGACCGTTGGTGTCGACTTGGTGGGCTGGAATGGCTTCTTTCTGGAACGTAGGGATTCTGGGATTCTGTGATTCTATTATTTTACTCAGTGACTGTTTACTGAGAAGAATAAATGGAGGAAAGTACAGCCCATTGTGAGGACTTGTTTACTTTATCTTGGAGAAAATGTTAAGGATTATAGTTACCTATAATGGTCTTTCTGGACGGGTCAAAATGCTTGGCTTGCCAGTGCACTTTTTATTACTATTTGGAGTTTGTCGTTTCACCGGAAAAGGAAATCTGAAGGAGATATAAATTAGATCAATCATGCTACTTATTTCAGTGAATCAATTTATTAATTTTGTTTCTGTCTAGGGAATGTCATATCTTTCTAAACAGAATGCTTCTTCCCTACTTGTAAAATTTACAAACATATTTATTGAAGTATTGATTTTAATAGATCAAAAACGAGAAAAGAAAGGATGGAGATGGATAACATCTGTGTGTGAGATAAAGGACTGAGCTAGGTAATACTTGAAGAAGGAAACCTTCATCCTGGGAGTGTTTCCTCTTGGGAAGCAGTTCGTAACAGTGATTTATTTAAAGGTTACTGTTAAGAAAAATGTTTGATTCATAGTTTAGAGGTGGTTACTTATTTGTTGATGAGATGAATAGTCATGTCACTGAAAGTATCGTGGAAGATCCCAAACTTTAACTGCATGATATAACTTTATATTAATGTAGCTGCTCAGTAGTGTTTGCCTTTCTCATAGGATTTGTTTGTGCAGCAAGCAGATCCTGGTGAAGTACTAAATTCCTGTAATAGCTGATACTGCTTTTCCTGTTATCTTAAAAGTTGTAAGTTCTTAATTCATATCCCGAAACTCGGTGGAGCTGTATTATGCAGTACTGCAGTGTAAGTAGTAGGAGCAAGGGTCCATAGTGATTATAATACACTTTATCAAATTTCCTTGACTGAACTTTTTCTTTCTTTTCTCTTCCATCCATAAAGCTTTCTTCCCTTCTCAATACCTTTTTTTTATTTCAAAGCATCTTCAAATAGCAGTCCTAAGTGACTGTTCTGTATTGTGAGCATAAACAATGAGTGATGCCAGGCTGCCACCTTTATAGTGATTAGAATCAGGAATTTTCGTTGATTATTCTTTCTCTGAACCAATAACGTTGCATTGAAATAAAGAAACCCCAACACACACAGATTCCGATCAGCTAAATCAGGATTGACCAAGAATTAAATGGAAATGTTCTGATCTTTATAGAGTCATAGAGATATACAGCATGGAAACAGACCCTGTGGTCCAACTCATTCATGCCAACCAGATATCCTGTATAAATCCTATATATTTGTTAGCATTTGGCCCATTTCCCTCTAAATCCTTTCTATTCATATATCCATCCAGATGCCTTTTAAATGCTGTAATCATACCAGCCTCCTCCACTTCCTCTGGCAGCTCATTCCAGATATACACCACCCTCTGTGTGAAAAAGTTGCCTCTCAGGTCCCTTTTAAATCTTCCCCTCTCACCTTAAACTTATGTTCTCTATTTTTGGACTCCCCTAACCTGAGGAAAAGACCTTGCCTAATTACCCTATCCATGCCCCTCATGATTTTATAAACCTCTATAACGTCACCCCTCATCCTCCAACACTCCAGGGAAAAAATGCCCCATCCTATTCAGACTCTCCCTAAATCTCAAACCCTCCAACTCTGGCAACATCATTGTAAATTTTTTTCTGATTCGTTTCTAGTTTCACAGCATCCTTCCTATTTTATGATGCACTTGTATCCAGTGCTCTGAACTGTTAAGATTTGGCTGTTCATATTTAAGGAGACAGGATTCCACGTTCGTTGCCATGTTCCTTCAAATAATAGACAGGTTGCTAATTTAGCCTTGTAGCAATTTTCTATTGTGATGAGCCATTAAACACATTGGCACACAATCTCAGGCCAATCTGGTGGCCTCTACCTTGGATATTTTTGTGGTTATTTTGTTTGCTTCTATAGAATCTCTGATCTGTCTTGTTAAATTATGCGTTGATGCACCATGATGAACCTCTTTTTCATTTAGAAGCTTCTTCGAATATCTTTTCAAAGAAGCTTTATATCATCCCATCCAAATTTCTCTGTTTCCTGATGTGTTCCTGAAGAGTGTTAAGGATCAACTGTCATAGTTAAAGATAATAAGTAAAAATAAGTTGCTCCTCAGGATGACTGAGTCTCCTCTGCAGAGTTCATTAAGTGTCACTATTTTGAGAAATCTGAAAGTTGCTTTCAGATGCCAGTTAAGTGGTTGTGATATTGTGGATCTGATAACCCAGGCACGATCAGATTCAGAAATGCATCCTATCCCACAGAGTTAGCTGATGATGATTTTAAACGCATGGTGGAGGAGGTCATGATAAATCTTTTGTATTTCTACAAACTGATACTGAATGGCAGTTGATGGTTTTAATATCCTCGATACTTCATAGCTGGGGCTTGCTGTTTATGTATGTTAGTTTCTTGTATTTTTTTTCAGTGTCTCCAACCTGTTCCCCAGTGCTTTTACAGGATGGAGAATATAAAGGCAGGCAAACGCTTAAAGCCTCCTGTCTGCACATCTAGCCACTGTAGAGCAAAAATAAACTGATCAAGTAGAACGCTCTCTGTGTTCAATCAATAGCGTATAAACCTGGAGCATGGCAGACTGAAACTATATGGTATTGTGGTCAGACGACACCCAAGCATGCATGTCTGGTTTTGTATTGAAGCACAAGAGACATGTTCAAGCCACAGGCATGGTACAGAAGAGAATCAGAAGACTTGGTCTTTATTGCCACGTGATTAAGTTACAAACAAAGTCTGGAAAAATTGGGCATTTTATCTATGAATTAAGCGTTTGAGAGTGGGTCTACTAAATTCCAGAGAGGTTTAAACTGGCACGTTAGTTCAAAGTAAATATGAGCTCCAGGAGAAGTTTTTCCAAGCTGATGAGAGGTAAATTTAAGACTGATGTCAGAAAAATGAATCCATTTTGGTAGAACGGTGGAGGAAAAAGACGCTGAAAGTAATTCAAGGGATAGCTAGGAGCTGTAATCAAGAATCTATTTGTTTCCTTAGACAGTGGGGCAGATTGCCTACTTTCATTGTATCCCAATCTCAAACTGCCATCTGCAGATACTTTTCAGAAATCCATGAAGTAATTTAAATGGGCTTAACAAGCAAGCAGAATCTTTTGGTTCACAGCTACACAGTGCATTGTGATCAGACTTGTATCTTGCCATTGCATGACCACTTCAGACTACTTGCCGCTTCTTAACATGCTGAGTTTTCTGGTTAAAGCTCTTTGAAGAGCGACAGGTAAATTCTAATGGAATCTCCAATATCTTGATCCACTGTCAGTCAAAGCTTTCTAACTCATCTTAGATAATCTTTCATCTGATATCCAGTACTAGATTGCAAGATTGAGTAAATCAAATTCAGTTTACTTATAGGGAATTTTTATGGCTGTTTGGATGCCATATTTTGCAGTTATGTCAATTTTTTTTTCCTGAAAAACAAGAAGCATTGGCTTTTATACAGTATGATTTATAAGAGACATTGCCATCAGGCATATACTGCAGGTTCTGAAAGGATGAAAGAAGGTGGATTAGATTAGCTTTCTAAGTCATAAAGATTTTGTGATGTCCTATTGCTGCTCTTCACTGAGTTGTATGTCAGTGGTGTATTACACAGTTGTTGATCATAATAGAGAAAAACAAAGTTTTAATTAGAAGTTCTCAAATAAATTATCTCGTAACATATAATAGTTTAAGGAGGATTGCAGGATTCTTTAAGTTTCCTGCAGTCCATTGTTTATAATGAAGCAACTCTGATCACAGCTGTCGCCAAACAAGGGAAGAAAAGCCTAACCCTGTTCTGTGATTAAGCTCATTAGCCATAATCCCAGATACGAAATAAAAAGGTAAGATTAGCATTCGGGTGTTCAGATTCTCTGTGTTACACTACTCAGTTAATTCATGGCAGGTCTGTATCTTAAATTAGCTGTTTGGTTCCATGATCGTTACACTTGCCAAATGAGATCTGAACAATCTCATCACCTTTTGAGGGAGAAAGTTTGAGATTTGAGTATTCATTGCATGCAAATATGTTTCTGACTTCATCCTTAAGAAATGAATTTATGTTTTTTTTAGTTAATTTTAGTTATTAAAATTAAGCAGAAGTTAAAAATTATTCATAGTTTCTGTATTTCTTAAATCCAGAGGCTTTGAATCAGAATAGAGATAAAGTTAACTTGAAATGAACAGATACTTGCAATAATATATCACATCCAATTACAGTATCCAAAGCACTGTACACAACTAATTATGTTTAAATATAGTGACTTTTACTGTAAGGCAATATATTAGCTATTCCTCATGAGCACAAGTAACCTTTTTTGCTCGTATTAAGTGAGGTTGGTATGTCAGCCAGGAAGCAGAACTCCTTAGCCCATTTAATAATTTGGAAAATTAATGCCAATGTGAAAAATAAACATCATTCTATCATGCTTGGACTTCTCAGGGTTGCTTTGTGAAGTTCTTCATGTTTCAAAACTGAATTGAACTCTCTCACCAATCACTTCTGTGCTATTCTTTATTTACATTATTCACATGTATAGTAATGACATCAGTTTGTATTGCTTTTATTATCCGAATACTAGTCTCAGAATTGTCTTACAGTAAATATTTTAATGAGGAAGTGCACCAAGACAATGTGTAAATTAATTGTAAACCTCTTTGACATTATGGTCATTATTTGGTCCATTAGGTACTTGGGTTTAGTACACCCCTATCCTGTCCCTTTATAGGCATGTTTGAGTGCAATCCTGCCTATCCCTGTGCTCTTCCCCATTTTTAGTTCATTATTTTGGTAAAATGTTGTTATAGTAAGCTTTGGTAAGATGCTTTGAAAAATGTGATTATGAAGTGCCTTTCGTGATCTTTGTTTTGTAAAGTGTTTTGTTACTGTATGAAATACTTTTTGAAGTACTCTTATAACAAACATGACAGCCAAATAGCACACAGCGAAATCCCACGAGAGTGTAATGTGTTAAATACCAGATAATTTATTCTTGTGATGTTGTTTAAAAAATAAATTATGATTTTGACAGCAGGCAAAACTCCCCCCATTTTGAATAATGCCATAAGATCTTTTACATCCACCTTGTACTTCCTTGTGCACAATATCAAACTTAATTTTGTGATGGTCATTGGAGAGGGACTCGAAGCTTTAAAACTGTGAGGTTTACTTTATACACTTTGCTTGTGATCTGGTCTCCCACAACTGGTTTGATACCACTTCCCACAGTTGAAGACCAACTGCAACTTAAAATCTTCAAAGCGGTATTCAGCAACCCCCCCACCCCGCATTGTGCTGAGCACACAGTTTTGTTAGAATTGACCAACATGGAATAACTAATTTAGTTCCAATAAAAGCAACAATGCTGCAGCTTGAACATTTACTACATTGAATAAACTTGTCACCAAATGTGTTGTGGTTCACAGTGACCAATATTCTACAGAAATTACTTTTTTTTAGATAATGCAGCAGTAACCACACCAGGAAAGAAAAGTCTGTTCCACTTTCATGGTTAATTTTATGGGCTCTGTTGTCAGTGTGAAGTTCCTGTTCTTTAATTTTACCTTGACTGAGTTTGTAAAACACATCTGTTTCACTTCATTGCATTATAAACAGCTGTAGTCTCTTTGTGGTAACCAGTACTATTATTTATATAGTTTGACGTGATGAGCTACGTATTTAGTATCATGGTGTTTACATCAGTACAGCAACATTCTACTACAGCCAGCCTTTGCCCTGTTTAACCTCCTGCATGATGAGATTTAGAAATTTTGTTTAGGTTGTTTTGGGATACATTGCTTTTCTCTGTAGCTGAAGGTTAGTTCCCTCCTGTAATGCTTTGTGCACCATTAAATGTCTCATTGTAAGTGGTACTGTTGGGGCTGGTTATTCGGATGATATATGTGACGAACAAAGGAAATGTGACATTAAAAACCTGGTCAAAATTATTTGGCAAAACTGATTTAATAAACTGTGTTTTTGGATTTGTTAATTACATGTTCATATTTTAAATGACTCTTGAATAAACGCATTAAATTTTTCCCAATGATGCTTACAAAGAGCATTGTTTACATTTGCAAGTTCGAACAAACAGATTTTTGAAGATCATACTCCGAACCCCTCTGAATGGAAGATAGGATCATTTTTCTATGAGTTATAATGGACAGGCAAAACCATAATTTTTGGTGCAGCATCTTTCTGAAAGACCAGCTTTGTACTTCAAATCCAAAGCCTCAAAAGATATTTAACAACTACATAATTAAACAAAACATATCAAGCCTCAAATCACTCAACTTCTCATATTTTCAAAGTGAAAAGGTTGAATCCCTATTAACATTGTAACTTGGAAAATATAAGGTATTTCAAACATGTTGTGCTGAAAATTGGTTAATGCTGCTTTTACTTTAGGGTGTACAAAATTGTGTCCAAAGTGGCAGGTGGTTTGCGCCCACACACTCCACATTAGAAAATGATGCACCCGTGGCTGCACAAACATATTAGAAAATTTGGTTCCTCACATTTATTCAAGGTTTCTTTTGCAAGATTTATTTTCCTCTAATGTAACCCAAAGCCAGTTAAGCAACAAGTTGTTTGAAGCATCCAACATGCAACTTGCTGGTCTCTTTTAAATGAGACCTAAGGCTATGTATCTGTAGCCTGTCTCCCACTTGGCTGACCTCATGAACTTCCTTACCTCATTTTATGCCTCCATAAAACTTAAGCCCCTAGCACTCATTTTTTCCCTCTAACGCTTAAATTTCTCAAGTCTTTTTGCAGCCTTTTTACAGCATCCCATTGCAGAATGTTAGATACTTAATGGTAAGCCTGGAAGTCCAAAACCACAGATATTGTTCCAGATGTAATTATGGCAGATATTTGTGAAGGATTAGGAAAATGAGTTTTAGTTTGTAACTAAATGCTGCTCAAGATATTGTAAGCTTTACAGTAATCATGCTCATTGGCTGGCTGGAAATTTTCGCTGAATTAAACTCCTTTTTTGTGATTATACTAACAGACATACATAATATGCTGGAGTTCTGTTTGGAAGCATTTGATAACAGTATGAAATCACTTTGTCTATCTGTGAACATGGTTGATAGGCCAAAAGTAGTTAAATATGAAAGCAAAGTCAAGAATTCCATGTGGATATAAGGCTGGAGTTCTGCCCCACCTGTTCTCAGTGCAGGCCTCGCATTCCCCCTCTTTCCCCAGCACTTACCCCACTCCAGCCAGGGCCCCAATTCTGCCTTGCCTCCCTGACCCTTCTTGTGCGGTCTATACACTTATGATAATGTCACCACACATGGAGCATAGTGATATCAACAGTGCATGTGTAGGTGCTTCCTGCAGCCCTATCCTGTCAAGGCCCATGACATCTCTGGCTATGTTTGTGCATGTTTAGTGGCCACATTGTGTTATAGATAAACTCTATAGATTTTAAATGTACCCTAATCCATCTCTCTGATTTCCATATTCCAAGTGCAAGTAGAAGCCTTCTCT
This sequence comes from Ginglymostoma cirratum, assembly GCA_024137785.1. Taxonomy (NCBI): domain Eukaryota; kingdom Metazoa; phylum Chordata; class Chondrichthyes; order Orectolobiformes; family Ginglymostomatidae; genus Ginglymostoma; species Ginglymostoma cirratum. Next base: position 13,897,422 of record JAHRHZ010000058.1, on the reverse strand, counting down.
GCTACCTTTAAAATCCATCTTTATGCAAAATTTATCTCTCTTATCTCCAACCAATTACATGTACTGTCCATTTTAGCTGACTTTTCCTTATTTGTTCATGAACGTGGGCATCACTGACAAGGCCAGCATTTATTGCACATATGATGTTAATAAACCTACAGTGCTGTTAGGTCTCCTTCAGAATGATATGTATCACTATGTGTGCAAGAATGACATCTATCCCTAACTCCCTGTTTATTGTTGGGAAAATTGTTTTAGCTGCTGCTGCTGGTGCTACAAGTTAAAACCATTGGAAAGTAAGACCATACTTTCCCACTACAGTACTAAAATTCTAGTCCATTGTTCCAAGTTGTGTATTTCAGTTTAGATCACTACATAATATAAACATATAAAACACGTTCAGAGTGTGCAGATAAGGAAATGCATTTCTAATAGTGCAAAGTTTTTTTTTTTTCTTCCATCATAACAGGAAACATCTTTGCCTTTTCTTGAAGCTGATATTCTGTCTGGTCAGGGTATGCACCAGGTAATATGAGCTGAGATTGGATGCAGTATGCTGAATTATGTTTGTCAGAATTGTAATTTTAATTTTGAGAAAACCTTTTTTCTTATGTGATGACAGCTTGTGTTTATGATTTATTTTAAATCAGTGCTGAAGCTCTCTTTATTTTCCATTTCCATAATATTTTCATCTGTTAAGATGTCTTGTTTCAAGAATTTATACATAAATTTTAGTGGAGAACACCGGGAATTGTCTTTTGCTCACTACCTGTGGAAAATAATCTGTACTCCTGTAAAAGAATAAAGACAAAAGAACTTGTCTTTTACATCCCCAAAGTTCTAAAATACTTTAGAATCAATAAATTGCTTTGAAAATATCATTACTGCTACTTGTAGCCGAACGTGACCATTTTATGCACAGCAAAATCCCACATACAGCAACGAGATAAATGACCAGTTAATCACTTTGGTGGTGAGGTTGAGTTGTAAATTTGCATGAAACTAGTGTATTCCTGCTCTTCTTGAAACTGCATTGTGGGGTCTTTTGCACCTATCTGAAAAGGAAGATTTGCACTAACAATTGCATTGATACTGATCCTAGATATGTGCTCAAATCCATATTCTGGCCAAGTGTTACCACAATGCAGACACATCGATAGGAAACGATTAGTTACAGTTTTAGAGCCTACATGGGCATGTTCGTACTTCATTTGGTGAATCCTACCAGCATGTATAATGAAGTCATTCCAGGAGTGAGTTGAGAACTGCACTGAATCATTTAATCAAAAACTACAATTGCTACAAAAGTGCAAGGTGGTTATCTTTGCCCTTCTTGAGCAGTAACTTCTACAAGGAAAGAAAAATAGAAAAAAATTGTTAATAACTAATTTATCATTACCTCATTATTGAATCAGATCATTTCCAAATTACAGATGATTCGCTCATACAGGAAGACATTACTGCTTATTTAGTTCCCAAGCGCTAGATGATTTAATTACAGAAGCTGTACTTGGATCCATTGCAAAAGTTAGGCAGTAACATCATTGTCAAGTGGGAAATATTGTTTCATATATTTCTCAGTTTTCTAATGGTATGTGTTCAAAATATTCTCATGAAAGATGCTGTTCCACCACATGTTCTGTGCAAACTAGCTGAATTCAGGATATAAAAATAAATTCATCAAAGTTTGTTGATTAGTGTCTAGTGCATTTTTGTCAGTTTCAGTTAATTATCCACGATCTGATTTTCTTTTTCCCTTAAGAGCTCTGTTTGTTCTCCAGCTCTTCTTTTGACATTATCAGTGAACTTCCCTAAACATCTTTCAACTGTCTGTATATTTTTGACCATGATTCTGCCAGACATCAATCAATATTAATTTGATTGCACACCATTTTCAGTTCCCAGTCATTGAATCGCTATGTCCTGAATGCTACATCCATTGGTAAATGGAAACCTAGTTCCTTGAAAGTCTTAAGTTTTTTTTAAACATATCTCTGGATTTCAATCAAATACTTACTTTTCCCTTCATCACTACTCTTTCTTCCACTAATAATTGTTGCCTTACTATCTTAGCTAGTCTCGGTACCTTTTCCATGACTCTATTAGTAAGCCTGTTCCCAGAAAGTATATATCTCTCCTTTTTAACCTATTTTCACTTCAATAACTCTGAGTCCAAGATTGGCGTATTGTTAGCAGAACCTCTCTCATGTGCCTGGACAGGATACAAGAAGAACATTATCACCTGTCAGGAAAACTTGCTGTTGCTTCTACCCCGAAATCCCTTCCAACATCAAATTGATTCTTGCCTCTGCTGATTATAACCAATGGTAGCTCCTTCTCTGAACTTTCTTTTCTTGCTCAGCAAAGCTTGGAAACTGTCGGGTGTTATTGAGGGTTATCTAAGTTGAGAACAAATGAAATGCTTTTCCAAATATGATATAGAAACAAGATTAGCACATATCTGTGAAAAATAAGAATAAGTTAAGAAAATCGTCCATAAAATGTATGAATGAGACCACTAGCATCATTGAGGGATCGTCGCCACCACTAGAATTACAGTGGTCAAGGAGAAAGTACATCACTGTTTCAGGTCAATGAGATGTTCATTAGATGTAGCCTGCTAGTATTCCCCACGTCCCAACAAATTAAAATGAAAACAAGCTGATCTGCACAAAACATACAGGGAAAAATATAGAGAAAACTTTCCGACTAGTTAGAGAGATAAAATTCTAAAGGATAACATAGTGAAGAATTCTTAACCACAAATCAAAATAAATAATAAACATTCTTTGCAAGTTGTTGTTAAAGGCGAAATGCTAAATTGGTAAAAACCAAAAGAACTGTGGATGCTGTAAATCAGGAACAAAAACAAAGGTGCTGAAAAAGCTCAGCAGGTCTGGCAGCATCTGTGAAGGAGAAAACAGAGTTAACGTTTTGGGTCCGGTGACCCTTCCTCAGAATCGGACCCGAAACATTAATTCTGTTTTCTTCTCCACAGATGCTGCCAGACTTGCTGAGCTTTTCCAGCACCTTTGTTTTTGTTCCTGATTTACAGCATCCGCAGTTCTTTTGGTTTTTATTTAGTATTTTACTCACTGCCACATCTCTTCCAGGCATGCCCACCTTGAAGAAGTTCTGCTGCTCTCCGACGGGATTTCCGTTCCAGTTTCTCTTCTTGCCCACCGAATGCTAAATTGTTATCCAGTAGTCGTTGCACAATATGTTTAATTGAATATTTTGAAATCCTTGAAGCAGAAATACTTGATATGAAGATTGACCATAAGAGATTGAAGCCAAAGTAGGCCATTTGGCCCCTTGAATGGCAGAGCAGACTCTATGAGAATATGGCTGATATGGTAATCTTCAACACCCCTTTCTTGCGTTATCCACGCAACCCTTGATTCCCTTATTGATTGAAAATCTGTCAGTCTCGGCCTTGATTATACTGAACATACAGCCTGTGCATCTTCTGCAGTAAAGGATTCGGTAGATTCACTATTCTCAAAAGAAATTCCTCCTCATCATTGTCTTAAATTAGTCTGACATTATGCCCTCTGCTTCTAGACTCTTCCACAAGGGGGAAACTACCTCTCTGTATCTACCGTCTTAACTCCCTAATGATCTTGTATGTTCCAATAAGGTCAGCACTCATTCTTCTAAACTCCATGAGTACAAACCAACCCATTTCAACCTCTCCTCGTAGGGAAATCACTCCATACCCAGCATCAACTTAGTGAACCCTGACTTGACAGACTCCAATGCCAATAAGTCATTCCGTAGACCAGGAATCCAAAACTATTTACAGTATTCTAGGCATGGCCTATCTGGTTCCTTCTATAGTTTTAGCACAACTTCCTTATTTTTATACTCCACTAACTTTGAAATTGAGGCCAACATTCCATGTGCTTTCTCTATTACCGCTGAACTTGTATGCTATCTTTTTGTGATTTATGTATAAGAACCCCCAAACCCTTCTATACTGCAGCTATATGCAATCTTTCTCCATTTAAATAATATTCAGCTTTTCCGTTCTTCCTGCCAAAATGCATAACCTTGCATGTCCCGACATTATATTCCTTTTGCCAGTTTTTTTTCCCTCACTCAGCCTGTCTGTATCCCTCTATAGTATCCTTCTATTACTTAGCAAATCCTCTTCCCAAGCTGATATACTATCAACCAACCATGTGTTAATATATTATGAAGAAACCTTATCAAATGCCTTCTGGAAATCCAAATACATTACAACTACTGGTTCCCCTTTAACATTGCTTGTGTTAATTTCTTTTGTGAACTTGTGTAGGGTATTTGTGGATTGGAAGGCAGGATATTGGAATTTGTGTGTATAATGGTAAAGTGGAAAGAGTGCATGGTCCCTTTGAAAGATGATGTATTTCTTAAACTTGGAGATTTAAAAAAACATATTTGCGAGCAGCAGCAGGCACAGAGTTCCTGAAATTGAAACATTTGTGTCAAAAGGCTGTATGTTTAGCAACCCAGGCAGTAGTTTTGTTTTGTTATTAAGGCAACCAGTTTGAAAATCAATCCATTAATTTAAACCAGGCACTTAGAGACAAAAAGCCAATTAAATTTTAAAATCTGATGACTTTGACAACCTAGGACCAATCCTGTTATAAGAAATTGATAGGTCATCAAGGTTATAAAAGAAGAAGGTATTTGAAAATTGATGTGAGAGCAACTCCTGTCTGTTACAGTTAACAACCAGCAGTGCTAAAGAGAAAAATCACTGGCTCTCACAGAATTTTCTAAGCTCTCAGAGTAATCATCATCCAACTAAAGGTACAATGACATTCATCTTATTCTGATACAAGAATTTAATGGAGAAAGGCATTCCTGACTGAAGAACAGCCGAAAGACATATCCTGGCTGTAATTTCAAGAGACTAAGTTTTAAGTACTATTTTTGTTATTTTGGTTGATGTAAGTGGGACTTGTATTTTTTGGAACAACATACCAATAGAATTTTGTTTTATTTGGTAATAGTTAGTAGTTGAGGGGGAATTGTTTGGTTTGTTAGTAGTTATGTTAATTTGTTCACAGATAGAGTTCGATAAATAAATTGTTACTTGTTGATTATAGAGTGACTGTCAGGAGTTCATTTCATTTAACTTCACCTTTATAACAGATTGGGGGGTTGAGGGGCAGGTTATACTACTACTCACGCTTCTTTTAATAGATTATAGGGCGAGACGAGCTTCTCTGGGTGTTTTGGTTTTAGTTACCGGGTTGGGGAGATAGGGGTCGACCTCTGCTTTATAATATATTGAGGGCTTGAGCCCAGGATCTAGCCGGTTCATGTACAGGATCTGAACAGATCTGAATGAATTTGGACAGATTTGAACAGATTTGGGGTACAAAAGGTCCAGCAGATTTAAACAGACTTGGGGTTTAGTGCCCTGGATCTTTAAATAAAAATTAGGTGAGAAGTTGAAAATCTGTTTTATTTTGGTTTCTTGTGGTTGGTTAAATCAAAAGTGGAGGAAATGGCTCTTAACATTGCTGAAGAGGTTCTGCGGTTTGAAGATGCTTCCTAAACTTGCCAAGGAAGTTTAGAAAGACAGAGGAAGGATATACTGAAAGACATGGCCAATGGGATAGAATTGGGTTTAACTAGGAGTAAGAGGAAAGCTAAAATTGTAACGGAGTTGGTCAAGCTTTGAGGGATATCAGAGAAACAGGCAAATGCAGTGGAGTTAGAAGAAATTAACTGAAAATTAGACAATTGAATTAGAAGATAAAGAAAAGGAAAGCAGAGGCAGGGCAGAAGAGAAAGAAAAGGAACGGAAATTGTTTGAGTTACAGTTACAGTTACAAGCAGAGGAAAGACAAAAAGAAAAAGAGAGAGAAGAAAGGGAGAAAGAGAAAGAGTTTCAACTTTGGAAGTTGCAAATTAGACAGGAAAGTCAATTTAAAAGGATGGCGATGAAGGTAGAAGATTGACTTAGTGAGGAGAAGAGTGATGATAAGCAAACCCACCGTAGCCAAAGACCTGGTTGGGATGTATACAAATATGTCAAAACATTACCAAAATTCAATGAAAAAAATGTTAGAAGTATCTTTCATTTCTTTTGAGGAATTGGCTGAACAGATGATTTGGCCAGAGACTGTGTGGGTAATGTTAATTTGGATCAAGACTGTCAGGAGTTCCTTTCATTTAACTTCCCCTTTATGACAGATTGAGGGAATGAGAGGCATGTTATACCACTTTTCACACTTCTAACAGATTATAGGGCAAGGTGAGCCTCTCTGGGTGTCTTGGTTTTAGTTATCAGAGCCGGGGTGGGGAGTCGGTCTCCATTTTGTAACATTTCCCCAAAGAATTCTAATGTATTTTTGCATGATTTCCCCTTCATGAAGGCATGCTGACTCTGTTTGATTCTATCCTGTACTTCTAAATGCTCAGATAAATTATAATAGATTCTATCATTTTCCCAATGACAGATGCTAATCTAACTGTTACACAGTTACGTTTTAAGTCTCCCTCCCTTTTTGTATAAGAGTTTGTTAGCAGATTCCCAATCCTCTGGGACTTTTCCAGAATCTAAGGATTACTGCCAATGCATTCCCTATCTCTGTAGCTACTTGCTTTAATATCCTAGGATGCACCCCATCAAGTCGAGGGACTTATTGGCGTTTAGCTCCATTATTTTTTCTAGTACTTTTTCATCTACGTAGTTACTTTGTTTATTTCCTCCTTTATCGACCCGAAATTATTTAGTGTTAGTAGTTTTTTTCATTTCTCCCCTGTCATTTCCTGGCTTCCCATTATTATTTCCTCACCTCATTTACTAATGTGCAGGTGTTCACTTTGGCCTCTCTTTTTGTATATTTATAGAAGTGCTTGCTATCTTTTTTCATATATACTACTTCCTAGTTTCCCTTCAAAGCTTATTTCCTCACTTTTTTGGTATTTTGTCTTTTCTGTCAATTTGATGCATGGTTGTTTTTTTTTCCCCCTTCCTTCCTAAAACCTTCCTGTCTCACTGAGGTATAACTTTTTTGAGAGTCTTGTGCTATTTTCTTAAATGTCTGCCATTGTTCATCAACCATTATAGTGACAGACTAATAAATCTAGGACAGTTGGGGTACAGCAGCCTCCCATTTATCCCAATTTTGTGCATCTTCAAGCTGTTAAAAGAAACATAAGCAATCCACTTTAGATTTTCCTAACAGCTTGAAGGAATCATTGTCGTTGACAGCATTCCACTGGACTGGAACAAAGCTGGACCCAATCAACAGAAAGTGTGTTAGTCTTGGATCAATAAACGGTGAAAGAATTTTCAAAAAATTATATAGTAGTCCAAAAGTGACTTGAGATGGTAATTGAAAAGGAAAGCTTACAAGGCAATGGGGAGAGATTAAAGAAGCAGGACTAGTAGCTCTTCCAATGATAGTGGGCCTAATGATGACTCCGTGTGCTGAATGTTTCTTTGGCCATTCATTTTAAGTATTAGGAGTGGAGAAGTACCTGTACAACCATAGTGTAATGACAAACAGCGATCATGGACTTAGAAGGGAAAAGTTCTGCCCAAACAATAAAAACTAACTTACTGAGTCTAAATTAAACTCAGACTCAGGCACAATCTGGTAAGCACATCATTGGCACGTGTCTGCAGCAGCCTGTATCTGGCACTCTGCAGACTGCGGCTGCTCAGGCCCATGCAAAAGACCCTGCCTCTGTTCACAGCCATAAGTGACATCCTCAATCAGCAGTGACAAGTATGGTGTCATCAGGCAGGTCTGCCAGAGGCCCTCAGCAGACTGGCATAAAAGAGAGATGAGTTCTTACATGTTTTCGCTGCACTGACTCTGGCATGCCAATATCTGGCTTTCTCCATTAAAAAGTTAGTAGCCACCCTGGAGACCCAAGCTCAGCAGAACACTTGGTGGCTGCTGGATGTATACTTGCACTTAATCACTTCAACTGGGGCTGTTCAACATCAATGACAAGAGGAGAGAAGGGTAAGGGACCTTGACTTCACTCTGGTTGTATCTTTTGCTCAGGAAGAGGATGGTACCAGCCAACACTCAAAGTGAGGAGGAACAACACACGAGCACAACACTCCCGAGGTGGCATGCTTTCAGCTGTAATGCCAGGAGCATGGAGTTATTGAAGGGATATATGAATCCTCACATCCTGAACTGAATGCTCAAGCTGAATGTTCTGCCATCTCACAGTGTGACAAGTAGACTTGCCAAGGAAATGGTCGCTTGGTCGTGATAAGGAGTCCTGAGATATTTCACCTTGCCAAATGCTCAATGAACAGGCAAAATGTCTGCACTCCGTTGGGAGTCGGCTTTGCCAGGAAGCTACCATGAAATGTGGCCCACCCCTCAAGAAATAAAAACCTTTCCTTACTGTTTAATTTTTCTATGAGAGGATATGGTAGCTACCGTGTCTCCTATTACTTGCTACAGATAATTTTAACCAACCTGTTCAGATCCTGGAGCAGGTGGAACTTGAACTTGGGCCTTCTGTCTCAGAGGTATGAACGCTACCACTGCACCACAAGATCTACCATTACTTACTGTAGATGTTTTACAATCAACCTGTTTAAAGATGTTATTACATACCTCTGGAGTAAGTGGGTCTTGAAGCCAGGCCTTCTGGCCGAAAGGTAGAGACTTTACCATGTACTACAAGAGGCAGTTACTTGCTGTAGATTATCATCATCCATTGGGATTACCTGATTCAGCCTTTAAGTTCCTTCTTACAGTAAAATTGGTTGAACTTACAAGGAAGCGGTCCATGGACACAATTTAATACTCTTGATCGCTTGAGGTTATAATTTGTTATTTGCATTCCTTGACACTTACTGATTTCCAGAAGAAATGTCATTTGAAGGTTGATGCATAGCACTGCTTAATCAGTCAAGACACAATTACTGTATTTGCCTCTTGCTGGGCTGCATAATTTTGCAAATTCTGCCTCATGGGGGAGAAGCAGTAACTTACTCCTTTCACCTAGCATGTAATCCCAGCCGTTTTGTGCACTTGTGCAGTTGATGTTCAGTCTGATATGGTAAGGTTTTACCTGTGTTCATGAGTTTCTTGCAAGCTCTGCATGTGACCCATCGGTTTCCTCCAAATCTTCACATCCCCTTTTATGATATTGTCCCTGTGGCCCCAATGTCTCATCAGACCACCACCCCACCACGCCTTTTTACACCATTGTTAGTGACGTTGACTTAGCACCATGCTGTGCAGTGACTTGTCCGTTTCCTGCGTCTTTGAAAGATTTATTCCTGGATGCTCCCCACCACCACAAGCAGCCTGCTTCTCATTTACTTTGAAAGAACAAACTGAACCACAGAGGCTGTCTGTTTACTAAGTTAATGCTAAAGACCGGTGCACTAAAAATTAGGCTAAAACCATAGAAGAGGTGTCTGGTTCCATGTCAGTGCTAAAAGTCTGCTTGGGTGCATAAGATGCCTGATTCTCTCAGCACAAACTGACTTGCCACTATCATGGAAGTCCTGGCTGTCATCACCTCAGAATACATGCTTGAGGTCTTGAAATTTTGGCTAAGATGGACTGAGAGCAAGCATAATATTTTGAGGCTGATGCTTCACCAATGCTGAGTTGCAGGGATGAATGGTCAGCAGAGCATGACCATTGACCAAGGAGGTGTCTACGTAAGTGAAGCAGTTCTATGTAAGGAAAGGCTAGATGGCTGACAGAGAGATTTTGTGAGCTGCATTGTCCAGGTTTTTTCAGTCAACTATTTTATGCTATCGTGTTTCTCATTGCAAAGAATAAAATTGGAAGTGCAGTCTTAATATTGTAGTTGTGCTAATAGTGAGAATGTGAATACATTGAAATAAGCTTCTTCCCGCCTGGCAGAGAGATCCTAAACTTGCTATCTAAGGGTTGAGGATTTAGTTGGGCAAAATGTTCTCTGTGATGAGAATTGGATTTTTGGACTCTTGGCTGATTTGAATCATTATGCTCGTCATCATCTTGCCATCTCAGAAAGGGGAAAATCCCATCTTTGGTTATGAGTAGATAAAAAAAGAATGGAACCAGATTTGGAACTGCCCATGAAGACATTGCAGGTACACTGCATGGTAGATACAATGGTTTACCTGAATGTTTTGAGAAGTTTTAATATTGTACATGAAATATTCCTAACTAATCTAAAAGCCTGCAGAATTCAGAATAGAACAGAGTGCTGGAGACAAAATTAGATCAAAGATACCAGTCACAAAAACCTTGAGGGAAGTAATATCAGGTTAGAAGAGGTGCTGAGTGGAATTCCAACCTGTCTGTGCTTTTTCTAATCAACACATTAAATACAGTTGTAAACTTGTCAAGACTAAAATAGGAAGAATCTTAGAAATTTGAAGTTGTATTTAGTGATTTTTTTAATTAATTCTGCAAGTGACAAGCTAGTAACAAATGAACTGTGAACATTTGTCAAATGTGAGTTATTGTTCATTGCGTGAATTAATGTGCCACATAAGCTTTGTTGCAGGGAATCTTTGAAAGGTACCCTTTTGGGGTATAGTTAATACCCTTTTGGAATACATTAGCAGGCATTAAAATGAAATGAGGAAAGTTATGCTAAGACTTGATACGGACCCTAACTTATCTGAATGGCAATGTTCACCTGTAATTCTCACCACAAAAGAGATCAAGATACAATGGAGAGACAGGTTAGGAAAGGACAACAGGGAAATTGTCTATAAAAGGGATGATTTAGAACAAAGATTATAGGTGCTTTATTATTATTTTATGGCACATAGACCAGCATTAATTGTCAGTCCCTAATTGCCCTCAAAAGTGATAAGGTGCTTTCTCAAAACACTGCAGGTGCAAAGATTTAGAGATAGTGAGATTAACTCAGATTCTGTCCATTTCTGTTGGATGAATGCTGAGAAAGTATGCCCAGAGCAGTGCGCACACACAGTTGATTTTATGCTTGAGTCCTTTGTTTTTGGCAAGTGTCCAAATTAGCATTGATTCTTTTCAGATTCATTTGTATGTCTGTTAGAGGGTCCCTGGGTGTGCAGAATACACAAGGCCCCATATTCTCACTGGTAGAGGCAAGGAGATTGAAAATCTTTGTAACAGATCCTTTGTCACAAACCTTAGAATATAGCCTTGAAGAAGGAGATAGAGATGTCAGTGAAGTTATACTACCACCATTGGTGAGCTAGTATAACTATGGAGTTTCAATCCTTCAGGTCTTAGTTATTGAAGATTTTAAAAATGTAACATTTAAACTGTTTTCCCTTCAGAAAGTAAACACTGGAGAAGACCATAATGGTCTGTTATATCTTCTACATTTAGTATGATTGTGGACTTCAATTCCACTTTAACTCTTTCCCTCTCTTCAGACACTGGCTGCCCTGAATATTTCCAGCGTTTTTTGTTCGAACTTTGTCATTTTCAAATATTTTGGATCCTGAAATTAAGAACTTTATTTTGCTGTTGGAGTATTCTTTGCCTGGAAATGATTCTTTCTAAAGTACTCTATAACTCTGTTTAAAACAGCTTTCTTTTGACACAAATTTGCTTGTGATAATTAAGCATTGCAAATGCATCTCAAAACTTGTTGTAGAATTTCTAGAATCAAAGTAAAAATATGCACAGTTATACATCTTGCATAAAACTATCGCCTCCAATAGCTTAACATAATACAGAGCACTTTAAATATTACAAAGTAACATCTTGGGGAGTAAGATCTGATGGACATTGCATCATGGAATATTCAGAAAAATAATTGAAGATTTAGAGTTTTTATTCCTTTTCCTCTTTTGAAGGAGGACTGACGTGCTGAAATTGAGTGGTTATGACCATCTTTGGCTATTTGACCTAAGTGGTCTTCACTGGTGAGTCTAGTTTGTAGGGGGCACTGCAGTTGTTTAACCCTCTCTGTCTGTGTACATTTTGCAATGGATGCTGATTAAAAGCAAGAATCGTGGATAGTTTCCTCCTGATAACTGCAAGCTGAGATCAGGAACCTCCACAAAAATTTGGAGTCAGATTTGGGGCCATTTTTCTGCTCAGTTTAATACTGTATTCTATTAAATACTTTTAAGAGTATTCTTATTGCTCACAAAATATAATTAGTCAAACCTTTATAACTGAGATTTGATTCATTATACTTCAAATCTAAGGTGTAGATTACATTATTGTTATGGAGTGAAAAGCCAATTTAAGAAAGTGTAATAGTAATTGCCATTTGGTAGGTTTGTTTTCCTTTACTGGCAGCTTTTGAATTTTCAAAAATGTAAATATTCAGTTTTCATCCTATTCTGTGGCTGATACGTGTTCTAAAAATGAAGTTAGTTTTGATAAGAGTGTTTCATAAAAGAAGTGATAATTAACTTGGAGATAACAAGCATGGGGCTGGATGAACACAGCAGGTCAAGCAGCA
>JAHRHZ010000058.1:13857032-13884623 GCA_024137785.1 Ginglymostoma cirratum | reverse complement strand
TGCTGCTTGACCTGCTGTGTTCATCCAGCCCCATGCTTGTTATCTCCGATTCTCCAGCATCTGCAGTACCTTTTATCTCTGATAATTAACTTGTTTTGTCTCTCCTGGTTTATTTCCAGTTTGACAGCTGTCTTTTGTGCAGGTACAAGTTGAATGAGATTTCTTTTGGTATACTGGAGTTATTCTGTGTAGATCTGGCATATACCTTGGGGTTAATGCATTGGCATTGAGCCCTCACTACACATGTGACACTTTCAATAGCAATATCTGGATAATATTCAGATTGTTACTGAAAATAAAAATTAATTCATTCTGAGATTTGGGACACCTGAATATGGCGTGAGCAATATATTGAGATGTTAATGTGAAAAGGCTGTGATTTTTTTGAGCACTCTGGGAGTGCCTTGCTGATGATGTTGTCTCGGCTCTGTCTTGTTTCTGTATTTATTTTTTGTAAGGGTTTTCACTAAAGAAAACAAATGGTAAAATTGTGGACATTTCATGCATTGGATTGGACTTTATTTTTAAATTGCAATCTTTATTTCCTCTATCAAATCAACGTTTGTGCTTTGGCTTAGCACTTCTGAGAATTTTGTGAACTTCGTATAAACTGCTTACAGCCCTGATGTGATTTTAATTTGGATTTTAGGGATTTCCAATCCTGTTCTTCCCATTGTTTTTCAACAGAAAGTGAACTGGGGACAATTTGATATAAAACAGAAAATGCTGGAAGTACTCACCAGGGTAGACAGAGTCTTTCTTTCCACAGAGTTAACCTTTCTGTTGGGTCATGAAGGGTCATCACAACCTGAAATGTTAACCGTTTCTCCAGATATCCTGTCAGATCTGCTTGGTATTTCCAACATTTTCTGTTTTATCTTCAAATTTCCAACATCTGTAGTATTTTACTTTCATAATGTGGAAATTTTTGTTTTGGTAGACTGTCAAGTGGGCTGAATGTATGATTTAGGCCGATAGAAAACACTTACTTTGTGTATATAATTTCTGAAACTGTAGGCCGCTGATGAATTTTGCATGCTTTGCACTTTTCAATAACATCTTGCCTTTATATAGTCGCTTCGTAGTCATGAACATCCCAAGGTGTTCCACACAGGAGCATTATCAAACAAAATTTGACGATGGGTCATTTAACAAGGTATTGGGACAATGAGAAGTCGATTTTATAAAGGATTGAGTGGCACAGCAGTTTAGTAGACAAGCACCAAAACATACGGTCTAGGCTGCTGAAGATATAGCTGCGAGTGGTGGTGGAGCAGTTAACATTGGAAATGCACAAAAATCCAGAATTGAAGGAGTATGGAAGTCTTAGAGTGTTGTAGGGCTGGAGGAGGTTTCAGATGTTATAGTTAAAGGGGTTGTGCGAGGTGGTGGCAAGGTAGAAGTGGGTGACATCAGTATAATGTGGGCAGTTTGATGTTTTGTGTTTGCATGATGTCATCAAGGAACAGCATGTTGCAGAAAAATGGGAAGGATCTGAGGACGCAACGTTGGATCTCCGTGATTTTTGGTATAAAGTCCTGAGGGTGACGTCTGTCCTTATCTCCCCCTTCACCCTTCCAAACACTGCCTTAATGGTGTGTTTTTAGGCCATTTGATCTTAGGGGCGTGCCAGCCTTATTCTCCCCTGTTCTTGTCTAGTGCCCATATTCTTACAGTTGTGCTGAAAGGTTTGAATATCAGTTCAGAATAGCAGCAGTACCCATAATTTCTCCTCCTAATGTGAGGCCTGAAGCTAATTATAAATCCCTAACTGAGATGAGTTAACTCAGCAGATACAAAGATAAAAGTGGCTTTTGTGGTCTGTTCAGTACAGTTACTTGCAGGATAAACTCACTGTCGCTGAAATGTCAGTGAAATGATGGATAGAAGTGTGTAGATACCCTTTCTTGGCCTCCGGTGGAAGTGTAATGAGTCTGTGTTAATAAGGTTTGTAGATAGGAACTGAACATATTAATACTTCTTGCAGACCAGGAGCAGAAAAGCACCAGAAACCGTTTCAGTTATTCAATACAAATTGTTATTTAAAAGCTATTATTTGTGTTAAAAATGGAGACTCAGTAGATTCATTTAAACTGTCAGAAAATTCAAAGAATACATCAGCATTGATTCAGTAGATGGAGATGATGGTAATGGTCCACACTGTTCTGAGTTTCTGCAAAGTCTAGCTCCAGTAGGGTTACTGGCACCTAAACTTAGGTTGAAAGAAAGAGCGGTTATAATGTTGCTTTGAAACATGAATTCCAAAGAAGGACTTTGTCATGAAACAAAATTATTAGTTAAAATATTGCTTTCTCCAATGATCCTGAAGTTATAACTTACAAATTTCAAAAGAATAAAGTGTTGATTCCTCAAATAATACTGAGCCTATTGATGTAAAAATGCCATTTAATTTCAAAAAGAAACAGTTAGCAATTAGATTTTCATCTTCTATGACTATCAATAAGCCAGAAGGCTGAACTCTTGACAAATGTGTATTTATATTTCTAGGCCTGTTTTTACTCTTTGACAACTTTATGTAACTTTTTTCAAATTGCAATGTTTTGATTCTCTTGAAGTCCTAGGTGAAAGAATAATTAGAAATCCTGTATTTAAAGAAGTACTGTTGCAAGAAAGATTATTTGACCACAAATATTTTGCAGGTCTCTATTAGTTTAGATGAGAATACCTTGTAGTTTTGAATGTGTTACATTTAAAAGGACATCATTGAGTCAAAACAGTTTATAAAAGAAAAAGAAAAACAAGTTCTGTGTCTGACAACTTGCTTGTGTTACTGAACCTGTTCATATTGATGGGAGGGAGAGAATAAGCAAAAATATGTTCTACTTTCCTAAAATGCATGGAAAGATGCTAGCCAGGAATTGGGATTTTCTCCTCTAAGAGAGGAAAAGACAGAGACCACCCTAGTGCTGTCTAACCGACTGTTTCCAAACTACTCCAGAGAGTAATAGACAAGTATTCACCTATTTCCTCAGTTGAGGTGTTGCAGCAGAAAAAAATTTTGATTTTTCTAGTACCTGGAACGTAGAAGGATATCTTTGGGCACTTCAGAGCCATTATGATGCTGAGCTATTAGAGATGTTAGTAGAGTGAACGGAAACTTAGTCGAAAAAGTGATCTTGAGGTGGTAAAGGGGAAAGGAGAGATAGAGAGCTCCTATTGGCAAACAGATCAAGAATGAGAGGGCATAAGTTTTAATTTGCCAAACAAAGTAAATGTGATGAGAATAAAAATTTTCAGGTAGCAAGTGGTTCAGTTCTGGAATGTACTGTCTGGAAGTGTGGTGGAGGCAGGTTCAATTGAAGCATTCCAAAAGAATGAAATAATTATTTGAGGAGAAACAGTGTGCAGGGTTGGGGAGAAACAGTGGAAGAATTATACTAAGTCATGCTGTTCTTTCAAAGAACAAAGAAAATTACAGCACAGGAGCAGGCCCTTTGGCCCTCCAAGCCTGCGCTGATCCAGATCCTCTATCTAAACCTGTCGCCTATTTTCCAAGGATCTGTATCCCTCTGCTCCCTGCTCATTCATGTATCTGTCCAGATACATCTTAAATGACGCTATCGTGCCCGCCTCTACCACCTCCACTGGCAACCTGTTCCAGGCATCCAGCACCCTCTGCGTAAAGAACTTTCCACGCATAAGAGGGTGCAAACATGATGGGCTGAATGTCTGTCTTCTGCAGCTTTGCAACTCTGTAATAGACAGGCAGAAGGATCTCAGACAAGAATTCTGAAGCATTGGACCTGTCTGGCTTTAAACATAACTATTAGTGGAGTTGGTTGGTCATGTGGGCAATTCACAAAAGACTAGGTTAAGAGGAACTGAGAGTTTGAACTATGGTAAGGATCACTTAAGACCATAAGACCCTAAGAAATAGGAATGGGAATAGGACATTTGACCCCACAAGACTGCTTTGTTATTAAATAGGATCGTGGTTGATTTGAAACTCCTCACATTCATTTTCTGTCCTTTCTTGATACCCCTTGATTCCCCTACTGATCAAGAATCTATCTTAGCCATAATTATACGTAAGGACTCTACCCCCGCAGCTCTCTGTGGCAAGGAGTTCGAAAGACTCTCAGTCCTCCAGAGAAGTTCGTCTTCATCTCAATCTTAAATTTAAACTTGTAACACTGGAAGCCATTACAGTTTTAGGGAAGAGCTTGGCTATAGAGTGACTGTAAATTTCCTTTTATAAATGAAATGAATGGCACAGATAATGTGGATTTCCATTATTTCATGTAAATGAGGATTGCAGGAATAGCACACTTAGGGGCAAAATTTGCACGTTGCAATCAGACAAGTATAATTTTGTGTGGAGCAGGTATTTATCACAGTGATTGTGACTCTTGAAGAAAAGTGAGCCGTAAAGTATCTAGTATCAGACATTCAAGAAGCATATCCCAATCTATGCCTTTTGAATCAATGAGACTTCCATTGCAGGATAGTTCCTAAAAGCAGATTGTTCTCTCTTCGCCTGCAGAATTGAAACAAAAGATTGGAGTCTCTGTAAATAACCTGAGACATTATTGTTCACTCATTCACAAGAGTGCATCATGTTGATTTTGATGGTGTGTTTTGTTGATTTTTGTTCTGCTAGTTGTACAATTTTGGAGAAACTGTATCTATCGTATTCTGGACAGAAAGCTGGAAGCCTGAAAGTTTCTATGATAAGATCAAAAGGAATCGGCAGACTGGAGTTCACACATTATGCTTACTTGGTGAGTAATACTTGTACCTTTTGCCCTCAGCATGCTCCTGTACGTCACATAGGAAACAGAATAAACATATAATTACTGTGCGCATCATAATACGCTCTGAAAGATTCATATGTTGACTTGCCAGAAATACTTCGCAACCAACCATAGTTTGATATTGCACCTTCACTTGTAGTTGTTTGCCAAAGTACATTCTGCTGTATTTGTCTCCAAAATGCAGGTGTGTGAGTGCATTTTAACCTGCTCATCCTTCCTTCAGTGATCCTTCTTCCTACTGGCTGTCAAAGTAGATTCCTGTAGAAAATCCATTATGCAGTATTGTAATTATAGGGAAATAAACTGCAAAGGCTCCTGAAAACATAAAAGCAGGAATTAACAAAATCAACAAATGTGCTGTTATTGGCTTTTATTATGTTCTGTCTCAGGGTTTTTTTTTAATTAATCATACTTTGTTTTGTAAGGCCTCTTGAGCTCATTTATTACTTTTGGAATTCAAAATTGCTGCTCAAAATCTCGGAATCCTGGAGACTGAGTTGCTGAAGGGTTATTTTCAATTGCTATAAGACATTGGAAAAAAGAGACAGGAACCATCAGAATGACATTCATAAATACAGTAATAGAACTTTGCATTTGGAATGGCCCACTATCCAAGTAGGTACCAGTTGGAAATGTGCATTACACACAAATGAATCAAAGACCCAGGATTATGGTTGTGTTTGTTGTTTCTTTTCCTCAATTCCCCATTCTCCTAGAACCTTTGAAAACTGCTCCACATGTGGAGTTGAAAGAAGGAAAATCAGCCTTGATATCTTTCGTTTTATTCATTTTTCATTTGTGCTTCACTCTCTCATTGCAGACATTTACCAAAATCAAACTATTGCAACAGTAAGGATTTTCCGTATGGTTTCACAATTTTTCTACAGTTTGCATGTATTTGGTGAAGCACGATTTAGAAGAATAAATGCAGCTTTTTCAGATAAATGCAATATTTACTTGACTGTAACTGCATTTTTCTGACTACTCATTGCATGTATTTCCAGATATTGACATAGATCTTTCCAGTAGGAAGGTAGTTGTTACAGTAACGTAGAGTGGAATTACACATCAGGTCCGGTTGGAAGTCCTGATGCAGCTGACTACTTGAGAAGTGCCTGGGAAGTTGAAACTTCTGATGGTCCCAAGCCTCAAATCTGTGTTAGAGTCAGAGACTCCTGGAAGTTCCAATTCACTTACCTTCATAGTTACCCAGGAAAATTAGAGGAATTTTAACCCGCTCAAATTCCTGGCTGATTGTGAAACTGATTCCCCGGACTCACCCAGAACCCCTCCAGTAATCCCTTGCCCCCCCAGATCAAACTTCAGACCTCATTCTGACCCTGATAGCGAAAGACTTTCCAGCCATCAATACTAGTAGGACTTGTGGCACAGTCATAGCATCCCTACTTCTGGGCCAGAAGCACTAGTTCAAGTCCCTGCTAGGCCGTGCTTGCCACAATAGGAACGCCATTCTGTATAGGAATCATTCCATCATTTCTCCATTCCGCAAAGGAAAGCAAAGAGCGGGTGTGAAGATGTGCTTATAAACTACTTATGTATGTATTCAATACAGAATAATTTGAGTGTGTCATTCCAATGTATATACGAATGGCACAGCCACAAAATAAATCTCTAATTGAAAACCAGAAAGAGTCCAATTTTTCAAATTTTACAGATTGCTAAAATTTTTGAAGCACTTTGTATATAATGCAGAATATTACAATACAGTTTGACATTTACTTACTTTAGGACAAAATAGTACTACTCATCTAGTTTAGAATTCAGCTGAAAAAGATGTAGGTTCTGTATGTTTTCTAAGTAACTTACTTAGCAAGATCACATCTGGAATGTAAAGTAGCTATGAGGCCAGTCCACTGGTGGTGATTTTCGCTAAAAAATGATGTCCTATTTGGAAATTTTATAGCGTCTTTCATCAGGAGCAAAATTCTGTGCTTTCAGGAAAATGGTCTAATAGCATCTGTTAAGGTCTTGGGATGAAAACTCCTCAGTGACCAGAAACCTCTGCTTCTATCTCCACATATACTGCCACACTTGCTGAGTATTTCCAATGTTTTCTGTTACTCATTAGCAGTCTTTTTATTGTCTGTTACAAATGTATAGTCAAATGTCATAAATTGTATCAACAGTTTTGTCATCCTGTCTCTTTAACATGGTATTGCCAAGGCACTTCTATCTCTCAAACAAAAAAAAAACTTTCAAAGCAATATCTAATGAAGTCAGTGCTGGCTTAGTTTCAATAATTGTGGATTTTGTGGAAGGTAAAAACTAAAGTAAGTCATTTAATATTCTAATATTGGAATGTTAAAATATCATAACTTCAAATTCATGACATTAGCAATTTTTCTCAGAGCATTGAAGTTGACAGCCTCTCTTGCTTTATGTATGTTGGCAATCTACCAAGATATATATTCTCACATGCTTCAATAAACGTTCTGGGAGCAGAAATGCCGGAGGGGTCTTGGGTTAAATGTAATACGTCTTTGACTTCAGTGCTGAGCATAAATATTAAATGTTGTAAAGATAGTGCCTGGAATGCGACTGAGTCAAATACAGAGAAGGGTCCCAGGACTGATCTGAAGTCTGTGTGGAGTTAGCTGATTTTATCCAATGCGTACCATCCACATTATGTAATTTGGCAACTTGCCGAGCCTCCTCTAAAGCATGTTCCAATCCCCTGACTTGTGTTACCAAGAAGGATGAAGGCATCTGAAAGGGACTTGAGGAGCAACCCTTTCACACAGAGGGTGGAGAGAGTATGGAATGAGCTGCCAGAGGAGGTGTTAGAGGCTTGTACAGTTACAACATTTAAAAGGCACCTAGATGGGTGTATGAACAGGATGGGTTTAGAGGGATACGGACCAAATGCTGGCAAATGGGACTAGATTAATGGAGAATATCTGGTCAGCATGGATGAATTGGATCGGTCTGTTTCCTTGCTATGCATGTCTGACTCTATCTACATTACTGGAATGCTCCACCACCCCCAGGTTTTCATCCAGCTGATTAGTGAGTAAGTCATTTGATAACACGGTTGATAACACTTCCCTAGTGGTTGAGAGTAAATTGATGTTTGTTGTCCTGCATTTTATCAACAGGATATAGCACAAGAATTTTTCCTTTGTCAGATAGGTGTCATGATGCCAACATTGAAGCTGTACTAGAACAGCTTGGCTAAGGATGTGGCTAAGTCTGGGCCAGGACTTGAGCTCTAAAGACTAATGGCCTTTGCTGAATCCTGTACACTCAGCATTTCTTCATAATTGGAGAAATTAGGAACATTTGTAATGTGGGTTATACAGTAATAATAAATTAAGTCAGTTTGCTTATTACCTTTGTTATCCAAGTCAGTACTAATTCTATAGAGGATGAATGTTAATGAGATGGATTTCTGAAATGAGCCTGTGGGAAGTAGGGACCATACCCCATATGACAGAATTTTATGTTTTGAATGTGACATGGTTCATTCTGAAACTGGATCTTAAATCAGTGCAGAAGAATCCTAAGGGTCTGGGAGCCAACTGGATAAGGTGGATTGGAAAACTACACTAATGGATTTGATTAGAATGCCAGGAAAGATAATAAGTCTGAGAATTGGGAGCAATTTAGGACCTGGCAATGGAGGGTCAAGAAAATGATAAAGTACGGGAGTACAGAATATGAATGCAAGTTAGCAAGGATCATTAAGGCAGACCATAAAAGCTTCTACCAACCTGTGCAAGGGTAACACAGATCCCATTGCAAGTGAGGATGGAAGAATTTGTGGACAACAAGCAACAGTCTTCATGGAAGAAGGTACACATATCTCCCAGGAATACGATGTGATCAAAGGTGCATGTAATTACTTGTGTAATGGAAGATCTGAAAGAGATTAATGCTTGTAAAGAAAAGGATGCTAACTAAAGAAGTTTGGACCTTGGACGCTACCCTGACAAACTCATGCAGTAATGTCCTGTGACTGAGATGATTGACTTCAACCACAACCATCTTCCTTTGTGCTAGATATAACTGCTACTAGTGGTGAACATTTCCCTGACTTCCATTGACTTCAGTTTTGCTAGGACTCCTTGACGCCACAGTTAGTCAAATACTGCCTTAATAATTAAGAGCAGTCGCCGTCATTTCCATTCCTAGGATTTAGCTCTTTTGTCCATGTTTGGACCAAAGTTGAGGTCAAGAACTCAGTTGTTTATGATTCATTGAAGACTGATGAGATGGTATTTGACTGAATTGGATTTGTCCTGCTTTTTTTGGACAGCACATACCTAGGAAATTTTTCTGTTGATGGCTAGATGCTAATGTTGTAGCTGTACTGGAGCAGAATTACTGGGGCGCAACTAGTTTTGGAGCACAGAATATTGTCAAGCCACGCAGCATTTGCAGTATCCAGTGACTTTATCCCTTTCTTGATGCCATGTGGCGTGAATTGACTTGTTTGAAGAATGGCATCTACGATGTTAGGATCTCTAAGGAGGCTAAGATGGATCATCCATTCAGCACTTCTGGCTGGTGATGGTCTTAAATGCTTAGGAACATATAGGCAGGAGTGGGCCATCAGCCCCATGAGCATGCTCCACCAACATGCACCATATTTCTGTGCTATTGCCATGTCTCTTATTGTTATTTATTATTAGA
The DNA here is from genome assembly GCA_024137785.1 of Ginglymostoma cirratum. Lineage (NCBI taxonomy): Eukaryota > Metazoa > Chordata > Chondrichthyes > Orectolobiformes > Ginglymostomatidae > Ginglymostoma > Ginglymostoma cirratum. The sequence continues at coordinate 13,875,195 of JAHRHZ010000058.1, read as the reverse complement.
CATCTATCAATCTCTGTTTTGAATGAACCTAATGGCTGAGCTTACACAGCCTCTGAGGTAGATAGTTCTAAAGATTCCCCACCTGTTGAATGAAGAGGTTCCTCCTCATCTTAGTTGCACATGGCGTACCCTTTTATTCAGAGAAAGTGTCCCCTGTTTCTGAACTGCACAGCCAGGGAAAACATCCTTTCTCCATTTACTGAATCCAGCCCTTTAAGAATGATGTAAACTTCTGAAATCATCTCTCATTCTTCTTTACTGCAGAGAATACAGGCCAGTCTCCTCAATCATTCATTTTAGAACAGTCCCAACATCCCAGGAATCTGTCTGGTGAAACTCTGCTGCACTCGCTCTATGGCAAGAATCCTTGTAAGGCAATGGGACCAGAACCGCACAAAGTGCTCTAAGTGCAGTCTCACCTATGTTCTGTACATTTGAAGCAAGCTTTTTTACTCCTGTACTCAAATCTTCTTGCAATGTAGACCAACATATCTTTTGCTTCTGAATTGCTTGCTGTAACTTCACGCTAGCTTCCATTTCCTTATGAAAAAGGATAACCAAATCTGTTTGGACGTGAGCATTTTGCACTGGTTTTTACACTGATGAGCTGGGTGCCCCTACCATTGAGGATGGGAATATTGATGGAGCATCCTCCTTTGGTTGGTTGATTTAACTATCCACAATCATTCATGATTAGATTGCAGACCTTTGATCTGAACTGTCGGTTATGTGTTCACTTAGTTTTATCAATTGCCATGACAGGTATTCATCTGCACTACCATTCAGAATGTAGATGTTTGTGAAGCCCGCTCTTCCCATTAGTTGTTTGACTGTTCACCAACGTTTGTAATTGGATCTGGCAAGGCTGGATCCTCAGGTTGGGGTATAACTTTGCTCTGTCTAAGTGTTTCTGTGTTTCTCCTGTCTATAGTACATGTAGCCCTGTGTCGTAACTTCACCAAGTTGCCATTTCATTTTAGATTTGCTTGGAATGCTCTCCTACCTTCTTCCTTGAACCAGAGTTGGTCATCTGATGGTAGAATAAGGGCTTTATTGTGCCAATAGCTTGCAGATTGTGCACGAATAGCACTTTTCTGCTGCTGTTAATGGCCCACAAAACCTCTTTGCCCAATTCTCCGCAACTAGATCTGTTCTGAATCTATCCTGTTACCACAGTGTCATACCACACAAAATAACAGAATATTCTCTGTTCAAAGATGGGGTTTTATTTTTGCAAGGACTATTACTCCTACCATAGAGATAGTAGGAACTGCTGATGTTGGAGTCTGAGATAACAAGGTGTGGAGCTGGAGGAAGACAGCAGGCCAGGCAGCATCAGAGGAGCAGGAAAGCTGACATTTCAAGTCTGGGCCCTTCTTCAGAAATGGTGGAGGGGAATGGGGCTCTGAAATAATTGGGGAGGGGGTGCAGTGATAGAAAGTGTATAGTGGAGTAGATAGTTGGGAGGGAAGACGGACAAGTCAAGGAGGCGGGGATGAAGCTAGTAAAGATGAGTGTAGGTAGGAAGTGGGGATGGGGGTTGGTCAGTGAAGTGGAAGGAGCGGATAGGTGGGAGAGAAGATGGACAGGTCAAGGAGGCGGGGATGAGAGGGGGTGCTGGTCTTGGGATGAGGTCGGGGATGGGGAAGAGTTTGAAGCTAGTAAAGTCCACATTGAGACCATTGGGTTTTAGGATTCCCAGGCGGAATGTGAGGTGCTGTTCCTCCAGTTTCCGGGTGGCATCGTTGTGACACTGGAGGAGGCCCAGGATGGACATGTCGTCCAGGGAATGGGAGGGGGAGTCGAAGTGGTTTGCTACTGGAAGGTGTTGTCATCTGTCGTGAACCGAGCATAGGTGCTCCACAAAGCCATCTCCGAGTCTCCACTTGGTCTCCCCGATGGTAGGAGTAAACTCTACAATCCTGGGCAAGTAGAGATCGAGTAGATTTTCATTCATGTTGGTGTCTTTGCATCCTGCCGTAAACCAGTTACAGTAGTAAGGAAATCAACAGTTCCAGTCTGTCCCCTTGCCACCCTTACTGTTTCTTTGAAGTTGGTGTTCAACAAGGGGGAATGTTAATTCAGAGCTGAAGAAAATCAGCATGAGATTTTCATATGCATTTCTGACAATATACCTTGGGATGTCATAGGGTTTGCAATAAATGATAAGGACTTGTTATCATTTCCTACTCCCAAATGTGTACCACTATGCCAACACCTCTCGTGCATCTGACCAACAAATGGGACAAGAGATATTCTGGAATGACAATGGAAGAGTCCAAGTTATTGACTAAAAGGTATGATTCTCAGTGTCAAATCTTTTGATCAACTTTCTCAACTTCAGCAGAAAGTGTTAGCCAAGAGGACTTTGCAGAGATGACTGAGTTGTATAAATCCGGTGCCTAATTCAGTGCTGGCTGCTCTGTCCAATCTTATTCTTATTATGCTTTGTCATAACAAGTTGGTGCAAATGAGTGGCTTGCCCTGTCTTATCAGAGAGTAACTCAAAGTTAACCACTGTTTCAAACACACGTTGAATAAATCCAATTGCTGTGTGTTTGACTGACAAGATGACTGCTTTCCTTAAAGGATGTTTGTGATCTGGTGAAATTTTTTGACAATCCAGTAGTTGCAAGGTCAGCATTACCAACATTGGATTTTACTGCAGAATTTGAGCTTGTGTCTTCATATCATTAATCTAGAATTCTGATTACTAGTTCAGTATCATTACCACTATGCTACTATTCCCACATTTAGATTCCTCTAATTGGTAGGCATAATGCCATTTAGGGGCTTGTAATCGTTATCGTTCTCATTATACTTCAACATGCAAAAGGTTTCAAAGACCATAAAGCATCATGGATAGGAGTGTTCATTTATTCTTCTCAGCATAATTTACACAAAATTGGGCCAAGCCAGTGCAAAAGGTTGAAGACTTTCAAGTGCAAATTACATCCAACGCAAATTTCATTTCCATAATTTTTGTGCAGGTTTAAAATGAATTATACTAGAGATATGCAGATGGAAACAATCATTGTGTTCATTTCTGCTAATTACAAAGGGCTCTGGTGGTATAGTGGCAGAGTACCTACCTGTAAGCCTGGAGACCCAAGTTCAAAGTCCAGCTGCTCTCGTGGGGAAATTTCTGTTAATTGCAGGTGGATTTTCAAAGACGCTGTTGAGCTGTTTTCTTCAGAAGCAAAGCATGTTTTAAAAGTTTAATATCTTTTAATTTTTTTTAAAGAAACTGACTACACCGCCAAAGCTGGTAAATAGTTTTTAATAATTTTCAAAAATAATTTCTGTTGTTTAAAAATCTGGTTACTTGGTTGGTTGGATTCTGATCAAAAACTGTTTTTTGGGACTTGATTCATTTTTCAGCTCCCTTAATACAACTACATCAGATTGGCATTCTAAAGTATACAAAACAGTATATTTTAATATATTTTTATTAATTTGCCCTAAAACATTGCAAGATTGTGCTGGTACAGGGAAGATCTTTCTTTTGGAATATGAAAATTAATTTCAGCAAAAAACAGTTCTGAAATCAAGCCTAGTTATGAGAACAATCCATGGCCAAAGGGCAAATTGTTAATTAAACATTGTTATATTAGACTGTGTCTATTTCCGATTCTTGATGAAGTCCACTTCTACTAAACAATTGCAGGTTTTAGTTGTGTGTTCTATTAAATCAGTTTGCTAAATAAATAAAGATCCATTTTACTTAATGGCAGTATTTACTATTAACTGAAGGTTTGTTTTGTAGTGTGTGAGTTTATGAATGTAGCCTGTTGATTATGTGTTTAAGTAAGGGCAGTCACAGGTTTATCTTCCTTTCAAAGGTGGACAAATGTATCTAATTATAATCTGGTGCTCAATCATTTGACATGAATGGTGAGAAGGAAAGTCTGATATACAGTGTGCATTAGGCCCCTGCTAAGTTTTAAACAGCTGTTGAAAATCACAGACTATCTTGATGCTTCCTCATGCACTGGAGAGCAAAATGAAACACAAATGAAGATTTTCCTTTCTCTACTAAATAATCTTTCTTTTTATAACTCCCGTACAGACATCAAAGTAAAGGAACAGTCTCTGGAAAATCTAATGAGGCAAGTTTTTCCTTTGTTTAAGAAGCAAATGATTATGATATTCTCATATCCCTTCTAAAGATTCAACATTTATGTGGTCTGCATTTTGATGTTTGAATCACCAGTTTGCCACATATTAGACTGGGAATTGGGAGGGAGAGTCTCCTGCAGCAAAGGAATGACTATTGGGAAATGCAAAGACATCAGGAGGGTGTCAGATTGTGGAGTCATTTATAGGTGATTATAGCAAAATCTTGTTCTTTCTGGATTATAAACTGCATGGAAAATGCATGTATATGTTTATTGCCTGGGTAATGTTGAAGTTTAAAAAGATAATAAAATGTGAAGCTTTGTTAAAATATTTAAATTTAGAGCCTGCCTCCAAAAACTGGACTAAACCTCCTTTTTCTCTCTCTTTCTCGCTTTCTTTCTTTCTCTCTCACTCTTTCTCTTTCTCTTTCTCTTTCTCTTTCTCTCTCTTTCTCTCTTTCTTTCCTTCCCTCTCTCTCTCTGTGTCTCTCTCTCTCTCTCTCTCTCTTTGTTTCTCTTTTCTCACCTTCCCTTCATTTTGCACACCCCCACCCACCCACCCAACACCATTAAAGCTGAAATTGAGGTGGACTAGGGTGAAATTTTTATATATTTTTAATTTCCCTAAATTATTTCCCTCATAAAATATATTTTATGTACCATACAGTTGGTTATTAGAAGTTAATATGAATTAAACAAGTATTTTGTTAGACTTCTCTCATGCAGCTTTTCTTGTCGGGAAATGATGTGATCTTTAAGTTAAATAGAAATATGACGGTCCATAGGTTCATACTAAAGCTAAAGTCAACTATGGGTTTTCAAGTTCCCATTAAAAAAATTCCAGACAGACTGGAAACCAGCCAGCATTTGAAACATGTATTTCTGTTGTTTACTTTGGATGACAGTCTGATTTGCTTGAATTTTGATTTAGGTCTCATTCTTCAACAAAGAATGATGCATCAGAAGACGTTGGTGTTACGAATTACAACTTTAGTCTGTCACAAAATTACCAAATCTTTACTAGATAGAAACAATTATTTCTAAAGTGCTTAAAACTGTTGTATCACATTTTATGTAGCTTTAAGGACCAACTTTAAAACTAATTGATAAATATTTAGTTTGTTTTAAATAATATTTTGCTGTAAGTCTTCTTTGTCCTTCTTTAAAGGGAATAATTTACCATAGTTTACTCAATTCTAATAGTTTTCTGATATCTGAAGAAAACTGGCTGCATGGTTTTCTTGTGGACAGTGGTGGTGAGGTGATCACAGCTCAGCTCAATACGGTGCTTCCATTTGTTTTACTCTTTTGTTCTAATCAAGTTTTCTAGTCCCTCCAGTGTTACTCTGGTTGTCATTGCTTCATTTGACACAGATGGATTGGACCTTTCTATCCAACAGAGCTCAGTATTAGTCCATGTATTTCACTAGTGAGCAACTGGGCGATATGACATTATTCTGTTGTGACATATTTTGTTGGGAAATATTGACATCTAAAATTATAGCTTTACTGTTGAGTTTCAGCAGCAAATGTTGAAGCAAAGCCAGTCATTTTTTAAAATGGAACTCATTTACATTTGCATCTTCCATTTTACAATTTTAATTGAACTGTGGAAGTCATGTTTCTTCTTCCTTAATACTAGATTCAAGCAGTACGTCTTGTCTTTTGTCACTCTGATTGCGAAGTAGGATTAGTTTACTTGTTTACTAGAGACCTACGGGTGCAACACGCTTAGTTTACTTGTGTCTTAAAACCAAATACAGTATCTTTCGTATTATTAATAATTGTGATTATTTCATACAAGCCTTTTTAAATCAAGGTGAGCATTCAACTTCTATATAAAATGAATATTTTTAAACTGTTGTAAAAGCAAAATTTTTAATTCTACCAAGGCACTCTTCTTTGATTTTTAAAGTTAACAAGAAACTTCAATTGGTGCTGGTATAATATTTTTCTTAACTTTTTTTGTTAATGAAGATGAGTTGACTGAAAAGACACAGCATTAATTATGAAAGAAAAGGGGGAAATATTATAATGACGAATGATTTATTTTTAGGGGGAGAAAGATCTTTGAGCCTCCCAGGTTTATGTCTGTGAGTCAAGCTGCGGAGCAGCTGCTTGAGATAATTGAAAACCGAAGAGATAAAGGAGAGGAGCTGGGTGAGTATAAGTACTTCCCTGTTTATTAATAAGATTATACAACAGCCTACTTTTGTCAATGAAATTAAATATTTATGTTCCGCTCCCTTTGAAATAAAAGCAGAGAGGTTTTCCTAAAACTACAAGGCACTAGCCAGAGCTCGAATACTTCTAACTGTTTTGGATGCCTTATCTAAGGAAAGATATACTGGCATTGAAGGCAGTCCAGAGAAGATTCACTGGGGTTAGACCTGCAGTCATTGGAGTTTAGAAGACTGAGAGGTGACCTTGATAAAACATACAAGATCCTTAGAGGTCTTGACAGGGTAGATGTACAAAGGTTGTTTTTCCAAATGGGAGAGTCTAGGACCAGAAGCCAAAATCTCAGAATAGGGGATCACACATTTAAGACCAAGATGAGGAGGAATTTTTTTTTTCTCAGAGCATTGTGAATCTGTGGAGTTCTTTACCACAGAGGGCTGTCGAGGCTGGATCATTAAGTATGTTCAATGCTGAGATAGACGGATTTGTAATCATTAAGGGAATCAAGAGGTATGGGAGAAAAGATGGGAAAGTGGAGTTGAGGGTTATTATCAGCAGTCATGATCTCAGTGAATAATGCAGCAGACTCTCCAAGCTAAATGGCATATTACTGCTCCTACATCTTATTGTCTTAAACAATATTTGCTTTCTGCAGCTGAAGTTTGGTCAAAGAAGAACTTACTTTATGCCATATTACCCCTTCGACATCCTCCAAGGACATCAACAATAGCTGTAGCTTGCACTTTGAATGCATGTACAAGAAATAGGCTATTTTGCCCCTCAAGTCTATTTGGCTATTTGACAAGTCCATGGCTCATCTAACCATGGCCTGAATTCTACGTCACTATCTACACCGTTTATCCTTGGACTCTCTTGATAGTCATGAATCTATCCACTCTGTCTTAAAAATATTGAAGACCTTGTCTCTGCCATTCTGTGATGGAGAGAATTCTGCAGACTCATGACCATTTGAGAGAAAAAAGGTCCTCTTATTTACGTCTTAAATAGAAGATTTTTTTTAAAACTGTCCTGAGTTCAGGTTTCTTATACAAACATTTGAGTTAGAAGCAGGGAGTAGGCTATTCGGCCCCTCAAATCAACTCCACTATTAACTGAAATCATGGCTGACCTGACTCCACATTCCCACCCCCTCCTGATCATCATTCACCACTTACTTATCAAGAATGTATCCACCTATCCCTTGAACATTTTCAAAACCTCTGCTTCCGCTGCATTTTGAAGAAGCGTTCCAAAGACAATTAACTGTCTTAGAGAAAAGAATCTTCTTCATCTCATAAAAGTATACATCCTCTCAGCATCCTCCCTTATAACAGCCCATTCGAACCTTCTGTATCATTATGAGCATTTCACATTCTTCCCAATTCTAATGAATTCAGGTCCAATCTTTCCTCATAAGATAAGCCCTCCTCCCTTCCATCTTAGGAATCAGTCAAGTGAACCTCTGTTGAACTGCTTCTGATCCTGTGTCTTTTCACAAGTAAGGACATTGTTTGTGTATTACGTATGTATACTGTGTGCAATTTTGGACACCCACACATTTTACATCTGAGTATTGAAACCAAAAATGTGATTGGTCAGGGTCCGTTGAGTCCTGAAGATGGGAGTTGGAGATGATGCTCCTTGTTTACAGGGAATTTTTCAGGCAAATACACAAACCTTTCCAGAAACAGGATTTGAGAAGGCTTAAACTTTCAGGCAGACCCAGTTGTTACCCTGGAATCCTGTTTTCTGTTCCTAGCAGGCAGACTGAGATGTTTAAAGCAGATTGATTGAAAAGTTCAGAAAGGTACAATTAAAGATCTTCAAAATGCAGAGGAGTTTTGATCATGATGCTGTCCATTAATGAGTCACATATGTGACAAGTGTTTCTGACGTGGTGCGCAAGAAATCAAGCCCAGAGTGTCACAAAGTGTAAAGCTTTGAAAAGAAATACAGAAAATCCCCAAACTATCTGAGTTTCAGACTCCACTTGGTAGAAAGCATAGACTAGGTTTCTACACTTAACAAAATTCACTCTTAATGACAGGCTATTAGATTCTAACTACAGGTAAATAATTAAGCTAAATTAAATAAACTATACAAATTAAAACTGATCCCCTTGTAAGCTCCCCCTTACATAAACACACATACACAAAAACAAACGCAAACAGGAAATAAAACATAGGCAGAGGGAAAAGCTGGGAAACAGTTCCGTAGTTTTATCTTTGGTTTGGTTCTTGCTTATCCACAACCTTCTCCTCACCTGTCTTCTTTTTTCTGAACGCTTCCACCGTTTGCAAGAGGTGTAGGGTGGCTGATTCATTCATGAAAAGCTTCTGACTAATCCAATTCGAAGTCATAACTTGCAGCATCAATTGAAGGAAATGTGAGGTGGTTTGCTTCAGGTTTAAAGTGGTTTACTGCAGAGAACTGTGAGAATGCGTTTTTGGCTGCTGCAGGTCAGGTTTCTGTTCTGGCAGAACGATCTTCTCTCTGTCTCTTTTTAACAGCCCAACATGTTCAGCTAACTGACGGTCAATAATCAGGCAGAGAACTTTGTCATTGATTACTAGCCACTGGTCCACAAACCAGTCAGCTCCATGTGTAAATAACTCCTCAACTCCAATTCATCTGCACCCACAGATACACAAACAGGGTTCATAAAAAGGATCACATTCCCTACTCCCAAACATGCAGCCATCCTTGTAAATTCCTAGTTCAAATCAGTTCTTTCTCATTTCAGTCCACAGTTTTTTTTTTGAAAAAGCAAAACAATACAAAGACACAGTCTTCACATAAGCTAACAAGGGAGCTTCTATCCCTTTGGTCAAAAACAACAGAACACTTCAGGAGATAGATTGTGGCTTTTAACACCTTTGCAGTTACAATGAGTTTATATATATATCTGTTTTGTTTTCAGTTTGGCTGCTGAGACAGATGGTCTGTGTTCTTTGTGTTACACTGTTTTGCCACATGTTCCCATGATAATAGGTACAGAATTTTACAAGCATGTTTGATCTAGATATGTCCTTCTGCAATCTGCTGATACTAGTTTCCAGAATCGCTGTCAACTTGTAAACTACTTGATTTGTGGCTATTTTAAAAATCTAGCAAAATCCATTTTTAAACCAAAACATAATTTTTAAACAATTGAAATGTCATTTGTATCCTGTGGACATGACAGGGTACATTACCTTTCTCTAAACGCTTTTGTGTCAAAATCTGTTTTTATCTATCAGATATATCGACACAATCTGGTGTCTCTTCAAAAGAAGATGGAAGTAAATATTGCACAATTTACATGAACAATTTAGCCATAACTGCATAGCAGAATTTTCCAGTTGCATATCTTTATACCTCATTAAGGAATAGTTAAATGTTCTAAATACACATGGTTGGCTTCACTAAATTAGACAAGGGCTAAGGTACAAACAAACAAACTCAACAGATGTCCTGTGGTAAAGCAAACAGGTACACATAATAGCAGTTCACAGAAAATCCATTTAACCTTCTTGTTTCCCCCTTTTTCTTAGTTCATCCAGCCTCACAATTCAATGATGTGTCATTTTAAAGTCAAACTTATATACTGGGCTTGAAATTCCACTCAGCTGCTCTAAGTATTGCATGTATATTTTATGATTCTACCAACTTCCTCTTTTTAGGAAGTGATTCAAACGTATTTGTACCTGCAGTTTTGATCATTGAATAACACACTGATGTGATGGAGAATAACAGCCTTAAACTTTTGGTGTGATACTGATCTCTAATTAAACCAACTATGTGAGCAGAACCAAAAAAAATCACACACTGACTTTGCCTATTTTAATAAAGCATATAAATAAAAATATAAATTATGTGGAAAATAAAACCGTTACGGCCGTTATATCAAATGTAACAGGTTATTAGTTCATGTTCTGTATTTCAGCTACAAAACTACTCTCATTCTTAATTAAAATACTCTTACTTTAAAAGGTATTCCTTTCTGTTTTTCTTATAATACAGTTATCAAGAATATTTCCTGTATAAGGAAACTTTGATTCCGTAGCAAAAACAGAAACACAAATATGACCAGATTTCCAGTGCAATAACCATGGCTCACTATGCCCTTCAGTTATACAGTCATACAACACAGAAGCAGATCCTTTGGTCCAACTCGTCCACACCAACCAGCTATCCTAAACTGATCTAGTCCCACTTGCCAGTATTTGGCCCATATCCCTCTAAGCCCTTCCTATTCAAATGTCCATCCAGATACCTTTTAAATGTTGTAATTGTAACTGCCTCTACCATCTCCCATGGCAGCTCATTCCATACACGCACCATCCTCTGTGTGGAAAAAGTTGCCCCTTAGGCCCGTTTTTAAATCTTTCCACTGTCCTCTTAATCCTATGCCCTCTAGTTTTTGGCTTCCCTAGCTAGGAAAAAGACTCTATCCATGTTGCTCATGATTTTATAACGTCTATAAGGTCATCCCTCAGCCTCTGCTCCAGGAAAAATAGCCCCAGCCTATTTTGCCTCTCCCAATACCTGAAACCCTCCAATCCCAGCAACATCCTTGTAAATCTTTTCTGAACCCTTCCATGTTTAACAACATCTTTCCTATACCAGGGAGACCAGAATTGAATGCAGTATTCTAAAAGTGGCCTCACCAATGTCCTGTACAGCTACAACATGACATCCCAACTCCTATACTCAATGCACTGACCAGTGAAGGCAAGTGTGCCAAACACCACCTTCACCACCCTGTCTAGCTGCAACTCCGTTTTCAAGGGAATATGTACCTGCACCCCTGGGTCTGTTTGTTTGGCAACACTCCCCAGGGCCCTGCCATTAATAGTATATTAACAAACAGAGATAGCAAGAACTGCAGATGCTGGAGTCAGAGATAACAAAGCGTGGAGCTGGAGGAGCACAGCAGGCCTGGCAGCATCAGAGGAGCAGGAAAGCTGATGTTTCGGGACGGGACCCTTCTTCAGAAAAGCCCCATTTCTGAAGAGGGGACCGACCCAAAACGTCAACTTTTCTGCTCCTCTGATGCTGCCTGGCCTGCTGTGTTCCTCCAACTCCACACTTTATTATATTAACAGACAGCCCTTGGTTGCCTTACTAAAATGCAACATCTCACATTTATCTAAATTAAACTAAATTAAGTCAAAGTCATAAATTCAAACTCCATTCCTGAAACGCAGAGCATAGGTTTAACTATCAAGCAGTGTTGGAAGTGAGGTGAAATGCCCAAAAAATGTCTGAAATGTGGCATGAGCCCACCGACCTCTAGGTTTCAGTGGGACATTTTCCAGGGTGGCAGGGCAGCCCTTGCGGAACTGCTAGGTCAGTCATTTAAGCGTTTCCATAATTGAGTCAAACCAGAATTCTGGTTATAACAGCCTGTGTGTTGAGCTGTGTCGAACTCACCAGGATCAACAAGGCAAGAACACAGAAGGCAATCATTGGTCAATGAAACTGACTGGCTAGAAAGCCTTTAAACAATGGACAGTCCAGTCTTTTCGAAAGGCTTGTGCTCACAGCGCTTGTTCTGCAAAAGTTATTTCATCTACCTGGGGTATCTTCAGCTTAGTATGATCTACTTCCCTTCTGTGAGCCTGCATTTCAGTATGTGAGCAATTTCTGGAGCTGTAAGAAAGACCGACAATGGGGAACCGTAGCAGCCAAACCAGGATCAGTAGTAACTCTAGCAGCAGGAGCAGCAATATAGCTGCCTTCTCTGCATCCGCATGTCATTTCACGGCACTGGATGAACTCTGTTCACTTTGAAGGAAATGATATTTCTGTGAAAGAGAATACATTCATTGGATTAGCTTCCTTGACATGACTGAGTAACAATGCCTCGGGAAGTTGAGGCCTTTTGACAGACCAATGCTGACATTAGCCCTTTTGAATGCAACCTCCTTGCCCAGTGGACCAGATGAGCACACATTGGCAGTTCCCATGAAGGTTGGCACAACCTCAGTTTTCTTTACCTCAGCTTGCTTGCAGGGATTTGCTGGTGATATCTGCAGGAATTCGCCACCATTTAGTGTTCCTTCCAGCTAATTGTTGCCATGTTTCTCAGGGTCACCATTTCCATCAACTTGACACTGAGGACAATCAGACAATGGCTTTGGCTGGATTCCCGCTGGTACAGGGAGCTATAGGTTGTGCATGTGGGCAATTGAGGCACCCTACAGTAGGGCCTCATGTATTTTTCAATCAGAAGGAATTTCATGCCGTTTGTATTCAGCTTGACTGGGATGTGGGTTCTCACACAGATCTGTGCAAGGTATCCTGGAAACTGCCATGTTTCTTTCATTATCTGACAAGGGCTCTCTTCCGAGCTGTTGACTTCTGACAACTGTAAGGAACTATACACACAAGAGTGTAATAAATAAGATTGAAGATCTGCGGGTGCTGGTAGCCACATGGGAATGTAATGCTGTGGCAATAACAGAGACCTGGCTCAAAAAATTGTCATGACTGGGCATGACATATTCCTGGTTGCAAGGTGTTCTGGAAAGGTGAGGAAAGGAAGTCAGCTGGTAATAATGAAAGAGGATATTAAGCTCAATGGGAGAGAAAGCTGTACAGGAGTTTGGATCAGGATATAAAATCCAAGCAAACTACGGATGTTTGAGATCTGAAAAGAAAGCACTGGAGAACCTCAACCGGTCTGGTAGCATGTATGGCGAGAAAAACTGTCAATGTTTCAAGTCTAGTATGACTCTTTGGACTTGAAAAATTACTTCTGTTTCTTTCTCCACAGATGTTACCAGACCTGTTGAGTTTCTCCAACACTTTGTTTTGTGTCAAGAGCAGCTTCTGTCTGATTTAAAGTCAAGAAATAATAGAGATGCTGTCCATTGTTGGCTGTGTTCTATAGTTCAGCAACTAGTTAGACCAATTTAGATGGGTTTTGCAAGGAAATTACAGAGAACTACTACAGACACCTACAAAAGCTATAAAGTAGTAATTTTGAGGGATTTAATTATCTAATATAGACTAATAATAATAGTACAAAATGTAGAGAAATGAATTTTTAAAGTTTGTTCAGATAAATTTCCTTGCTCATTATGTTTCAAACTCAGCACATACTTCTGGGAATGTATTTCAAATGGATCAGGTATCAGTAGGATACCATTTGGGGAACAATGGTCATATTGTCTTATAGTTTAGATTGATAAGAAAAATGGCATGGAACAATCTAGACAAAAGTAATTAATTGAAGGAGGTTGAATATCAGTGAAATGAAAATGGTCTTGTCCAGGTAAATTGGAATCAAAATTGACAGACAAATCTGTAAAGGAACACTTGAAAGATCAGATGGTTCAAGTACAGTCAAGATCCCAGCAGAAGTAAAGGTACAGCAGCCAAAACTAAAACTGTCTTGATGCCAAAGGAACTTGAGAGTAAGGTGAAAAAGGTTGTGTATGACAGATGACAGGTTCAAGAACAGGTGAGAACCAGGCTGAATGTAGCAAGAGCAGAGAGGAGGAAATAAAATAGACAGAGATAGTATAATAGACAAACTAACTTGAAAGAGACCCAAAAGTCTTCTGTAGTGAATATAAACAGTTAATGCGTGGACCAAAAATTAGCTCTCTACATGGAGCAAGAGGAATTCAAAGGCCTGTCTTTCCCAAGAAAGAAAGTACAATCTAAGTTATAATGTAAGAGGAAGTAGCCAAGATACTAATTGGGTTAATAATTGACAAAGGGAGGTATTAGGATGATTATGCTTAAAATTGATTTGTCACTAAGGCTAGTTAGGATGTGTTGGAGGATGCTGAGAGTAGGAAGAGTGGAAATTCTGGAGGTACTGGTCATAATCCTTATAGTCTACATCACAATCACTTCCTTCAATACAGGGGATATGCTGGAGAATTCCAAAGATTACACCCTTGTTCAAAATGGGTGCAAGGAATAACTGAACAACCACAGGCCAATAAGTTTAATCCCAAATGAGGAGACATTTTAGAGATGATAGTCTAGGACAAAATTAACAGTCACTTAGACAAGGGTGAATTAATTAAGGAAAACCAGCACAGATTTGTTTCTGACAAATCATTTTTACATCTATAGGTGCAAATTGTTGAAGTAAAAGTGTGTTTGATGTGGTACATACAGACCTCCAAAAGGTGTTTGATGAAATGCAACATAGTTGGATTAACAGCAAAATTTAAACTCCTGCAATATAAGGAACAGTGACGGCGTGGAATGAAGTTGGCTAAGTGACAGGAAACTGTGAGAAAGAAATATAGTGGAGCTCCCAGGGTTATTAGAACCACTGTTTGCTTCCATGCCTAATGTGTATCAGGAAAGATTGAAAATTTGAATAAAAATTGACCCAAAACTTTGAAGTATTGTGAGCTGTGAGAAGAATATTGACAAACGTCAAGAGGACAGAAGCTGGTGGAATGTCAGATGAAATCCAAGCAGCGATTGTAGCAAAAGTGTGAAGTGCTGCATTTTGGAAAGAAGAATGAGATGAGGCAGTACAAAATGCAGGAAACAAATATAAATGGGGTACATGAATGGAAAGACCTAAGGAGTATATTTGCACAAATCTTTGAAATAGCAAAGGGCCTTTATAGGTGGAGGCATTATGTTCAAAAGCAAGGAAATTATGATGAATCTTTATCTAGCACACATTTGGCCTTATGGAGTATTGTGTCCAGTTCTCCGTACCACACTTCAGGAAGGATGTGAAGACTTGAAGGATTGCAGAAATAGTTTGAGAATGGAACCAGGGATAAGAGATTGGAAATGTTGGAGTTACTCTTGCCAAAGAGAAAGGTGAGAGGAAATTTGATGGAGATTTCAAAATCATGAGAGGTCTGGACAAAATAGAAGGGAAGAAACCACTTCCAATGAAAGAATGATTATGAGCCAAAGGACATCATTTTGAATTGATTAGCAAAAGTAATGGCGATATGAGGAGGAAATTCTATTCGGCTATTGAATGCACTGCTTCTGTGTGGAGGATGATTCAAACATGGCTTCCAAAAGTGAATAGGTCTGTACCTGAAGAGGGAAAAACAAAACGTGGTGCTATGGAGAAAAGGCATAGGAGTGCAACTAACTTTGTTGATCTTTCAGAGATCTGATATGGCACCTGTGTGAATTAGCATGTGAGGCTCTTTCTGAAAGCTGGGGATGATGATGCCAGGAAGAGTGTGTCAAGGATGGGAAGTTGAAGTGCCTTGAGAAGAATCTCTGCTTTGTATCCTCCTTTCTTCCTTCCCTTTCATAGCTCATCCCGTTTTCCCTGGTAACTGAGAATTGGACAACTCTTCACTGCATTTGATTCAGATTCTGAACGGTTTAAAGTGTCAGATGAGCAGTGTGCAAGCCATCTAAGAAGGAATGTATGCATTCCTGCCATGCCTTATTCTCATTGCAGGTAGCCACTGCTCCCATGGAGGTGGACATCAATACAAATACCTGAGGCATTATCTTACTAGTGATAGAAATGACCTCCTCAAATCTGTCTACAAGGGTGTATGTTGCCTCTGAGTACGCTGACAGAACTCTTGCATTTCTTGTTCCTGCTCCAAAAGTGTCTTCGTGGATTATCCCCAAAGCTGAGCATCTGTGTCCCATTGAGCAGGGCTTGGAGTTGTCCTATTGTCATTGCTTCCAACAACTGTCCCAGCTCATGTACCTGACCATGTGGTAATTACCATCTCTGCTGAATTCCATATCTGTGGTACTTATGCATTGGTGAAAAGATGTCTTGGAATAGTTGTCAATAAGGGTGTCTGGTCTCCTCTGAGGACTTCTTGGCTTCTTCCTGCTCCATCTTGTGTGTCTCCCTTAAACGCAACCTGCAGGAAATAAAGATATGAATGAGAATTTACAGTTGGAAAAGGTTCAAAGTCTACATTTTCCACATCTTAAGTCACTGTGTAACAGTGAAGTGAAAAGTCATGAACCAAGTGGCAGTCTGATATTTAATTCTGTCACCAGGTCCATGAGAGAGTCCATCTCTCCATTGCCTACATCCATTGACTGAACCACCTTGACAGTATCCAGCAACATCCTTCTCAGCAGCAGTCCCAGTGAATGGCTCTGTATGCGTGGCCACTCTGCATTTTTCTGGAGTACTGTGCTCTGTACTCTGATGAGGCAAAACAGTGTATTCGGGTGTGAAAAGTGGAATGTGTGACTGCAGTTAAGGAAAATGAATTTGATGGACAGGATCAAGATGGCGCTAACATGAATTCTTAGAATCATAGGATCCCTACAGTGTGGAAGCAGGCCATTCGGCCCACCTGATCCGCCAAAGAACATTCCACCCAGACCCACCCCCACTCTGTCTCTGTAATCCAGCATTCCCCATGGCTACCCCACCTAGCCTGTGTATCCGTTGATCCTATGGGCAATTTAGCATGACCATGCACATGCTTAGACTGTGGGAGGAAACCAGAGCATCCAGAAGAAACCCATGCAGACACGGGGAGAACGTGCAAACTCCACACAGTCGCCCGAGTGTGGAATCATATCTGGGTTGCTGGCACTGTGAAGCGTCAGTGCTAACCACTGAGACACTATGTCACTTGGGTGGGTGTTCATATGGAGAGGCGAGGAAGTGCCCTCTTATTCTGCTCAGACCTTCTGTTACCTCAACGGTTTTGTCCTAGCAAGCTGCTGCTTTTCCTGGTTATTGAGGCTACCAATGCTGCTGCTATTCATATTGCTGCTCCTGTTTCTCCAACTTTTACATGATGAATCTGTGAAGCAAGGTGGCTGTGAGGCGAGTACAGCAATAAGAACCCAAATGAGAGAAATATTCAAATTTGAAGATCCGTTGGGCTTGACTTCATATTGAAATACTCCCCCAGTCAGCTGCTCAAACAAAAACATTGGCAGTTTACTCAGCAAGTTAACTTTTGGACAGTGTGGTCCAATTTTTCCCATTTTAAAAATTAGTTCTGGTTCTGATTACAAGAGATTGATTGCTATAATGAGTTCTCTGCCACTTTGGAGGCAGCAGAAATACTCACTACAAACAAATGCACAGTTAATCAGCATTGCCTGGGAATGGGCATTAAGTACAATGAAACAATTTTAACAACATGACCGTTTCATTCTCTCAAGCGAGTTAGATTATAAGCAGTGTGTGGAAGTTTGGTCTTGTTCATTGGTGAATATACTTGAAGTCTTTCACATGTCCAGATTTGTGAAGCTCTTGTATCTTTCTGTTATGCAGCTCTGACTGAAGAGACCTTGTGTGTTGGCCTGGCCAGAGTGGGTTCCAAAAATCAGAAAATTGCCGTTGCAACTGTACAGCAAATGGTGAAGATGGATCTGGGTGACCCTTTGCATTCTCTGATCATCACAGGCCATATGCATCCTATGGAAATTGAGATGCTTAAACTATTTGCTGTGGACAAATCAAGTTTTAATAAGCTTAGAACACTTGATGGATCAACATACTACTCATAGCAACAAAAATGTGTAATTTTAGGTCTTAATTCAAGCATAGTTCTTCACTGGAAGTGGAAAAAATGTTGAAGTGTCTGATATAAAAAGTGTTGAAGAGCATTTCTGCTGAAGGTTTAACTGGCATGTTGTCTCCACAGATACTGACTGGCCTCCTGAATGTTTCAAGCATCAGCAGTTTTCTTTACTTCAGTTTATAAAGCCTATAAAATTCTAATGGGTAAATACAGGGAAAATGTTCCCAATGACCATGAAGTCCAGCACCAGTGATTGCAGTTTAAGGATGTGAGGTAGAGGTAAAAGGTACTGCAGATGCTGGAGAATCCGAGATAACAAGGTGCGGAGCTGGATGAACACAGCAGGCCAAGCAGCATCATAGGAGCAGGAAAGCTTGACGTTTCGGGCCTAGACCCTTCATCAGAAAT
>JAHRHZ010000058.1:13824218-13841784 GCA_024137785.1 Ginglymostoma cirratum | reverse complement strand
TTTTCTGATGAAGGGTCTAGGACCGAAACATCAAGCTTTCCTGCTCCTCTGATGCTGCTTGGCCTGCTGTGTTCATCCAGCTCCACACCTTGTTATCTTGGATTCTCCAGCATCTGCAGTTCCTATTATCTCTGATCATCATGGTGATACTGTCTTTACAGCCACAATTCCTGTGGCAGCTGAGACCAGGACCGAAGTCTAGAAGCGAGAGATAATTAGATTGAAAGTACTACAACTTACTCTACAGCACATCAACATCCACAGGGGAAGGAGGATCTGTGAGTACACCCTGTTCAGTGGGATCAATTAGCCTCCAGATAGTGAGCTTCGGTGGAATAGACCCATTATATTAAAAAAAAACAAACTGACAGATACCTGAATCTGAGGAT
Organism: Ginglymostoma cirratum; assembly: GCA_024137785.1. Lineage (NCBI taxonomy): Eukaryota > Metazoa > Chordata > Chondrichthyes > Orectolobiformes > Ginglymostomatidae > Ginglymostoma > Ginglymostoma cirratum. The sequence continues at coordinate 13,841,395 of JAHRHZ010000058.1, read as the reverse complement.
TCAGATCTGTTGTGACCAAAACTGCAAGGTCAGGAGGCCTGAATTAGTCACTTGAGTTTTCCATGCTGTGCATAGTTAGTCCATCACTGTGATCCAGAGCTCATGAGCAGATTTGTGACACAAAACTAATGGAAGAAATCAGGCTATACTTCTAGAATGCTGTAGCCTGACATTATTTCAGTTGTGATCCCAAGTCAGAGTGTGAACTGAACTGCCAGAGTGTTTACAGTGCTTTCTTATGCTCTTTTCTGTTGGAGTATCCTCAGTATTTTTTATTCACTCACGGGATATAGGCATCACTAGCTAGGCCTGCAATTATTGCCTGTCCCTAGTTGCCTTTGAGAAGGTGGTGGTGAACTACTTTCTTAGACTGTTGCAATCTGCATGTTGTAGGTAAAATCAATTATGCCATTTTATTTCTGTGGAAAAGGCATGAAATATAAAGCGGGTGTGCTAGACTCAACTTTGTTTCCTGCTCTTAAAATGGTGGTTATTTTACGTCCCATTGAAATCAATAATAATGCAGTCCAGTCAATATCAACTACTGATTGGATACATTGTATTCACTACAATAGTGTCTCTCCTAGAACGGTGAGAAGAAAAATAAAGTAGCTACAGTTGTAAAGCAGTATAGGACATTTCAGCTAATGTCAGCTCAGCAACAGTTCCGTAAGGATTTATAGAGTCAAAGAATTTGGTTTCTGCAAATACAATAAAGATACAAGAAACACATTTACAAAAGTCTGACTTATGAACATTTTACACACAAACATGACCCCAAACGTGGTTATAATTTTAAAGACTTGACAGATGAACATTTCCTGTATTTCCGAACAGCTGCCTTGCATTGTCCTGCTTTGTGTTCTGACTTGCCAACAAAATGACTTGCGAACAGACTTCAGAAAGGAATCCATTTTCATCCTGGGGGCCATCTGTATGTACTCAGGACTGCTGGAGACCAAGCAACAGGACCCCCACCTCCCTAATGGTGTCAGAAATTTGGGACTTTATACAGGTGCACCAGCAGATACAGGAACGACAGGCTGGTTTATTGATTGGTGGGAAGAGGTGTGCATACTGACACAAAGGACTCCAGAACTGCAGCAACCTGGTTAGGACCCTGCTGCCTAAGGCATGACAGCATCTGGACAGGTTGGTGGCTGCTATAGAGAGGCAGGTCCAGCATGCTCGGTATCTGCTGGATATATGCACAGGCCTGCACCCCATCAATCTCGCCATCAGCAAGGCAATAGGGGGACCTTGACCTCAAAAGGAGACAGGACAGTGTCAGTAGCTCTCCAGCGAGGGGAAGACCACAAACAAGCCTCTCAGAAGTGGCCAGGCCTTCTACCTCCAACCAACTAGCCTATCCCCACCCCACCCCCAAACCCTGAGAGAGTTCACATAGATGGCACAGGTGACATATCAATAGGAAAATGTTTTCATATTTGTAAACATATATTCTTTTTCTTCCATCATTGTGTGTGTTGAGTTTGTCTCACTGCAGCATTGAAGGTACAGAACCCATCCTCAGTGCACTATGATGTTCAATGGTCCAAGGTAAGACGTGAGTAGCTCCTGCACCGTTGCCAGGCAATGGGTAAGCTGATGGTGGTTTTTACTGTGGCAACTTTACAGATAAACAATCACGGTAATTGTATTACAGCTATTACTGGGGTTCACTTCTTATCTTGCACCATATAGGCTGGAGTGCTCGGGACAAGGAATTGGACTGCACACAGAAGGCGAATGCCAACAGTTCACAATGCATGTATTGCTTGCAATTGTCCTTAGCGTTACTGTGGGGGTGTCTGTTTAATGCTGTTTCCTTTTGAAGAGCCTCACATTGCTCAAAATTGGAGCCCCCTTGAGCTGCCGCTCCCAGTCCTGGGCATATTAAGTAAATGGGCCAGTGCACTCCATTGATATCCTTTGTCCCTATCTCATCTGTTACTGCTGACTTTATCAACCTCCGCTAATTTCCTGTCCTTCAGTAGGTTAATTTTCAAAAGTTATTCTCATTTGAGAAATCCTCCATAGTCTCACTGCACCCAATTTATGCTATCCCCAGACCCGTGCCCTAACTCATCTTTTGCTTTTTCACACTGACTGACTGTACATTCCCTCCCTCAGCTCCAACAGTATTGGCAAGTTGTGGAGCCACCAGATCCTTTCAACTGTTCCATCTTGCTGCATCGCTCTACCATTAGAAGTTTGTTCAAACATGACTAATTAATCACTTTTCAACCACTTGTAAATACTTGTAACTCCTGCTTTCTAACTGAATGATTGGCACATTTTTAAAAATTCATTCATGGCATGTTGATGTCGCAGGATAGGACAGATAATTGCCCATTTCTACTTGTCCTTGAAAGGTGCTGGTGCACCGCATTCTTGGACCTCTGCAATCTAGGGTCATGTAGGTACACCCACAGTGCTGTCAGAAAGGATGTTGTAGAGTCATAGAGTCATTCAGCTCATCCTTGAGATTAATCCATGCCCATCCCCATATATACCCTTCTTAAGCAATCAGTGAGATATTTTGAAATATAATGCACCTGACAGTGGTGAGACAGGATAACACACGTACCGCACCCCACTGGACCCCACAAACTTGACGTTCTATAACTGTTTGGAGGAAACATCTCGATAACTCAGTAAGGTTTTGACCACTGATAAGGGAAGACCTTTGTTTGGAAGTCACTGTTCTTTGATTGTCATAGTGTCAACTGAAAGGTCCACCTCTGAATAGATCCTAATTATTAAGATAAAGTAAAACAGGCACGGAATGTGATCAAAATCATCCAAAGCCATAACTGTTAGGACCAAGAGGGACTGGTCAGAATTAACTTTGTCTATTTGCTTTCTCCAGTACTTAGGTGATCAATAAAAATAGAGCAAACACATAGAGAATCCAGTAAAAAGACAGCAAACCTTGATCAATCAAACATTCCCTGTCTATGCTCTGAATTTCTTACATTTCTGTCTGTGTTCAGCAAAGCAAGAGGCCGTTTCAATATGGATGGACCTACTCGTTACTTAGTGATTAGTTAGGGTCTGGAATGCATTGCCTGAAAAAATAGTGGAGGCTGATTCAATCATGACTTTCAAAAGGGAATTGAACTAGCACCAGCAATTAAAAGATTTTCAGTGCTACAGGCAAAGGACAGAGAAATGGGACTACTTGAATTGCTCATCAAGAGAACAGGAACAAACTGTTATTCTATTTTAAAGCAGTACTGGAGATGTCGATATATCAAGATATCCTTGATGGATATGTCATGTTTTGATAAGAGCGATTTGCCTGACAGTTATGTGTATAAGTTCTCAGAAAGTCATCTGTATTTGCAGAAGTACAATTGTACCCTTATATACTAGCTGGCTTGCCATAGCCATGTGGTCTCTGCTGCAAATGCCTTTCTGTGCAGTCCAAGGCAGCCATTAAACACATCACTTGTAACATGATGTCAGAAATAATGCAGCTGAAAATGTGTGGATTTTCAGAGTTGGAAGAGATTCAGTTACTGAAAGAAACAAGAATCTGGGGGGAAGAAAACAGCAGTCTGCACCTTTGAATGACTAGGTGAGCCACAATTTCATACTCCTTGTTGCTATGGAAATGAGAAAGATCTCTGAGACATAATTAGAATCTTTACAGCTCTCGGGTTTTTTAAATTCATTAACGGGATGAGGGCGTCACTGGCCAGGCAGCATTCATTGCTGTGGGTCTGGAATCACATGTAGTCCAGACCAGGTAAGGATGACAGTTTCCTTCCCTAAAGGACATTAGTGAACCAGATAGGTTTTTCCTGACAATCGATAATGGATTCACGGTCATCATTAGATTCTAAATTCCAGATATTTTATTGAATTCAGGTTCCATCGTCTGCCATGGTGGGATAGCCATGAAATAGCTAGAGAATAAATTTAAAAACCTGAACAAATATGAGTAGCAACAGTGCTATTAGTGCTGGGGAAAGAATGCTCCAAGCTGCTTTGCATCCTAGATCTCACTGAGAAGCAGAAAAACCAAATAGAGAGATTTAGCCAGCTTTGACAACAGACTTTTGAACTCCATCTTGATGGTATGTGTTGAACATCAGAGGGAGACTAATTGTCAATATGTGAATTCTGAGAGTTTGGGCAATTGAAAGATATCTAATCAGAGGTAGGATTGTCTTAGACATGAGGCACTTCTTTGAGAGCCTGGGAAATATACTCTCAAGAAAGCTATAAAAATGCACAGAAGGTCAAATTGTCACATTAATAGGAGAAGAGGTGATGCTTTACATTCTGCTGAGAGACATTCCAGGCTGAAAGGAAGCAATAAATTGGGGTTGGGGGAGTTGTGGGGTGGTGGTGGGTGGGAAGTGGAGTTGCAGAAGAGCCAGCAGAAATTCAGGGCCAGAGGTCAGGATGTAAATATTACAGAGGATGCAACATTAAAAAAGGTAAGTATATCCTCTGTGGAGGAAGCAGTGCTCTACTTGCAAGATGCTTAATCACTTATTAAGCAAATGCTTAGCTAGAAAGAAGCAAAATAAGCCGATAAAGGTGGCATCGAAGAGACATCAGTCAATTCATCTGAGGAATCACTCTTCATCATACAATAAATTGGTGTTGTCAGACCTAATGGTTATAAATGGTTGTGGCTGTTAGAATGAGGAAGTATATATCAAATGAACCTGATGTGTTAAGTAGACATGAGTGCTTCGTGCAACTCCATGAGCTTCAGAAACATGTACAAAGTGGCTCAAGATGATGACTCATGCACGAAGTTCTTGAAAGTAAGGTCGAGGCTTTATGATATAGTGATCTCATGCCAGGGGTCAGATTATGCTGAGAGGAAAAAAGGGGAAGAATGATGATCTGAAGTTTCAAAGAATAAAAGTAAGTTTCAGCTGAAGCAAGTCTAAAGCTTGAAATGGAAAACCTGTACGTGCCCGAAAAGATTTGTAATGCTTCACAGGTCGCTAACTTGCTGAACAGATCCTAGAAGATGGTTTTACTGGTCTTGAACAATTTCTTGATGAACATAATCTCAAAGTGGATCGGAGTGTAAGACCAATATAGCATCTTCAAAAAAGAGGTCCTACTGTCCTCAAATACAGCCTAAAAGACAAGATAGAAGAGAGGGAAGAGTAGGGAATTGATCAAAGAAGTGATTGACAGATCCAGAGCAATGTGGTGACTCTTGGCCACCCTCTGGACAATTAGGGGCAGGAAATAAATGCCGGTCCAGCCAGAGACACCAAAATGACTTGATAGAGGTGTACAAAATGATCAGAGGTATAGATAGAGTGGATAGCCAGAGACTTTTTCCTAGGGTGGAGGTCGCTATTACAGGGGGGCATAGTTTTAAAGTGAGCGGAGGTAGATACAGGGGAGACGTCAGAGGTAGGCTGTTTACTCAGAGAGTGGTAGGGGTGTGGAATGCATTGCTGGAGACTGTAGTGGAGTCAGCCTCATTAGGGGCATTTAAGCGGCTATTAGATAGGCATATGGATGATAGTATCAGGTAGGGGTTGAGGTTATGTAGACCTTAGGTTTAGGGTAAAAGTACAGCGCAACACTGTGGGCCGAAGGGCCTATACGGTGATGTACAGTTCTATGTTCTCTGAATGAATTTAAAAATCCTAATGAAAGGATTAACAGCAAAACAAGAAAGACTGGAAACTGAGACGGTGCGCAGAGCTAAACTGTCTCCATAGAACTTTGCAAGCATCTCACCACCCCATGCCAACCACTGAAGAATCCCGCAACAAGTTGCCAAGTCATTTTTACCCTCAGTGAAGGATGCTTATTGGTAAGTGAAGCTGAATTAAAATAACAGTTTTCTAAACATATCCTGGATGCCATTTGGGCGATGCACACCCTTTGAAATTTCCACTGCTCCAGAGGTGTGCCATTGCAGACAGATAGACAGGGTTTAACTTTGGTTGTGGATAACTTGTGGAGTAGTGGTACTAAAGAAACAATGTGCTTCTTTTAGCCTCCATTATAACAATATGCAGAGACTAACGAAAGTCCAAGAACCAGCTAGATTTTCTTTGTGACCATGTATATTGGGTAACTTGCATAACTTTTGACTGCAAATGGTAGTGTTTTTCCTTAATGAGAAAGGGGATGTTTGCAGAAATGTATTTGTACCATTGATGTGGCTGGTCTGCCAGGGTCATATGATGTCTCCCTTCGCTGTAAGTGCCTTTTTTTGTGGCAGCAATTAAACATAGTCCTCGAAACAGTCTGGAGACACTTCAGAGAATGTTTGGAAGTGATGGATGTTGTTTCAGAACAATTAATTATGTCAAATTTGGATGAGTACTTCAAGTGTCACAACATTAAAACATATGGGGCAAATGCAGGAAATTGGGATTAGCACACTTTTAGTAGTAGTTATATTGGGCCTTTTCTGCACTGTATGAATCTAGATTATAGTATGAACATGGCTTCCATTGAACCTATGCATGATGAATCAGCCGGGGGAGAAACATGTAACAATTTAGCACTTTAAAATGTGAAATAGTTCAAATCTCTCCTAAAATCCAGTTAGAAACTATAGGGCCTGGCTGTGCAAGTTGAGGAGCAGCATGGAGGAAAACTTTCTCTGAAGCAAACCTTAACACAATTCCAAATAAGGGGAAGCAATGGCCTAGTGAAATTATCGCTGGACTGTTAATCCAGAAAGCCAGGTTCAAATTTCCCAAATGGTGGAATTTGAATTAAATGAAAATCTGGAATTAAGAGTCTAATGGCAACCATGGATCTGTTGTCGATTGTAGGAAAAACCCATCTAGTTCACTAGAATCATAGAGTTGTACAGCACAGTAACTGACCCTTTGGTCCAACTCATCTATGCTGACCAGATATCCTAAATTAATCTAGTCGCATTTGCCAACATTTGGCCCGAATCCCTCTAAACCCTTCTTATTCATGTACCCATCCAGATGCCTTTTAAATGTTGTATTTATACCAGCCTCCACCACTTCCTCTGGCAGTTTCTTCCATACACACACCACCCTCTGCATGAAAAAGCTGCCACTTAGGTCCCTTTTATATCTTTCCTCTCACACCTTAAACCTATGCCCTCTAGTTTTGGACTCCCCTACCCTGGGAAAAAGACCTTGGTTATTCACCCTATCCATGCCTATCATGATTTTATAAACCTCTGCGGTCACCCCTCAGCCTCAGACACTCTAGGGAAAATAGCCCCAGTTTATTCAGCCTCTCCCTGTAGCTCACACACTCCAACCCTGTTAACATACTTGAAAGTCTTTTCTGCACTCTTTCAAGTTTCACAACATCTTTCCTATAGCAGGGAGACTAGAACTGAATGCAGTATTCCAAAGGTGGTCTAACGAATGTCCTGTAAAGCCACAACATGACATCCCAACTCCTATACTCAACACACTGACCAATAAAGGCAAGTGTACCAAATGCTATCTTCACTATCCTGTTTAGCTGCAACACCACTTTCAAGGAACTATGAACCTGCACCTCTGGATCTCTTTGTTTAGCAACACTCTCTAGGAACTTACCATAAAGTGTATAAGACCTTTAGGGAAGAAAACTGCCATCTTAACTTGGTCTGGATTACATGTGACTGCAGACTCCACAGCAATGTGGTTGACTCTTAATTGTCCTCTGGGATGGGCAATAAATGGGGAAATAAATTGGTTTTCCTACAACTAATTAATTCTGGTTAATTTTCTATAGTGTAGAAAAATGTGTAACTGTCAAAGCTTAGGGTATTCTGAAAGTGTTAAGGAAATTCTACTTCAGAGTGATATCTCTTAGATATGACCTAACCTCCTTCACTCAGTCCCTCTTTCCCAGCACCAAGCTTTATTTGTGACAAGAACACATTCTGTCAGGAAGAGCTTTGATTTCCAGAGGTGCCAATGAACAGATTGCAGCCATCACTCTCCCTCCATGGGAAAGGACCACATAAGCGAGGCTGCCTCTGTCATGAAAGTAGGATCATAGTGAAATGTTTGCTTTTCCTGCCAAAAAAATAACCTGAGGGTAGGAGTTTGTAGGAGTGGAATTTCATTTGCAAGTCTTCCGAAATTATTTTGTTATATGTGTAGAGGAAGTAGAGTTGACGTGGCATTCAGCATAGTTCATGACTGGAAATCCATTCAGTCTGTTAATTAAAGATCTCAACTTATTCTTGAAGCCATGTTCTTTTGATAGTTAATTAATATGCGTGGAAGATCTCCAGCAAGTTCGTCTAACCCAGCACTCATTACAGTTTAAGGTTTTAACAAAGATTTGTAGCTTGGGTTGTGGGTGAGGTTGTTGACTTGCTCGCTGAGCTGGCTTGTTCTCGTTCAGACATTTTGTCACCATGCTAGGTAACATAATCAGTGAGGCCTCCAATGAAGCGATGTTGTTCTACTCCGCTTGAAATTTATACTGTCCGGATCGTTATGGTGAGTACTGTCATTTCCAGTTTTGTTCTGTGTGGATTTGTATATGGGGTCCAATTCTATATGTTTGTTGATTACATTATGGGTTGAGAACCATGCCTGTAGGAATTCCCATGCGTGTCTATGTTTGGCTTGGACTACTATGGTTACGTTGTCCCAGTTAAATTGATGGCCTTCGTTGTCTAAGTGTACTGATAGTAAGGAAAGTTCATCGTGTCTTTTTACTGCCAGTTAATGTTCATGTATTCTGATGGCTAGTTTCCTTCCTGTCTGTCCGATGTAATGTTTGTGGCAGTTGCGTGGTATTTTGTAAACCACGGTGGTTCTGTATGTTGTGGGAATGAGGTCTTTAATCCTTGTAAGTGTTTATTGTAGAGTAGCTGTGGGCTTCTGTGCTACCATGATTCCTAGTGGTCTTAGGAGTCTCGTTGTCAGTTTTGATACATTCTTGATGTAGGACAGTGTGGGCAGTGTGTTAGGGCATATTGTGTCCTCCTGTTGTTGTCTATTTAGTAGGCACCTGCGGATGAAGTTACGGGGATATCCGTTCATGGTGAAGATTTTGTAGAGAGGTGCTCTTCCTCTTTCCTGGTGTTTTGCTGTGAGTGGTAGCCTGTTTAAATAGTGTCAATGAGCTGATGGGTCTGTTCTAGTTTGGTGCATTTAATAATGACAAATGTCTTCCGCTTACCGGATGCACAGTTTAGGTTGAATGAGGGGGAGGGTAGTGTGTTCCAGTCTTTGCATGACTGCCTCTGCGATGATTCCTGACATGGTGACCCCATGGGTGTGCCATTGATCTGTTCGTATCCTTGACCATTAAAGATGAAGTGTGTGGTGAGGTATATGTCTAGTAGTTTGAGTATGTTGTCATTGCTGATGGAGCTGATGATCTGCACTCCTGTTTCCTCTAGTAATGTAGCCAGTGTTTCTTTGGCTAGTGGGATGTCAATTGACATGAATAATACTGTGACGTCAAAGGATACCATAATCTCGTTGCTGATTTTATTTTAATGTTCTTGTCGTCCACAAACAAAACTGTATTAGAACATTATTTAAACAGGCCACCACTCACTGCAACATGCCAGAACTACGCAGGAAAGAGGAAGAGCAACTCACAGTTGATTTTTGTCTGTGAGCTTGACGTTTGTCCTGGGGAAGATGTTAGAATTGATCAAGAAAGCAGTTATAATTGGATGCTTAGAAAAGCTCAAGGCAATCAGAAAAAGTCAGCATGGTTTACTGAGAGGGAAATCATGTTTAACTATGGTATTAGAATTGTTTCATTGGGTAAAATGTGGATAGAGGGCGTGTGTAGATGTCCTGTACAGTACTTGGATTTCAAGGCAGCATTCATCAAGATGGTACATAAAAGGTCATTACCCAAAGTGGGAGCTGCTGGTGTACAAAGTAACATTTTAGCATGGATTATCTAGCTGGCAGAAAACACAGAATGCGTAAATGGGTCTTTTTCTGATTAGCAGGATGTGACAGGTAGATATCGCAGTCACCTGTCCTGCGGCCTCAACTTTTCACCATTTATTTCAATGTCTTGGATGAGGGGCAAAGTTGTGGTAACTAAGTTTGCAGATGACAAAACTGGGTAGGAAAGTATGTTGTCATGTGAAGAGGTCATAGGGGGTGTGGTAAGATAGGTTGAGTGAACAAAAATTTGGGATATGGATAATAATATTCACCTTGTCAGGCAGAATGATAAAACAGAGTGTTACGTATCTGAAGAATTCTGAGATGTAGAGGGTTTTAGGTATTCCAATGCATGAATCGCAAAAAGTATTAATGTGCAGGTACAGTACGTAATTAGGAAGGCAAAAGGGATGTTCTCCTTTATGACAAGAGGTATAGTACATAAAAGCAAGGGTCAAAAATAGAAATTGCTGGAAAAATTGAGCAGATGCTGCAAGAGTTTTTCCGGTAATTTCTGATTTTGTTTCTGATTTCCAGCTTCACTGGTCTTTTTTTAATAGAAGCGAGGTGTGTCAGGCTTCAGTTATGCAGGGCATTGATGAGACCACATCTCAAATGCTGTGTGCAGTTTTAATCTCCTTGTTTATGGAAAGCAAGAAATGCATTGAAGAAAGTGTGGACATAGGTTTAAGGTGAGAGGGGAAAGATGTAAAAGGGAGCTGAGGGGCAACTTTTTCATGCAGAGGATGGTGCGTGTATAGAATGAGCTGCCAGAGGAAGTGGTGGAGGCTGGTACAATTACAATATTTAAAAGGCATCTGGATGGGTATATGAATAGGAAGGGTTTAGAGGGATATGGGCCACATACTTGCCAATGTGACTGGATTTATCTGGGATATCTGATTGGCATGGACGAGCTGGACCGAAGGGTCTGTTTCTGTGCTGTACTTCTCTATGATTCTATGACAGTCCAGAGATTTTATTGGACTGACCACTGGATAAGTAGGTTGTCTTAAGAAGAAATGTTGGGTTGACTGGGCTTGTTTCTGCCACAGGTTAGTAGAGTGATGTAATTTGATTGAATTATATGAAATCCTGAACAGTCTTGACAAGGTGAATGTGGGAAAGATTTAGGGTTTAAAAATCAAGAAAGATGGGAATGTGGAATAGAAACAGATCAGCTGTGATTTTACTCAATGGCCTACTTCATATGTTGGTAATATTACCTTGTTATTGATTTTTTAAATTCATTCACGGGATGAGGGCGTCGCTGTCTAGGCCAGCATTTATTGCCCATCCCTAATTGCCCAGAGAGCAGTTAACAGTCAACCACATTGCTGTGGGTCTGGAGTCACATGTAGGCCAGACCAGGTAAGGATGGCAGTTTCCTTCCCTAAAGGGACAGTGTGAACCAGATGGGCTTTTCTTACAATCGATTTATTAGATCCTTAATTCCAGATTTTTTTTGGAATTGATTTCAAATTCCACAATCTGTCAGGGTGGGATTTGAACCCTGGTCCCCAGAACATTATCTGCGTCTCTGAATTAACAGTCCAGCAATAATACCACTAGGCCATTATTGTAGGTTGAATTGTGCTGTATCGTACAGGACTTTATCCAACACAAAAATTGTTTGGACATTATTAAGGAAATCCTCATTTTCAAACCAATGTACAACTAGGTCCCAAAGTGAAATACTTGTAGCTGTTGGAAATGTTTTATTGAATCCAGTAATTATGTAGATGCAATTTGAGACTTAATTTCAAAGTGATCTCCATGCAAACAAACAGGATTTACATTCTCCCAAATAATAGATCTTCCGTCAAGGAATTCATCTTCCATGAAGCTACAGATTTCTTCCACTGAATACAGAGGGGTGAGTATTTTTCTGTAAATATGATACATATTTATATGGATTAGGGGAAGTCAGATCTGGATAGTTCAAGTCATTTGAAGTGGAATGTGCCCATTTGGCAGCTGCTCATGCTGGTGTTCTAACACCAGAACATGGCAAACTGTCCAACGTCTTCGATTGAGTTTACTGCAAGGCCATGGTGAGTGATTGTCAGCAAGGGGGAGTTTCTGATCTGAGGGCAACTCCGTCAATAGAAACGTGATCATGAGAGTATGATTCGAGGACCTACACTCTCCAGCTCCCACCCACAAATGGTTGGAAATAAGTTGATTTTGCGGGGATCAGCAGCAGGGCAGGGGGTCGACAACTGTTTATCAAAGTACTTGTAGCATCTATGATATTCATAATGGAGAACTCCTTTCACTGCAATTGTTGCTGGATGGAAATTGAAAACAAAAATCTGAGCAGTGCAGGTGGATTTATATTTAAGTTTTTAATTGGAGTAAGGCAAATTTTAATGGTATGAGACAAGAACTTTCAAAAGTTGATTGGAGTAGGCTGTTCGCAAGTCGAAGGACGTCTGACAACTGGGAGGCTTTCAAGGATGTGATGACAAGAGTTCAGAGGTTCCTGTTAGAGTGAAGGGTAAGACTGGTAAGATAGAGGAACAGTGGATGAATAAAGATATTGATTTCTAGTCAACAATTAAAGAGAATCTTGTTCTGGATATAGACAACTTGGTTCAATTGAATCTCTTAATATAAAGCGTGTAAGGGTATTCTTAAGAAAGAAATCAGGAGGGCAAAGGGGGATATGAGATAGCACTGGCAGATAAGGTTAAGGATAATCCAAAGAGATTCTACAAGTACATTAAGGGCAAGAGAGTAACTAGAGAGAGGATAGGGCCTCTTAAAGATCATGTTGAACCCCAGGAGATGAGAGAAATGCTAATTGAATATTTTACATCAGTTTTTACTGTGGAGAAAGAAATAGAGGCTAGAAAATGCAGAGAAGTAAACTTTGATATTTTAGAAACAGTTCACATTACAGAAGAGGAAGTTGAGGAGGTCTTAGAGAATATAAAGGTGGATAAATCTCAGGGACCTGATCTAATGTATCCCAAAATGTTGAGGGAGGAAATTGCGAGACCGCTTGCAGAAATATTTGTATCATCTGTAAGTACAGGTGAGGCACCTGATTACTGGAGGGTGGCTAACATTGTACCTTTGTTTAAGAAAGGTTGTGAGGAGAAACTGGGTAACTATAGACCTGTGAGTCTGACTTCAGTGTGGGTAAATTGTTGTAGGTGATTTTAAAAGATAGGGTTTATGAATATTTAGAGGCAAAAATTGATTAGGGATAGTCAGCATGGTTTTGTGCAAGAAAAATGATATCTCACAAACTTGATAGAGTTTTTGAGGAAGTTACCAAGAAGATTGATGAGGGCAGAGCAGTAGACGTTGTTTGCTTGGACTTTAGTGAAGCCTTCAACACAGCTCTGCATGGTAGACTAATTAGTAAAATTGGGTCACATGGGATTCAGGGCGAGCTTGCCAGTTGAATACAAAATTGGCTTAATGGCAGGAGACAGAGAGTAATGTTGGAGTTGCTTTTCGGACTGGAGGCCTGTGACCAGTGGTGTTCCACAGGGATTGGTTCTGGGTCCTCTTAGGTTTGTCATTTATATTAAGGATTTGGATGAGAATATAGACAGCATGGGTAGTAATTTTGTGGATGACCCCAAAATTGGTGGCATTTTAGACAGTGAAGAAGGTTTTCTAAGATTACAAAGGAATCTTGATCAAATGGGTCAATGGACTGAAACATGGCAGATGGAGTTCAATCTGGATAAATGTGAGGTATAGCATTTTGGTACAACAAACAAGGGTAGGGGTTATACAATTAATTGTAGGGCCTTGGGTTATGTTGTAGAACAGACAAAGCTAGGGGTTTGGGTACATAAGTCTTTGAATTTTTTGCTTTACATATAGACAGGGTGATTAAAAAGGCATTTGGCATGCCTGTCTTCATTGATCAGACCTTTGAGTATAGGAGTTGGGACGTCATGTTGAGGTTGTACAAAGGTGAGGCCTCTTCTGGAAATATGGTGTCCCGTTCCGGTTGCCCAGTTATAGGAAATGTATTATTAAGTTGGAGAGAGTTCAAAATAGATTTTGGCTGGATGTTGCCGGATGTAGAAGGTTTGAGTTATAAAGAAAGGCTGGATAATCTGGGACTTTTTCCACTGGACCATAGGAGGTTGAGAGGCGACGTTATAGAAGTTTATAAAATCATGAGGGGTATATACATTAGGGTTAATGTTAGTTGTCTTTTCCCTAGGAAGGGGGATTTTAAGACTAGGTGGCACATTTTTAAGGTGAGAGATGAGAGATTTTAAAAGCATGAGGCAAATTTTTTATGTAGAGGGTGGTTCATGTGTGGAATGAACTTAAAGAGGAAGTGGTGGATTTGGGTACAATTACAAAGTTTAAAAGACATTTTGATAAGTACATGGATAGGAAAGGTTTAGAGGGATGTGGGCCATGCACAGGCAGGTGGAACTAGTTTAGTTTGGGATTATAGTCGGTATGGACTGTTTGGACAGAAGGTTCTGTTTCTGTGCTGTATTTCTATTTCTGTTGTTTGAATTTGTTTGGCTAGTCTTGCTGCCATGGAAACTCATTCCCATGTTTAAAAATCTAAACTTCTGGGAAATCTGCACTAACTGACACAGCTTCTGTTTTTCCACACTGCGTAATCTTTTTCCTTTTAGATTTACATCCCTGATGTCTTGGCGGAATTAAAACTTTGGAGATGTATAAGTGTAAACATTGGTATCGCTGGTTTGGACTGGATTGGTACTGCCTTTCCAACCAGCACCAGCCAATATTACAGAGCTCTGTAGGTCAGGTAATTTGGCTGGTTAGTGTGCATTGGAGTGCAGTTTACCTGCCTGGTTTTGGTATTGGCTGATGGTGTCTAGATTGGACTTGTTCAAATTTTCTCAACAGGTAATGTTCATCTCAGAGATACTGTACCACAAAGATGCCCTGAATCTCTCTGGTGGTATTGAGTCAAACAAGATTTACCAGGGAACAGCAGATACCAACAGCAGCTTATGTTGGGCAGAGCAAGCAACACAATTAATCAGAAATGAGAAAGTGAGAAGGAAGTATTGGGTAACTAGCTGAGGTTGCATAATGAATGAGTAGATTTGATTGGAGCTTCGGAACTAGTGAAATTCTGCTTGGTTCAATTTTAAGACTGGATCACAGGTTTCATTGTTTTTTTACTTTGTGGGGTACACAAGGCAAAGTAATTCATACGCACTGAAATGAATTGAGAGCAAGTACAAAGTGTGTGACTGATATAATTTAGTACAGACTAGTGCAGTGCCACATACTGGCAATGTGAAAATGCCCGACGTGTGTCAGATGAGGAAGAATGCTCACAAGGCCATAAATCAAAAGGCATCTGGTGATAGAAGTTAACCACTTGTTCGAGGGAAAACCAACAGGGTTCTAATAAGAGGCAGCCTGCCAGTGCAGAAAAACAAAGGCTGCTGCTCTGAGATAAAGGACTTAACTCGCTTACAGTTTGATGCTTGATGTATTATTACACACAAGAATGCTGAAATGGCCGAAAAAGGGACTTCTCCAGTTAGAGCAGTAGGTGTGCTGAAGAATGGTGGAACCACATTCTCCAAAGGTGTTAGGAAATCTGAAATGTTTGTTTGCAGTGCTCCCCCCAACCCCAGTGAGTGAGTTGTTGTCAGGTTTTATTTCTAATAGCTGGTGGGTTGTGAGGTTGCATCATTGACTGAATGGCAGAGGCTTTATGTTAATTTTTCACCTATTTTCTCCAAGGCTGGAACCTCAAAACTCCTGCTATTCTACCAAGTGTTCGTGCAAAGCTGTCTACTCTGCACTTCCACTGACGGTACAGTAGCACATGTGGAAAGTCCCTGCCCATAACTCAGTGGGCCTAGCAAAAGCTTTATTTCCCCTCAATTGGTTGCCATTCACTTTATATATGACTAGCGACCCTGGAAAGAATTCACTATCAAATTTAACCTCATTTGTATCCAAACCTGGAACTCTGACCTTTAATCAATTCTGTTTGTTCTTAACTTGAAACAAACTTGGTGTTGTGAATTGCACAGAGTAAAACTTTAATGCTCAGCTGCAGGCAGTTGTTACACTCACTTTATATACAGGGCAATTTAAAATGCTCAGTTCCTGTAATATACCGACACATCTGCCCCAGCTAAAAAAAATTAAACTTTAGAATTTAAAATGGCACATATACATAGAGTTGCAAACGTGTTATTACTGTGATCACACCAACATACGATCAAACCTTCCAGAGTGATTCACATGTTAAAACCATGGTCCTCATTAACACCAAAATAGAACAAAAATGGAATTTGACTTAACACGTTTAAAAAAAAAAATTATTTTTCCTATCTGGCTTCGTCCTCATCCATTTCAGGATTTGAGTCTGCTCTCTCAACATTTCTGACTGGGCAAATCTGGAACTGAAAAGACTAACTCCTCGGAATGATTGGCACTGTGACATTGGTGGATTTATATTAGTCCAAGATCTGAATCATTCTGCTCTACCAATTGATTTAGCTAATTTGTTGATGCTTTGTGAATTTCACACATTTTGCAGGAAGAATTTAGGTGATAGAGATGCATGACAGATAAGCCAGCAGATTTCCTCTTTCAAGCAACTGTTCCACAATGTATAGGCAAGTTTCTGAAATCAAATGAGTAAGTTCTCTTTCTCTCTTTCTGTCACACAACATAGACCCAACAGCAAGCACACATGCATACACACGATGACACCTATGTGTGCAGTGACACGCACACATGACCACAACCATGCACACACAAACATGACAACGTATCCACATGACCACAACCAGACACAGTCTACACAAGAAAACACAAAAATCTGTGTGTTTTGCTCTTTAACTGAGCACAACTCTCGACCTTGCTGCTAACTAACATCAACTTCTGATTCCATATCAATCAGAGGTGCTTTGGATGATTTTCAGGCTCTTGAATCACATTTGCATTTAGTCTGACCTCAACCCGATGCATGGCAGCGACCTAGAACTTTACCATATTTGGAGCATTACAGTTCCCTCTCCTCCGACACGCTGTCTGGATATAACCCACATCTCCACGGGGATAGCACTTTGACTGGAAAGGAGGACAACTGAATGGTTGGGGTTACTATGGGTAATGTGGCAGCCTGATATCCCAGTAACTGTAACTCTCAGAAGCAAATATTCTTGTGATGTGCAGTTTCTATCACTGCGGCCTTATAGGCCTCCCTCCATTTCATACGTTTGCACCAAAGGTCAGGCTGGAGTATACTGATCTTTCAGCATCCTGCATACCTGTGTCTAATGTTAATTACCAAAGTTTACACCATACCCAATGATGAAAGACCTT
>JAHRHZ010000058.1:13742339-13808730 GCA_024137785.1 Ginglymostoma cirratum | reverse complement strand
AAAAAAGGGTTTTTCTGATGAAGGGTTTAGGCCCGAAACGTCAAGTTTTCCTGCTCCTATGATGCTGCTTGACCTGCTGTGTTCATCCAGCCCCATGCTTGTTATCTCGAGTTGGAAACCTACCTGGTCTGGCCTATGTGTGATCCTAGATCAACAGCAATAGAATCGAATCAACTGCTTTCTGAAATGGCCAAGCAAGCCACTCAGTTCACGGAGAACTAAACATATGCAACAAATGTTGACCCAGCCAGCAATGTCCACATTCCGTGAATGAGTTAGAATAAATTCCAGCAAAGTGATTGAATCAAACAATTTAAATTAGAAGGCCTCATTTCATGATGCTCTACCGTATAACCCCTCGTCAGTTATGAAGGGGGCTTTAAAAATATTACAAACCCCTTCTTTTTACCCTCCAACCTGATATGAAAACTCATAACTCTGAATACTGAACTGCCATTTCCTGCCCTATTTTCCGCCAAGACTCCATGTGTCAATCTGTACGCCTAGCTCATCTACCCTAACCACCAAGATTTGATGCACTGTAGTTTATACCACTTATGTCAAACTGACCTTGTTGTTTATTTCGAGCCTGCATTTCCCCTGCGTTCCAAATACACATAATAACTTTCTGCCTTCCATTTCCAACTTCTATACATTTTGAATCAACTCTCAAATTCTCATCTTCTGCCTAATGAGTTTACACATTGCCCAAAATTAGCAACCCTCCACTTCACCCACTCAGGGCCTACTGTAGTGCAATCTGTCCAGTTTATAAGAGTCCCACCTTCCTCAGAAACAACTCCAATTCCTCAGGAATCCCTCTCTCCTGTCACACATTCATCTTTATTTCTGTAAAATCGCACATACAATGATCATACAATACTACGAGCTCCTGCTTCTCAATTGCACGCTAAACTCAGCCTGCACAACTCATTCCTCTTTCAGCTTGTATCATTGGTGCTGATATGAACCATGACTTCTAGCCGTATAGCCTGCCCATAGTCACGTGTGGTGACACACAGGAAGCAAGAATTGCAGGTTTCATGCAAGACAGGTCAGATTTAAAACGAGGATCCCAATAACCAAAGGCTAAAAAGAGTAGAAAGTTATAATATCAAATTTTAATGAGCTAATTTAAAACAGACTGTCAACTTAAGCAACAGAATTATCAGATGATCTAGAAAAGTACAGGAAGGCTAAGGATTAAAATTATTTGGCTTTGAATGAATTTCATGCATAATTGAGGTCAAAGATATTAATCCCTTCAAGTATGCTCTGCTCTTCAGTAAGCTACTCTCCTTCACCCCCACATAATTCACATTATTTCTACTTTATACAAAAATCTATTCACCTGTCTTGAACACTCAGTAACTGGGCCCATGGCACTCTGACCCCAAATTCCAGCCTCCCTAGCCAAGAGAAACATATACCCAGCACCTACTCGGTCAACCCTTTTAAGGGGGCGGCACGGTGGCTCAGTGGTTAGCACTGCTGCCTCACAGCACCAGGGACCTGGGTTTGATTCCACCCTCAGGCGACTGTGTATGGAGTCTGCACATTCTCCCTGTGTCTTTGTGGGTTTCCTCCGGGTGCTCTGGTTTCCTCCCACAGTTCAAAGATGTGCAGGCTAGGTGGATTGGCCATGCTAATTCAGGGAAGTGTAGATCAGGTGGGTTATAGGGGGAATGGGTCTGGGTGGGATGCTCTGAGGGTCAGTGTGAACTTGTTGGGCCAAAGAGCCTGCTTCTACACTGTAGGGATTCGATGAATTTTGCATAGCAATGAGATCACTGGCATTCTTCAAACTTCAACTCTACACCCCTCATTGTACTAACTGATCACCTCTGAATCAATCTATTGACCTTCAATGCACTCTCTTTCAAAGGCGAACACAAATACTTAATTATGGAAGCTGAACCTTCACACAGTACTCCAGGTCTAATCTTATTAGGCCCTACTTAATTGTGATAAAACATCTTCATTGATGCTGTTATCATTTTATGATTTATAGAAAAATCAACACATCAATTGCCTTCCGAAATGCTTGCTGTACTGGCATGTAAAACTTTGAGATTCATGAACAAGGATGCCAATAAGTCTGGGTCTGACCATTTAAAAAGTATTCTGCATTTCTATTCATCCTACCAGACTGAACGATTTAACACAGTATAAACAACGTTCCACTTGCCACATCTTGCCCACTCATTTAATTTATTTAAATCCTTTGCAGCCACCTTGTGTTCTCCTCACAGCTTGCTTATCATCTAGCTTTGCATCAACAAACTTGAATGCGCTGCATTTTATAAAAGAGCACTTCCAAAAGAATAGGTCATACAAGATTCATTACTTCAGTCTGCACTTAACGCAGAGACTGCTAAGGGAACATTAGTATCTAATCCTTACATCATTTGGGTCTCTACTTCTGACAAGGGCATTTGAGTCAATTTGAAAACAGTTGGACATATTTCCCACAACATTGTTCCAACCTACTTCACATGACAGACAGCTTCAAGTCAGTGTTGCACGAGCAGTGCTTTTTACTATTCAGGCACCAGGTGCCCAGGAATTTCACTGACATTGTTTATATTGGTTTGACTTCCCCAGATACATGTGCAATCAACTTTTAACAGAGGAACTACAAGTTTCATTCCAAATCAAGACCACAGTATGATGTGAAACTGCATAACATTTAGAACAATGCAAATTTATAGCATTAGTAGAAATAGCACTTTATGTTCCACTTTTTCCAGTCTTCAAACTCAGAATTGGAATCTGGAATTACATTTGCTTATTGCTTTTACATTTAAAAAGAACTTTTAAGACTGGAAAGCTTTTCTAAATTTTGCAAAGTTAAAGACAAAAAGAAACGGACAATGCAATAACTGTCAAATGGCTATTAAAACTGGCAAAATCATACATATTAAGAAAGGTACTGGGCTGGGAGCATCATAACCAAAGTTGATCATGTATCACAATGAGATTGGACATGTTTTCAACTTAGATAATTTTTTTTTTAAAAAAAGATTCAAGATGTTTCAGAGATACACAATTCAAATAATGAACACGGAGTTAAAGGAGATCTGAATGCGTTCTTGAATGGGAAGGGTTTAAGAGGGATATCGGCCAAATGCTGGCAAACAGGACTGGATTAATTTAGGATATCTGACCAAGATGGATGAGTTGGACCAAAGGGTGGGTTTCCGTGCTGTATATCTACATGGCTATGAGACATTAGGACGTATGTTCAACTGGTTGGTTAAGTGGGAACTTCAAAAAGCAGAGTCTTAAGAGGAGATGGAGACAGAGGTAGCAGGAGAGAAATTTATAGCCTAGGATCTACGCAACTGAAAGGATGGCCAGCTTTTGTGGAGTGAAGGGAAGGTTGACACACAATACGTTAGAGTAACAAATTCTGGAGTGCGTATTACAGAAATAGGGAGAAATGAAGATACAATAGAGTTTAAACTCCACTGCATAATCAACATACTTTATAACCAATTAAGTATTTTTGAAGTGTAGCCTGTTGTAATGTAGGTACACAGCTGTGAACATAAGCACGGCAAGGATCCAAAATAGATGTAATCAGTTAGTCAGTTTTCCATTGTACTGGCTGAGGGATAAATGTTGACCAGGTGAAAATTTTAAACTTAAAAGTGCGAGTGCCAGGAACTAAGTCAGGACAATGGAAACACGGCTGCTGTCACATTATAATGTAAATATTATAGTTTTTGATGTGCAAAGGTTGCAGATAAATGGTTACTTGAACTGCCCATGAATTTGGCCTATCAATGAGTGACACTTTGCAGAAGCAATGCTGTCTGACCCAGACTTCAGGGGCAGGATCTTTTTCAACCGTAGCAAAAATACATATGGACCAAAGTCTTGTTTATATTGATGTGATTCAACTTGTATCTGTACTATAGGAATAAAATAAATATTCATACCTTAAATTTATGTTCAAAATAGTACCATAGGCTGCTCAATTATGACCAGAATACGGATTTAAACAAGAAAAATGTGCCAAACTGAAGTTTTCAAAAAACCAACACAGAATAATCTTTCTTTTATGCAAGGAGACTTTCAACACCATAATGATAACGGAAAAAAAATTTACAAAAAACATGAAATTTCAAAGGTTTGAATCAATATTCTGGCTAATGCCTCACACCATGTTATTTCTCACTTCACATTATAGATTTCCATACATTCAAGTCATTAACTAATTGGAAAATCTGTAAGTAGCTACAAAATTAAAGGTGTAGTGCCCCTACCTCTGAGCCAGAAGGCCTGGGTTCAAGTCTCACCTGCTCCTGGAGGTGTGTAATAACATCTCTGAACAGGGAGATTAGAAAATATTTAAAAGTGGTGCATGAATGGCTCATGTGGTACAGTGCTAATGTCCCTATCTCTAGGCCTGAAGGTTTGTGTTCAAGTCCCACCTGCTTCAGGGATGCTGTATTAAAAAGTAAATTTAATCATTCTATTCCTTTCTCCATCAGCTCCTGTCATATCTCCCTTTCACTTAAACGATGGTGATCACCTTAACGACAGCATGTTTGAACCGTTTTGAGTAAAAGGGCTGCTTTCTGAATTCCTTACAAAAAAAATGATGCAAGAAATAAAATAATAAAATTTAGCTGCCAAGTTTTCCTAAAACGCAAGAGGCTGGGGTTTGAAGCTCATTTGCCTATTAGCTGATTTATTTTCATTACACTTCACAAGAGGTTTAAAAATTCTAATGAGCATTTTAGTTGGCTGAATTGAGCATTTCTGAGAATAAGGTCATTTTCTTTGATTATTCCAGTTGCTAAGCTTTCTATAGCCCCTTCAAGAAATAAAAATGCTGGAAAGCAGCACAAGGAAAATTGGATGCTACACCAAAGAAACAAAGGCAAATACTTAATGTAACAGATAGAGGCTTAGATAACAAATGAACATTGTTTAATTTGTTCATAAAGTTAACCTGGACTGGTACCGTCTTTCTGGTTCCTTGATTCTCACGATTCACCCAACATCCTTAAAGGGGATTTACTCCAACATTGGTTATTACAAAACTGCCAACATTTCACAACCCTATCAACAGCATTCACAAAGAGTGCATAATCAAAGAAGATCCACATTGCAGCACTCTGCTTCTTTGTGCAATAACTGCTGCCCACTCATACAAACATGCCCACAAATTTACAGGAAAATTCTTTACACTATCACATCATATCCTGATTAGCCAAGATAGGGAACTGCCGCCCTCTATGCAGGAGAACACTGGAAGGATACAGCTACTGTACTGTGGAACAGCAGAAAGTCATTTGTTTTTTGAATCTGGCCTTACTCCGCGTAATGACTCTAGTTTGGCTGTGGACATGAGAAAAATTGCAGTTGGAATGTTGAGGAGGGGTGAGAAGAAGGTGGGAGGATTATTTGGTTAACACTTGCTAATGAATTAATTCTTAAGGTAGCAGACTATATATTACAAGCAAAGATCAGCTTCTTCAAATGGTTTTTACCTCAAATTAAAAAAGGAATATTTCTTCAGAATCCAATTACAGATGGCTCTGACTGCTGAGCAAAGGGGAAGAAATGTATGGAAATTAGCTCTCCCCTATGTGTTATTCCTGCTTCAGAATCTGCTCTGAAAAATTAATCAGATTGATTTATTTATTTGACAGTGAGTGCAAGCCTGCCTGTTTGCATGACAGTGTGTCTAAGGGGTGGCGGGGGGGAAAAAAGAGTGCAGACAAATTGCTTAATTAGTTCCAGATCATGAGGTGGGGTGCAAATTTGATTACTTTAAATTTTACCCTGATTTTAAACAACTCAACAAATCAACATAAAGGCAACCCTAACTTCGTGTGAGTTGCACATGCTAGAAGAAGAAAAGACACCTGTACAACAAGACAGAAAACACATTAGATGCGCGCAGGATTTGGGAGAATACGGTTTCTGCCAAGAAACAGTACCAGTGGGAATCATGCATTCATGAATTTCTTAAGTTTAAGTGAGGCAGTTTCAGTCTAATTTTATTTTTAAATTTCAACAGGAGTACCAGTGTTGTCTATAGGGTTTCAGCTAATTAGTTGACTATTGAGGATTTTTCAAACTTTTCCAAAGATGGTTTTGATTTATACAACACGAGTATGACAAACTGGTCAACAATGATTTCAGCATTGCACATTAAATGAAGTTGACTTTTTTAAAATTCTTACAATGAATACGTATGCAACACAAGAATGCTGGGTGACGTTACTAAATTCCAGGCACACAATGGGGATACCAAGTACAATGAATGCAACAAGTTAAATTTAAAAACAACAGCCTCATTTTTATTGGAAAATAAATAGTCAAAAAGTTATCTGAAATCTAATGGTTTTTGAACAAGATTTTGATATTTCAGTAAAGTTCAACTTAAAATGGCCCCTCTCAATTTCTGAAGAATTTGCAAATTATTTCACATCAATTAATTTATTTGGAAGTTTTTCCCATTCATAATAGTATGGCAACCAATTTCTGTACAGTAAGATCCCACAAACAGTTAAGTAATTAGCTTTAGTTCTACTTTAGGTAATCTTGGTCAAAAGGATGAATCTTGGCCAGGCCACCAATGGCTGCATGCTGTTCAGATTATTCAGAGATCTTATGTGGCTACCTTCATAAGGAGTTTGGGCTTCAGTTTAACATCTCCTTGAAACAATTTCTGAAAATACTGCATTACAGTGATGAAACAGTGCAGCATCAACCTAGATACATGCTTAATTCAAGGAAAGGAAAATGAACAACATCCTTCATCTATCATCTGCATGAAATCATAGTACAGGTTCAACCTACTTTAGAAGGTAAGAGAAGGAATAGTAGACCATATAGCCTGGTAAGCCTGATCCACCATTCTGAATGATCATGGGCTTTAACTCCATGTTCCTGCCTGCTTTCCATATTGATTAATTTCCTGTAACATCAGGAGGTCAGTCTGTATCAAGATTAAATGTATTTAACAGAACATCCACAACCCTCTGGGATATTGAAGTCTGAAGGTTCACACCCCTTTGAGCAAAGTAATTTCTCATATGTCTGAAATGATCAGCCCCTATTCTCTAATTGTGCATCCATGTTTTAGATTTCCTGACCAGAATAATTAGTCCACTGGTCACACCCTGACAACTTGTAGAAGTCTAAATGTGACACCTATCTGTTAATCACTCCTCTATCTATGCTAATGCATTAAACTAACTGTATGTTGCCTCATCTTGCTATTTAACCTTCTATTTGGCATCTTATCAGGTATACTACTTCCACTGGTGGTTCTTTATCTACACTTCTTGATACATGCTCAAAAGAAAACTAAAATTTGTGAAGCAGATTTCCCTTTTGTACAATCATACCATTTTATTATGCTTTCTAAATGTATTAAGACAACCTTAGAAATTTCCAGCTGAGCTGAAGTGTCACAAAGAGGTTTAAATTTAAATGGTTTAAACGTAATCACCATTG
The DNA here is from genome assembly GCA_024137785.1 of Ginglymostoma cirratum. Taxonomy (NCBI): domain Eukaryota; kingdom Metazoa; phylum Chordata; class Chondrichthyes; order Orectolobiformes; family Ginglymostomatidae; genus Ginglymostoma; species Ginglymostoma cirratum. Next base: position 13,801,248 of record JAHRHZ010000058.1, on the reverse strand, counting down.
CACAGACATGGCTACAAGGTAATCAGGGTTGGGAAATAAATATTCTAAAGTACATGATATTTCAGAAACATTAGACAGAATAGAAAGGAAGAGTAGCGGCTTGATAGTAAAAGGATGGCATAATAACATGGGAGAAAAAAAAAATTGGTCTCAGAATGCTATTAAGTAGAATTGGTATGGGTACAACTCAGGAACAGCAAGGGTCAAAAGGACTCAAGCAGTACGAATTAGGCTGCTCCCAGAGCAGAACAAGTGCTAGCAACAGTCCAGCAAAAGATTGACTATGTCAGTACTTTAGAATAGACCTCAAATCTAAGCATTTCAGTCTAAGCAGTAAAATGTCTCCAGAATTCTAAAACCAAAATATTATTCTCCTTCTCCATACAGATGGAATGGATCTGATGTGTGTTTTAAAAGCTTTGCTTTTATTTTGACACAAGCCTTAACCTGAGCACCTCCTAGTGGTCATAGCCATTTTTGCCATTACAACATTGCTTTCCTGCAGTTCTTATCATATAACTTAAATGCAGGAACAGAGAATTGCAGTTTGTGGTAAATAATAGAATTTGAATGTGTTTATACTTTATATGGTCATGATAAAAATGAATCAAGGAACTAAGATTGGATACAATATATAAACAGTTTCAGCGAAAAGTGACCAGAGGTGAGGAGTATGTCAGAAACTGGAAGAGTTATGGGAAGGAGAACTGTAAATCCTGGATCAATGAGGAAGGCAGCCCTCACTATCTCGAGAGAAATGATTCAGCCATTGGGAATACTGTTTAAAATGTGCATGGAATATAAAGAACTATAGGAGAAAAAAGGTTGCTAACATTTGGGAACACTTCAAAAGTTTGAGGCCTGACAGTAACAGCAGGCAGTTTACAAGGGTAAGTTTATGTACTTAGCACAGCTAATGGGAAACCTCTAGATCTGGAAGCATTGGGGCAGGAATCACACAATACCAAAGTAATGATTTGCCTCAATGGTTGTTGGTGACAGAAGCTGCTGGATAGAGAAGCAGAAGGATGGCTCGAACAGGGTTAGAGAAACAGAATTTTATCCCAGCTTCATTTGGCCTCCTTCAGATCCTTAATATGGTCTCAGTGTTATCCTTCCCCATGAACCGAAAAGGAGCTTTAAAGATTTTTCTGTGTTTGCAGAAAGTTGACAAATGGGATAAAAGCTCCACATTACTTGAAGCAAATTAACATAGGACTGTGCTAGTGGCTAGCACATCAACAGGAAAGCTATTTCTTGGTTTGAGGAGAGAATGTCGATGGCATGAAGTTTGCTGGGAGGCCAATAGGTCAGGTAGTTGTGAGGAAAGCTCAAGGTTTCACAACAAAACAAGCAAGGAACACAAACCAATTAGAAATCAAGAAACTGATGTAGAGGAAATCGTAATTAAACATTTCTGGAAATCAAAAAGCACACACAAGTTAAAATTCATTGTGAAATACGTTATGTTTAATATCTTTTTCAGCACAGAAATTTTAGATACTGACAAAAATCATTCAACAAATGGTTATTAAAAATGAAGCAAATAATAGAAAAAAATCAATGATTAAACAAAATAGCTGGAACAAGCAAATCAATATTCCTTCCTACTACTGTCTCTGCCCTTACAACTGTTTACTGACTTTGACTTCTGCCAACAATTTACTTTTTAAAAGGTTTTGCACAACTTTTAATAGAAGTTAAACAAAAATGTAATGAAAGTGGAAGGTCAAAGATCAAACATGTGGATGGTAATAGAGGGCAGGAGAAGTTAAGGAGGGAAGTATGGAGGGCAATTGCAAACTAATTTACGTGGGAAGATTCCAGCATCTTGGACAGCAAAAGTGTAGGGCAATAAGAGTCAGCATCTTTTATTCAATGCTAGAAAACTTGCTATGATGAGGGAAAGAAGAGCTTTGTGCATGAATCTCATTGCAATGACAGTAAAGGAATGACAAATGTTTTAGCTGAATTGTGTCCAGAGAGCACTCCATGTCCCTACCCCCATATACTTCAAGTATATTTAGTCAGCTTGTCGTCTTAAGGCTCTTGTCCTATTTAATTGCATTAGTCACAATTTGATCCCACACTGTCCTGCAACAGCTCTCAAAAATATCCAACAATCTAGAAGAATAGCAACCTCAAATTACTCACCTTACTCCTATAAGGGAGGAAATCAACATAGAGCAGATAGGATCTGCTATCATAAGGCCATAGTTCTGCATCAGAAGGGCAGATATTATTACACCTATACTGCCAAGTGTGTCAGCAACAATATGCAGAAAAACTCCTATAAATGAGAAAAATGAGATGAAATTATTTATGCTCCTGTGCAATACCATTTTTGATTTCAAAATATTATGGAAGGCCTCCTACATTTTGAGATAGAAAAGCAAGTTCACAATAGTCTTTGACTGCTCACCAGTTTTGTAATAAAGAATAATAAAGTCAGCTTGAGTTAGAGACAATTTTGTGAAAAAATGATCAATTCACAAACCTTCTAAAATCTGTTTATTGGATCCTTTTGCTTCTAGTGTATCACACTGGTAACTTTCTGCACAGAAAAATATAGTTATCTACAATTATTAAAGTACAACTCATGCATTAATAGAAGATAGTGAGTTACAAGATAGTTCTATAACTTAAGAGTTTCGGAATATGCCAAACAGCAGATTTCGAGGCATGTAAATCTTGATGTCTATTTTCTTGGCTTATAACAATGATATATCAAAAATAATAATAATAAATATATTATTGCTTTGTGAAACAATCACTCATAACTTTAAAAAAAAAATCAATAAATGGAATCAAAGAGTCAACTGGCCTCTTCCTGTACACTGGTGACCATGACTATCAGCAAGTGCATACTACTGATCACACAGCTGGAGTAAACCACACTTAGAATAGTGAAAAGGGAAAGAAAGTTTTCAGTTAAAATTGTAAAATGAGAGGAAATGGAGCTAAATTTGCTCTTGGCTGTTAGTACCAGTGGTGTACTTTAAACTATCAACTTCCGAAGTGTAAACACCATCCCGGCAATAGGAAGATTAAGAACGGGATTATTTTATGCAAGTGGTTCACAAATGCACATAAATGGAGAGATGTTTTTACCCTCATCATTTTCTGGGGCTAAGCATACAAGAACTGGATGCCTTTCCATTGACATAACAAAGATGAACATTGATAAAATTACAAAATAGTGGAAATGTGTTGCAAATCACCAGCTGTAAAACTATATACTTAGCTGTCACAAAAAAAAAAGACTTTCCCGAACAGAGTGGGTAGGATTTGGAACGCACCGAGTGTGTGGCAGAGGCCAAGTTAATCGAAACTTTCTAAAGGGAATTGGATTGTAATCTTTAAACAAAAAAGGAAAAAATTGCAAATGTTACAGGGGAAAAGGCAAGGAATTGACACAAAGTGAATTGCACTTTGAGGTGCAGCACCGACATGACGAGTTTAGTGGCCTCCCCTTTGCCACCATTCTATGATAACTGTTAAGAAACAATTTTGCCCCTTCTGCTTTTTAAGACATTGGGTTGTGCTGATATAGGATCGTGTGTGGATCACCAATCTTCTGAAACTTCACCTATAAAGCCATTTGTTATGTATAGTTAGGCAGTTAATATCAGAAGACCATTCAAAATAGATTCTTCCCAAACATTTACATTTTGCATCCTCAAGACAATGTTCAAGAACAAGAATCTGAGCTAATTTGTCCACTCCCAGGTTGTAGGTAGATGCACAACAACTGGAACTAGCTGTGCTGAACAAAATCAGTTCAAACACCTGTGAACAACCCAGAAAACAGCAAGATCTGTATGACTCCGCATCCCATCATGTATTTATCTATTGGGCCGTTAAGGAATTTAAAACTACATTCAAGTTCAGAGACAAATGTACCAAGTCAGTTTGCAAGATGTCTTCATATTGCATAAGGTTACTAAACCCAGATCATGCATTGATTTAGATACTAATTTTGTGAGCCTCCAGCAGAGAAAACTGGATGCACACTTCACAAAATATTAAAGAAAAGCGTTTCAGTTTGATAAGACTATTAAAAGAAATGTTTATCCTAGGTTGTGTCTGTACAGGAAGACCAAAGCCAAGGAGTAATGATGAGCCTACATAAAGTCAGGGTTTACAACACTGGGCTTCAAGTTAGTGGAAGGATTTAAGAATACAAATGAAAAGGAGTCTCAGAAGCATGGGCATAAGCCAGGTAAATAGGATTAGGACTATTTGCTCACAGAGGATCCCTACTCAACATTTCAGAAATCAATCACAGTGCACAATAACAAACACAAAACCATTTGTTGCTTCAACTGTACTTCATAAGCATCAATTACATGATACCTGACACTGAACAAAATAAACTCATTTTAAGTCATGTCTTTGAAAACATTACACAATAGTACAGATGAGATAATTAGATCATATAACTGAAGATAAATCAAGGACAGAAATCAAATAATTTATTAACAATAAAGCATCCATGCATTATTATAGAACTTGCACTGCGTAACTCACCATAACTGTGCTCCTGCGAATGGGAATGTCCATGGCTATGGCTATGTAGAGATTTGTGTCCATGACTGTGCCCATGCTCTCCATGACTATGTCCATGATTTAGTCCAGGAATTCCTCCATTGAAGAGTGAGTGACTATGGCCATGACCTAATGCAACAAACAAAACAGACTAAAGTTGTTAAAGCTCAGTGGTTTGTTTCCAGCCTTGCGTGACTGTGCAAACTCCACACAAACATTCTCCCCGTGTCGGCATGGATTTCTTCCAGGGGCTCCAGTTTCCCCTTCAAAGTCCAAAGGTGTGCAAGTTGGGTGGATAGGCCATGCTATATTAATATACAGACTATGTGGGTTAGCCACAATAAATGTGGGATTATGGTGATAGGGTGGGGAAGGGGCCTGTGTCTGTGCAGGATGCTCTTTGGAGGGTCAGTATAGATTCAATAGGCTTAATGGTCTCTTTCTGTGGAGGCTGGTAAGTGCATTTCTCTTGATTCTTTCATGGACTTGCCACTAGAAAGTCCAGATAAAATTTGTGGCCCATCCCCAATTGCTCCTGAACTGAGTGACTTGCCAGGCCATTTCAGAGGATAGTTAAGAGCTAACCATATTGCTGAGTTTGGAGTCACATGTAGGCCAGATCAGATAACAATGACAGATTTTATTCCCTAAGGGGCATTAGTGAACCAGAGCATCAATTTACAACGATCAATGACAAGTTCATAGTATTGGTGAGATTAGCTTTCAATTCCAGATTTAATAACAGATTCTAAGTTTACCAGCTGCTATGGTGGGACTGGAACCCATGCCTCAAAACATTGAGCTGAGCTCCCTGGATAGTTAGCCTAGTGACAATACCACTATACCACCATCTCCAGTCTGACTGCAATGTGATGAGTTTTACAGAGATATGGTTGTTGTTGCATGCTGGGTGGATCTGGCATTACAGATGAACACTTATCTAGAGCTAGCAGTAAGTCATGTTTCTTTAAAAAGTTACTTACAAAGTTCAGGTACAACAGCTCAAACGGCTTGATAAGTAAATCATTGCCTGATGTACTCAGCCAGTATGAAAACAAAATGTTACAGCTTCCAAAGTTGTTCAGTGCTTTGTAAACTGTTCTTGGTTTTGTTGCCTTAATTAGACTTATTCACCTCAAACATTGTGCAATTAAAATTGCTGACTGGCTGCAAGTGTAGCTACTGTTCATATTGTTTTAGCCATCTATTTAGTGGAAATGTACCACTACATGTGGATCAAACTCTCATTGTAGCTAAGCCACAGCTAGTCAGTGAACTCAAGTGACAGCATAGTGACTCCTGCTGGAACACATGTGGTTGTCAAGTCTGAACAGATTCTTGTTTGTAATGGGTGTCACTGGCTAAGCCATTGTTGATTGCCCATCTCTAATTGAACTAGTTGGAGCAAGTGATGAACAGAAGCCTTTGGGAGTGTAAGGCCATCCATAGAGCTGTTAGGGACAGTGTTTCAGGATTCTAGCCGAGCCACGGGATGTAATGAGATCAGACAAGTGAGCCATAGCAAAACCCAAATTGAGTGCAAGTGAGCAGGTTAGTGTTCAACAAGTGCTACCTGACCATCGCTATCAATAATTCCTTCCGTCAGTCATTTTGCCAAAAATCAAAACTGGACAGAGGAGACCGTAATTGACAAGGTTAGATTTATCCTGATTTTTGCGGGCAGCACACAACTGGACAGTTTTTCACTTTTTCAGGTAGATGCTAGTGCTGTAGCTGTACTGGAATATCTTGGTTAGTGGTGCAGTTAATTCTGGAGCACAAATCTTCACTACTGTGACTGGAATATCCTGAGGGCCCATAACCTCTGCAGTATCCAAGGCCTTCAGCATTTTACTGATCACATGGAATGACTTGAAGTGGCTGCAGACTGGCATTTACAAGGCTAATGACCTGAGAAGGAGGCAGAGATGGAACATACATTAGGTATTTCTGGCTGAAGAACTATCGCAAATACCAAAGGCTTAGGTTTTGCACGAATGTGCTGGGTTTCCCCATCAAGTGTGGGGATATTTGTAGACCCTACTCCAAATCAAGGGGAGACATGAACATTGCTGGCTTGTCAACATTTATTTCCCACCCCTAGTTACCCTCGAGAAGTGGGTGGAGAGCTGCCTTCTCGAACCACAGGCTGTATGTTAACTCACAATGCCCTTTGGGAGGGAATTCCAGGATTTTGATGCAGCAATGTAAGGAATGGTGATATATTTCCAAGTCAGTATGGCAAGTGGCTTGAGGGAGAACTTGCAGGTGGTGCTTTGCCCATGCATCTGCTGCTCTTGTCTTTATAGATGGAAATGATTGTGGGATTGAATCTTTTATGAATTTCTTCAGTGCATCTTGTATATAGTATATACTGCAGCTACTGAGCATTTGTGGTGAAGGGAATGGATGCTTGTGAATGTGATGCCAATCAAGCAGGCTGCATTATCCTGGATGTTATCAAGCTTTTTACAGGTTGTTAAAGCTGCACCCATTCAAACAAGTAGCATTCCATCACACGCTTGGCTTGTGCCCTATAGATCAGGGACAGGCTTTGACTTACTTGCCACAGTATCCATATCCTCTGACCAGCGCTTGCAGCCACTGTGTTTACGTGGTGAATCCAACTGAGTGTCTGGTTAATGATAACCCCAAGGACACTGATAGTGGGGGATTCAGTGATGAATGTCAAGACGGTGTAGTTAGATTGCCTCTTACTGGAGACGGTTATTGCCTGGCACTCGTGTGGAATGTTACTCGCCACTCGCCAATCTAAGCCTGGATATTGTCCAGATATTGCTACATTTGAACAAGGATTCCTTCAGTATCTGAGGAACTGCAGATGATGCTGAACATTGCGCAATCATTGGTGAACATCCCCACTTATGACCTTATGATGGGAGGGAGGTTATTGATGAAGCAGCAGAAGATAGTTTGGCTTAGGACACCACCTTGAAGAACTTCTGTAGCAATGTGCTGGAGCTCAGATGACTGACCTCCAACAACCATGTTCCTGTGTGCCAGGTATAACCCCAGACAGTTTGCTCCCTGATACCTACTGATTTCAGTTTTGCTAGGGCTTCTTGATGCCAAGGGCTGTCACTCTCACGTCACCTGTGATATTCAGCTCTTCTGTCCATATTTGAACCAAGGCTGTAATGAGGTCAGGAGCTGAATGACCTTGGCAGAACCCAAACTGGGCATCACTGAGCAGGATGTTGCTGAGCAGGTGCTGCTTAATAGCATTGTTGATGGAACCTTCCATGGTTTTACAGACGATCGAGAGAAGACAGATGGGGCGGTAAGTGGCTGGATTGGATTTGTCCAAGATTGCATACCTGGGCAATCTGCTACATTGTTGGGTAAATCCCAGTTTTGTATACATATTGGAACAGCTTGGCTAGGGGAGCGGCAAGTTCTAGAACACAAGTCTTCAGTACTATTGCCAGAATGTTGTCAGGGCCCATAGCCTTTTGCAGTATCCAATGTCTCCAAACATTTCTTGATATCACGTGCAGTAAATAGAATTGGCTGAAGACTGGTATCTATAATGCTGGAGATCATTGGAGGAGGCAGAGATGGATCATTATGGCTGATGATTGCTGCGAATACTTCAGCCTCTTCTTTTGCACTGATGTGTTGGGCCCTTCCGTCAGTGAAGACGGAATATTTGTGGCTCCTCCTCCTCCTCCAGTGAGTTGTTTAATTCTCCACCAACTTTCATGACTGGATGTGGCAGGATTGCAGAGCTTGGATATGATTCTTGGTTGCGAGATTGCTTAGCTCTGTCTATCAATGGCTGCTTATGCTGTTTGGCATGCAAGTAGTCCTGTTTGGTAGCTTCACCAGGTTGACACCTCATTTTAAGATGTGCCTGGAGCTGCTCCTGGCATGCCCTCCCACACTCACCATTAGCCATGGCTGATGCCCTGTCTTGATGGTCATGGTTAAGTGAGGGATATGCCAGTCCACGAGGTTGCCGATTACTCTGGAGTACAATTCTGCTGCTGTTGAGGGCCCACAGTGCCTCACGCATGGGCAGTCTTGAGTTGCTAGATCTGTTCACAAGTCTGTCCCATTTAGCCATGATGTGGAGTTGCTGGTAATGGACTGAGGTGGACAAATTCAGAAATCACATAATTCCAGGTTATAGTCCAACAGGTTTATCTGAAAAATCAAGCTTTTGGAGCATTGTTCCTTTGTCACTTGATGAAGGAGCAGTGCTCAGAAAGCTTGTGATTTCTGTTGGACTATAACCTGGTGTAGTTTGACTTCTGACTTTGTCCCATTTAGCGCAGTGGTAATACCACACAACATACTGGAGGGATCTATTTGTTTATGGATTGCTTAGCCCTGTCTATTGGATACTGCTTCCACTCTTCAGCACCCAAGTATGCCAATGATGTAGCTTCATATGGTGTTGCTGCTCGCACGCCTTCCTGTGCACATAACTGACATGAGCTTGAGGCCCTGCCTTGATGGTCATGGTAGGATGAAGCATATGCCTGGTCATGAAATTGTAGATGGTAGTTGAATATAATTCTGCTGCTATTAATAGTTCATAGCATCTCAAGAATGTCCCTTTGAGTCGCTAGATCTGTCTCCACTCAGCACAGTAAACATGCAGGGTGGATAAAGGGTTGCCAAGTGATGTAATGTACTTGGATTTCAAAACTGAATTCTCTAAGAGCTCAAGGCAATAAGAGTTCAGTGATTATTTGCATGGATTGATGATTGGCTACAGGAAACAGTCAGGATAAATGAATTCTGAAGAAGGGTCACTGGACCCAAAATGATAGCTCTGCTTTCTTTCCACAGATGCTGCCAGACCTGCTGAGATTTTCCAGCAATTTCTATTTTTGTTTCTGTTTTCTAGCATCCACAGTTCTTTGAAAATGAACCATTTACCCTGACTAAAAGAAAAAACAGATTGACAAATTGTAATTAGTGGGGTGCCACAACAATCAGCAGTGGAAATTCAATTATTCACAAACATATAAATAAGGAGAGGTAGGCCATTCACACCTTGAGCCTGCTCCCTTGTAGGAGAAGGTTGTGGCTGATTGGATTGTAGCCTCTATTTCCCATCTAGACTTAGATTCTTGACTGAAAAAAAAGTCAAACTCAGTCATTAGGCCCCCATTGCTCTCTGGGGAAGCAACTGCCATTAGAGAGAAAAAAAAATTATCAGAGTCTTAAATAGGAGGCCACACTTTTAAACTGATCCCCCAGTTCTACTCTCTCCCATAAGGGGAATTCAGCTGCTATTACGATCCCTTGGATGAAGGGGCAAACTATTTTGTAGTCAGGTTTGTTGGAATTCAGGTAGGAAAACAAGCTGTGAACAGGATACAAAGCGTCTGCAGTAGGTTGTGAGTTGGCAACAATTTGGCACAGAGTATAACGTGAGTGTGTTAACTCGGCAAGAAGAAAGAATAATCTTTTAAATGGAGAGCAAATGCAGAATGCTACAATGGAGAAGGATCTGGATGTTCTTGTAAATGAATCACAAAAGGTCAGGATGCAGGTACTGCAGTAAGGAATGTTTGCTGTATTGCAAGGGGATGGAAAATGAAACTAGGGAAGTCTTGCAACAATTGTATCAGGCATTGGTAAGAGCATGCCTGTACAGTTTTAGTGCCCTTTCTTGAGGGATGTACTTTTAATAGAAGCAGTTTAGGGGTTGATTCTTCAGAAGAGGAGGTTGTCCAGTGAGCAAGGGTTGGACAAGATGGCCCTAAACACGTGGGAGTTTAAAAGAATGCAAGGTAATCTTATTGATTCTAAGGGGCTTGACACTGGAGATGCTTCCTTACATGGAGAAGTCTAGAACTACAGGCTGATTTACAGTCAGTTACTCTTTTTAGTTGTGGATAATAAACAAAACAATAAAAATGGAAGGAGAATATCTGTCAGAAAACAGATACTGAAATAGAGTATCAGTATTTGTATGGGAGAAGAAACAAGGAGTCTTATTTCACTGTCAAGCACAAACTAACCAAAGGATGAAATCTGTAACGTCTCCTACTGGCACAATTAGTAAATGCAAAAGACAAGCCAAGAGCATGTATGAAATGTCAACAAGGACAAAAAATAGCTTAGCTACACACCCTGATTGTCAAAAACCCTCTTGACACTTTCTGACAATGGTTTGTTCACAAATAACCCATGCAAGGACTGTGGATCTTCATGCAAGAACAACACAAAGACTCAGCACATCTACTTGTTGATTCAGACTTCTGTTTATCATCACGCCCACCACATCTTGTTTGGGTGGGAGGAGAGGGAGCCTGGGGTATGAGGTGGAAAATACGATAAGAAAAAGCATGAACTTGAGAGAGTTAGGATTGACAAATTTTTGGTTCCAAAATATTAAGTAACCAAATACCTCAGGCTGAAGATAATACCAACTGCTAGTAACTTTCTAAAATATTCTACCCTACGATGGGGTCTTAATTATCAGCTTAAATAAATTAACAATACGATACTTACAGAGTTTCTACAAGTTCACAGAATTGGTCACTTACCACCGTCGTGAGAATGTCCGTGTCCACCATGTTTAAATACAAAAATGCCAACCAAATTCACCAGAAACCCAAGCACAGATATAGATAGCAGCCGGTCGTGGTGCACTTCAGGAGGTTCTAGAGCTCTCTGAAAGAAAAAATAAATTAGAGCTGAAAGAGAACTGAAGCTGGATATAATCTTACAGGTAGAATAATTAGTTTTTTTTGAGGTGCAGGCCATGTTCCATGCCGCATCCTTAAAGCAAGTCAGATGTCCTACATGTTGTTACACAAAATTCAATTCTAATACTTTTCAACTCCAGTCAAATGTACAAGGTTTTTATTAACTTTTCGTAAAGTGTCTTTTTTATGGTTTGTGGATCAACAGAAAGAAATGGTTGTACTTTCCAGAAAAGCTGTTAAAAGTTCTGTTTTGTTGTTTGCACGTACACTGATGACATTCAGCTCTATACCCACTACCACTTCTCTCAACTGTTTTTAAATTGTCTCAATACTTGCTGCACATTAAGAAAGAGAGGAAACTTCTCTCATCCAATCAACCATTGAGCAGGACAAAGATATTATTTTTGGTCCCTGCAATAAGCGCCATTCCTCCATACTTTTCCAAAGTAAGTTTCAGAGGCTGAAACAAATATGGTTTCATATCCAAATCAGGACGAGCTTCAAACCACAGTTCCATGCCTTCATTATGACCACCTATTTTAATATTGTTAGAGCCTCATCCATATCTTGTTCCTCTAGACTTAACTATTCCAAGACATTCGGTGTTTGCCTACAACATTCCAACTTTTCTGAAGCTGAAATCATCCAAAACTCTGTTGCCCTTACCCATACTCGCACCAACCTCTGTTCAGCTGTGACTCATGGTTGCTGCCTTACTGAGACGTCTGGTCAAGCAATGCCTCATCCTTGCTTTCACTGGCTCTCCATCTCAGTAATTACTTTCAAGCCATGTGCACCCCCCTAAACCATTCTGCTTCCATAACTTTCTTCCTTTAAGATGTACCACTTGATCAACGTTTTGGTGGTGTTGCATGTCTCGCATGTTGCTGTAGAGGAAGGTGTACATTAATCAGATAATAGTTATTAATACTTTTGGGAAGAGAGTGTCCAGTTCCTACGAAAATCTCTTTCCTGACAGCCCTTCCCTCTTCATTCTTTACGAAGTGTACCACACCAAAAGCAAGTGCATCTTGCTCTTATTTCTTCAAACTAGTCTTCTCTTGATCACCTCATTCTAATAAGCGTTGGCTATTGCTACACAATCTGCTTGAAAATTCACTTATGTGGCTTGATGTCAAATTATTTTATAATGACCCTCTGAAATGCATATTAAAGGTGTTAAATATCAAGGTCAATGTTCTAATTTAAAATCTACTTGCTGCACAGAACAAAAAAATGCCTGCATTTTGCCTCTATCTACCGTGTTAGCCAATATATTCTTCACCAGATGCCCAGTATTCAAAACAGGGTCCAACAATAATTTTGAGTTGTCCATTAAATTTTTTTAATTACTTCTGTACTTTGACTCCTGCTTCTCACCATTTAGCCAATGCTTAAGCCAAAAGTGGCTGAGCTCACATTTCTGCACACTGTACTCCATTTCCCAGAGTTATGCCAAGCAGAATTATTTTCTGCCCAGAGCTAGGAAATAAGTTATCAGGTACCAATTTTTCATTATAAAAAACATTTTTGTTTTGGAACTGTAAACTGAGCACTGATAGAGTGAGAGTAGCAGCTTGTTTACAAAAAACACCAAACTGTTTTTTGTTCATGAGGCTAGGTCTGAAAGTTAATTGCAGGCTGTTTCTTGTTTAAAACACGTGCTATAAAATGCTTTGACTATGGAGAGGCTTTCTGCTCAAACAAATGGCAGATATCGAACATTAGTTGGGACCTAAGGGAGACAGGCAGTCTGATAAACAGAATCCAGAGTGTGACTTGGTTTTTGAATTGCGTTTTACACCAGATGGATCGTGCCAGTGAAAACTCCAGGCCAGATGTTGGATTGCTCTCTGGTCATTCTCTCATTCCCAACTTACTGAAACTCAGAACAGAATCTGTTATAAGAATTAAATGAATATTCCTCAAAGCCTTCTGGAAGCTACCTGCATGCACAGGTGTTTTCGGAAACCAAGCAAGATATAATCCTACGTGCCAGTGATGTTAGAGATCACGGAGTCAGCTAAAGTGAACTGGCCAGTTACATCTCATTCAGAGTCATGGAGTCACTCAGACTCTTTGGATACAGACCCTTCAGTCCAACTCATCCACGCTGGCCATGTTTCCCAAACTAAACTACTTCCACTGACCTGCATTTGGCCCATATCCATCTAAACTTTTCCTTTTTCTTTCCAAAATGACTTTCGAATGTCCTAACTCTATCTGCATCTATTATGTTTTCTGGCAGTTCCACTCCATATACAAACCAGCCTCCATGTGCAAAAGTTGTCCCTCAGCTCCCTTTTAAATTTTTCTCCTGTCACCTGAAAAAAATTCCAAACACTAGGGAGAAGACCTTTGCTACTTACTTCATCCGTACCCCTCATGATTTTATAAATTTCTATAAAGGTCACCCTCAAACTCCTACACTCCAGTGAAAAAGTCCCAACTTATCCAGCCACTCCTTTCAACTCTAATAAATCTTTTCTGCACCCTCTCCAATTTAATATTATCCTTCCTACAACAGGGCAACCAGAAAGTACACAGTAGTGCCAAAGTAGTGTCGCCAATATCCTATACAAACGCAACATGACATCTCTACTCCTAAACTCAATGATCTGACTAACGAAGGCAAGTGCGCCAAATGTCTTCCTTAACACTCTGTTGCCAATTTCAATGAGCTATGTACCTGACCCCTAGGTCTCTCTGTTTAACAATACTCCCCAGGGCCTTACCATTAATTGTCAAGTGCTGCCTTTATTCATCTTGCCAAAATGCAACACCTCACACTTATCTAAATTATACTCCATCTGCCACTCCTTGGCCCATTGGCCCGACCGATCAAGATCCCTTTGTAATCTTATGTACCCTTCCTCACTATCTACTATGCCGCCAAACTTGGTGTCATCTGCAAACTTACTAACCGTGCTTCCTAAATTTTCATCCAAATCATTTCTATAAAAGACAAACAACAGTACTGATCCTCGCAGAACACCACCGGTCACAGTCCTCCAGTTTGAAAACCTACCCTCCACCACCACCCTCTGTCTCCAATCGTCAAGCCAAATCTGTATCCAATTGGCAAGCTCTCCCCGAATACCACGTGAGCCAACTTTACTAACCAGTATACCATGCGTAACTCTGCCGAAGGCCTCGCTAAAGTCCACATAGATGTCGATCACTCTGCCCTCATCTATTTTCTTAGTCACATCCTCCAAAAAAAAAACTCAGTCAAGTTTGAAAGACACGACTTCCCACACACAAAGCCACGCTGACTACTCCCAATGAGTCCTTGCCTCTCCAAATGCACGTAAATCCCATCTCTCAGAATCCCTTCCAACAAGTTATCAACCACTGATGTCAGACTCAATGGTCTATAGTTCTCTGGCTTCTCGTTGCATCCTTTCTTAAAAACAGGGGGTTCTCCTTTAACATGTGTTCCAGCGATGCAAATTGACTATAACATGATTGATGAATAGGGGACTGGTATTTGTAAAATGCAAACTTTATGTTGGCTACAACATAATCCCCAGAATATTTAGCATTAGAGAACTGCAACAACAAAGCGGAAACAATTGTGGGAGATGCTGCCAGTGAGCAGGTGATGTGATTGACAGTGACAAAGTTTTGTTGATGTTTCTGACAGGTAAATGGTCTTACCCATGAATGCATTCAGTTGTTGATGCCTGGGCAATGCTGTTGGCAAGTGGCTTGTTATTGTTTCTAATTGAGCTTTGCCATGGCTGGCGTTCATAGTCAATGGAGAAAATCCCAATCACCAATGTTATGTGATGCTGCTGGAGATTAGATAATTATTCTTGGTCACTGGATTTTACTGCTGGGGTTTTTTGCTGCTGAATCGTGTTGGTCTTGAGCACTGGGTGATATTATTCCAGGGCATGTTCGATACTGCTGGCGTTTGTGTTTATGTTGGAAGCTGGATGCTGTTGGTGACCATAGGCTTTATTTTGCTGTCGAGCCAATACTGTCTGTGGTAGTTGAAACTTACTGCTGATAGGTGATTAATCCTGCTGGCGGTAGCAGAACGTGGCTGAGGGCTTGCTATTCATGATCGTGACTGGATGATGATGAGTATCACTGAAGGTTGGGTGTGAATGTACAATGTGATGTGGTGCGTGGGAGGCAAATCTATGGCTGCAGCGAAGAAGAATCTGTAAATCTGCTCATTACTGTCTGTTTCTTTGAACCACGATGCTTTTAACTGTAAACTGAACTCTGGCGCTTTATTGATTGTCCCACTTCTATTGAATTAATAATACTACTTGCGACTGGATGAAGCCAGTGCTGAAGACTGGATGAAGGTCTGCCCCAACCCTGCTTTTCCCATTGGGCCTATGCTCTCCCTAGTTGCTCATGACATACTTGCAGAATCTCTTTGGACTCTAACTTTACCTGCAAAGGTGCTCATATCCCCATTTAGCCCTTCTGACTGCCCTAAGAATGCCCCTCCTCCCCTTGTAATCTTCAAAAGATTATCTCGATCCCAGTTGCTGATACCCAACATATGCCTCCTTATTCTTGACCAGAACCTCAATACCTCTATTCATCCATTATTCCCTACTCCTACTAGCCTTACCCTTCACTCTAACAAGAACATATTGCTTCTGAATGCTCATCTCACTTTTGAGTGCCTCCCAGTCATCCTTTTGCCTGCAAACAGTCTAACCCAATCAACTTTTGAATGTTGCTATCTCATAAGGTCAAAATTGGCCTCACTCCAACTCAGAACTTTAACTTCTATACAAGGCCTATCCTTTTTCCATAACTATTTTAAAACAAACTGAATTATGGTCATTAGCCCCAAAGTGCTCTTCACTAACACTTCAGTCACTTGCCCAGAATTATTTCCCGAAAGAAGACAAGTTTCACCCCTTCTCTGCAGGGTACATTAATATATTGATAAGAAACATTTCTTGAACACATTAAATAAATTCTTCCCCATCCAAGCCCTTAACATTATGGCAGTCTCAGTCTATGTCTGGAAAATTAAAGTGCTTTACTATTACAACCCATTTATCCTTACACACATGCGAGATCAGTCTACAGTTTCCTGACTACGGCGGGGGTTGGGGGGGGGGGGGGTGGCTTTTGTCAAGGTGATAACCATTTCTTATTTCTAAGCTCCACCCATGTAGTTTCACTGATCAGTCTTCCAGGAATTTCCTCCCTAAACAAAAACACCATTCCCCCTCTTCTTTTTCTTCCCTTTCCATCCTTCCTATAGCATTTAAACCCCAGTCCTATCCCTCCCTCAGCTACATTTGTGATAGCTATAATATCCCAGTCCAATGTTCCCATACATGCCAAATTCATCCAGCTTACCAGTCAGATCTCTTGCATTGAAATAAATAGTTTAATTCTACAGTTACCTGGTTCTCAAACATGCTCTTGTCTGTCTTATCCAACAAAATGTCTCACTTTAACTTCCAAACCATCCTCAGCTTTCTCCCTGTTGTCACTATTGCTTAGGATCACCCTACCTGACCTCCATACTAGTTTAAAAGTTCCCTTTGATATATCCTCCAACTCTGCCTGTTTGTCTTTCTTTGTGCAAGTATGCTAAAATCAAGGAAGGTTGGGTTTAAAATCATAGAAATTAGATTATGTTGTGATTTAAAATTTCCTCTGCCAAAAACATTATTGATACTTGTTATAACTTTTGTTTACTGGTGTCTGGTACTGGTTATTCGAAGTCTGGTTTGGAACCATTGGGGTCAACTTTGAGGATCACTAAACATTTTTTTTAAAAGCTGTATTGCTAATACAGGAATAGGGAGGCTGATTTGATTTGGCTGCACATTGGAATATCAAGTTCTGGACATAAAATTGATTTGTTTCTGTGGGGCATCATTGGCTCTTATACTTTAAACACAGTTTTATTAAGGTGTCTCTGTCCTTGTCTATCACAGGGTGAGCTCCACCAACAAACAAGTCCCATTAAATAGATATAATAAAACCGGCTTAGTTTTCTAAATATAGGTATTGCTTTTTTTAAAAATTCTGCAGTGATCGTAATCAGGTCAACTAACTGACCTTCTTCAATGCAAAAGACAGGGAGATTGCAAGAGCAAGCAAGCGCTCAATAGAGTGGCTGTATCGTCTAAAATGATTCACTTGCAGATTATCCCTTACCCCAGTTAAGCTAGAAGTTAGGAACAGGAAGCTCTAAGAAGTTTCAGAGGGTCAGCCAAACACAATGCCCCAGTTGAAACTTGTGGCAAAACAGAGACAACAAAAAAAAACTATTCACTAAAAATGGTTTTATATATTTAACCTTTTTAAGTGCAGAAAGTGGGGTTAAAGTAGACAACATTAAAGAGAAAAGCACTGGCACACACAATACAAATTATTCTTTTCATGCTGTAATTTCTAGATTCCTGAATTTGCCCAACGGTTAACTCCTTGATGATGGTAGATCCAACTATCTTCCGAAAAAGGCCAAACTACAGCTGCAAACCACCTTCGTCCCTAAAAACTCCCACTGACCCAAAGAAATAAAATTGGTTTCACTTGTCCTCAAAACGGATAAAGCAATAAGCATATAACTGAGATATATCAGATGGTCTCACGTGTATCCTAAATGTGCATTATAGAGCTGAGCTATCTGCTTTCAACTAAGGTGGAACCTATCAGTATTTTTAAGTTAGGGGTCAAGTAGAGAAAATAGCCACAGTTTCAGCTTCTGATAATGATGACATTTAGAGTTGGGCTTAGCTGTGACACCTGTTATAATCAATAGCTCACCCACACTTGCTGCCTAAAGTCACTAAAACCTTAAGTTCTGTAGGGGCATATGATCACAAGCAAGTTGGTAACATCTTCAAGAGAATAAAATGGGAGAGAAGAAAAATTGGAGATCGCTTTTGAAAATATTGGAAATGAATCTGTACAGTGTGATACAAAGTGGCCTAAGGCATCACCGAAATTCGACTCCAAAGACAGGGGTTAAATCACGTTTTCAAAACGTAGAAAAACATAAAGATAACTTCACCAAGCAACTGTTGCAAATCTCATTCAACTCAAATTGCCATTCAGAAGAGTCAGAAATTTTACAGCATGAAATGAGGCCCTTTAGCCCACTGTGTCCATGCCAATCAGACACGCATCAAATCTAATTTTTAATAGATTTCCCGGCACTTGGCCCCTAGCCTCGTATGCTATGGCATTTCAAGTCCTCATCTAAATAGCTCTTGCGGGATCTTGCCTCTACCACTCTATTAGGCAGTGGGTTCAAGACACACACCACTCTGAGTTAAGGAAAAATTTCCTCAAATCCCCTGTAGAATTCCTGCTCCTTACCATGAAAGAGTGGTCTCTGATTGCTGACCCCTCTACTAAGGCAAAATGTTTCTTCCGATCTACCCTGCCTATGCCCCTCAGAACTTTGCATTCCTCAGTGTTTTCTTTAGGCAGAAATGCAATGTTAAAACAAGATCACTCAACTCTAAACGTTAATTCTATTCGCTCTACAGACGCTGTCAGACCTGCTGGGTTTCTCCCATCAACTCCTTTTTATGTGTCTTCCAACCTATCAAGTCGAGCTTCATTGCTGAATCACTCCAGCTCAGGCAACGTCCTCGTGAATCCCTTCTGCACCCTCCCTTGTATAATCATTTCTTTCCTATAATGAATGTTAACCAATGTTCTTTCAAGTCCTTTTTTGGCTTTCCTAATTTATATCTTCAAGCACCCCCCAAAACTTTCTGCACAACTCTACTGTTTTGAGCGTTTGGCATCTCTCATCAGCTTCCATTTCTCCTCCCCCCCGCCCGACCCCCATCTAATCCTGTGCATCCTGACATCCACGGTTCTCTGCACTTGTTGATGCCCCCGTTTGACCTTTATGGGACTGTTAGCCCTGCACAGTGATCATTACCCTTGTGAATATCTCCGACTGCTCTGATGTGGATTTTCCTACAAGCAGCTGCTCCCAGTCCATTTCTGCCAGATCCTGTCTTGTCTTGTTAAAATCAGCTTTACCCCAATTCAAAACCTTTATTTCCAGTCCATCTTTGTCCTTATCCACAATTACTTCAAATCTTACTGAACTAAACTCACTATCACTAAAATGCTCCTCCAGTGCCATATTTTCAGTCAAATATCATTCTTCCAAGAACCAAAAAGAATCTTCTAGCATGAAATCCTACAGCTGACATATAGCCATAATGTCTTTCACTGACCAACCTCTATTCCTTCTGAGAAAATGAAAAAGGCTGTGAAGATCAGAAATAATCCATTCACAAATCCAGCCAAAACTTCTGCTCGCACATATCTGCCAAAAAGGAAACAAAATACAATATGAAGGAATAGTACAATCATCTTGTTACTACATGACCAAGAACATCAACTGGTTTCTTCAAAATTGCTAAACACAATTGTTCACAATAACCAGAGTGTAAATGATAATGTCCTTCCTCTAATAGTACATTGTGGCTTGTACTATTTTGTAATTCATCCCTGTATTGTCTACACATTACTTGCCTCAATCGTAGCAACCCAAGATACATTCCAAGCTCCATATTCATTTCTTATAGCATGTTTCCCCTTTGTTTACAAAACGTAACCATTTCCTGATCCCAAATTTGGATGCCCTTCGTTGATAATGACATCAGACTAAAATTCCATGCAAAATTGTGATATGTAAAAGAAAACACTCTGTCAAATTGTCTCATCTGTGATACCCACAAACCCAAATGCTTTTTCAATTAGAACCAGTGACTCAAATGATCACAGAGAAGCTATTGTCAGAATGGAAGCTACAATTGTAGACATGCATCTGATTGGTGAATACATCATTAATACATTTGGGCAAAAAGAGAAGCATAAAAAATTATTTTTAAGAAGGAAAAGCAGCATCAACATCTGTGAAGATGGGATCAGTGAAGGGTTTGGGGGGGCGGGGGAAAGGGAGGAGAATAAATGTCAAATTCCCGTTTTACTTTAGACAGAAATAAAAACAAAATACAACAGATCTATGGCTTTTGCAGATAAATAACAGTAGAGCTTAAAATTTATTCACAATTAAAGCAAACTTTAGTACAGTTTGTGGTTCAGTCCACGACAGACAGTAGCCTTCCCAAAACCATGTCAGTAACTGGAAAGAAAACAGGAGGGCACTGATTATCAAAAAGAAAAAAAAACATACTGCTACTAATCAAACATCAATAAGCCCTCGTGCTCTTACCCATAGGAAAACGTATCATTCGACCGCCACCTGGAGATCACAGATGCTGCCAATCCAGCCAGAAGGGCAGTACAGTCAAAGAACATATGGAATGAATCTGAAATGAGACCTAAACTAAAGCACAACAGATCAAAGTCAGTCAACACATTTCCAATCGAACTCCAGAGTTAATATGGTACAATTCCATTGAGTCTCAAGTCTATTTCAGACTGTAATAGACCAGACCATCCATGTAGATACTGCCAACATAGGCAGAACAAAGAATAAGGTTCTGCATTGTCAGTGTGAGGAGATGCCAAACGAGCAGAACATTAAAGATTGTAACCTCTGCATTATTACCCGAGACACATACAAATTGGCATATGGCAACTGAGACGAGAGACATTAGCTCAAGAGTTCTTTGACTCAAAGACTTGGTGAGGGAAAAGTGGGTACCAGTGGGGCGGTGGCAGCACTTGTGAAGTGGGAATTGTACTAAGGGGATAACATCTACCTGAACCAGGCTGGGGCCAGTGTGCTTGCCAACCACATAACTAGAGGAGTAGAGGATTTTGAAACTAAAACTAAGTACTGGGGGCAAGGATCAAACTTGGGAAGTCAGAGTAAATCAAGAGGAAGATAAAATAAATTTGCCAGATTCCTACTGGACCATAGAGCTGCTTTCTCGTTACAGAGACAACTGGTAGTAGTGGTCTAACCTGAGGGTCACCACACCTCAGGCAAGTGGAGAGGTTGAGAAGTAGAGTTCTTCATGGTAACCTCAAAGTGTGTAGGAATTGACTGGGCACAGTTGGTATTCATAGAATCGTAGAATTCCTACAGTGGGGAAACAGGCTATTTGTCCCAACAAGTCCACATGGCCCCGCTGAAGAGCATCCCACCCAGACCCATTCCCCTAACCCTGCATTTTCCCCACGTCTAACTCACCTAACCTAAACATCCCTGGGCACTATGGACAATTCAGCACAGCCAATCCACCTAACCTGCCCATCTTTGGACTTTGGGAGGAAACCAGAGCACCCAGAGGAAACTCACGCAGACACAGGGAGAATGTGCAAACTCCACACAGACAGTCACCCAAGGGTGGAACTGAACCCAGATCCCTGGCGCTGTCAAACTGCACAAAAACACTGAAGTCCCTTTAAAAATAATGAATGACAGCTTTCATACATAAGGAGGATTGATTTGCAGTTTATGTTAAACAAATTTGAAAGAAAATCTTTTGAAAATTAAATATTTAATATTTCATTAAATCACTGAAATCTTTTTGAAGAAAAACTATCAGCAGTAATAAATGTTGGCTTTACCAGAGATCCAGATTGCATGTCCTAATCAGTAAAAAAACCCAAATTCATTGGATTTGCCACCAGGACCTCCTCAGATGCAAGTACATTCCTTCTGCTCCCATCCAAATGGTTGCTGAAAACTCAACGAACCTCAGCAGACTGAATACAAGGTCAACTACAAAGGAGGTGATGGCCTACTGCTCTTATCTCTACACTATTAATCCACAGACCTAGGTAATATTCTGGAGATCACGGTTCAAATCCTGCCATGGCAGATGGTGGAAATTTGAAACAAAAAAAATCTGGAATAAACAGTCTAATTGTTGATTGTTGGAAAAAAGTGAACCATATGGGTTATGTCCTTTAGGGAAGGAACTGGCATCCTTAGCTGGTCTGGCCTATATGTGACTCTAGATCTCCAGAAAGGCGATTGACTCTTGAACTGCCCTCTGGGCAATAAATGCTAGCTTAGCCAGTGATGCCCTTTCCCTGTGAATGAATTTTAAAAAGTCACAACAGCCATGTCCCATGTTTGCACTATAATCATTACAGAGTTGCATGACCTCAACCAAAGCAGTATACAGAGCTTCATGAATGTGTGTGTTATATCAGCTAAAAATGAATTTTCAAGAAGGGTCCAGACCCGAAACGTCAGCTTTCCTGCTCCTCTGATGCTGCCTGGCCTGCTGTGTTCATCCAGCTCTACACCTTGTAATCTCAGATTCTCCAGCATCGGCAGTTCCTACTACTATCTCCAAAAATGAATTCAGTTTTAAAGGTCAAGATTTGTGCAAATATAATGATTGCATCTGAGTTGGTAGAGGTCACCCAGCGCTTGCAAAAATCCTACCCCAGGGAGGATCCAATTCTTCAGACTTGGGGTGGGAGTAGAGGAAGAACTGAAAGGAGAAAACGGGTAACAGCTAAAAATTCTAAGCTTTTGGCACCTACGATGAAGCTTTCAAATGGAATTTTTTCCAAAAATAAGCATTTCACAAGCTAATAACGAGTTCAGTTCTGTGGAGGAACATAAAATGAATGAATGATTTATAAGAACATGGAATTATCAAGGAGTATTGAATATAAAACCTGAGATATATAGACAAAGAACGCAGCTCAATAGATCCCAGGATTCCTGAATCAAATAAGACAGAACTTTCTCTATGTTAATCCATGGGATATGGGTATGATTGGTGAGGCCAGAATTTATCGCCCATTCATAACTGTCCTTGAAAATATAGTTGTGAGCCATCTTCTAGAATTGCCTCAAAGATAAAAGTACCCAAAGAAATTGAGGTTTTTTTGGAAATATTTCCTTGCAGAGGAGCATAAAAGTTTCCAAAGATTCATTGTAATAAATAACTGCTATAAATTATAGTACAAACATAGAAACAGTTGGCCATTCAGTCTCGCAAGATTCCTCTGGTATTTACTCAGATCACAGCTTATCTGCTGGGGTCATAAATCCATTATCGTGCCTCATGCGGATTACCTCTCACCCCCTTGCTTACCAAGGATCTATTTACTTGTCTTAAAAATATTCAAGAACTCTGCTGCCACTGACTTTTGAGGAAAACAGGTACAAAGACTCAACTCAAAAAAACTTCACATCTCTAAATACGTAACCTTATTTTTAGACTGTGATCTCTAATTCTAGATTTTTTCCACAAGGGGAAAGGGGAAAAGAGGAAATATCCTGTCCACGTGTACACTACCAAAATTTCTCAGGACCTTATGTGTTTCAATCAAGTTGTCTCTTACTCGTCTAAACTCCAGTGTTTGGAGCCTAGCCCGTTCAACTTCTCCTCACAAAGCAACCTACCTGTTACAGGCATTAGTCTGGAAAACCTTCAATAAATTGTTTCCAATGCACTTACATCATTCCTAAAATAAGGTGACCAATTTTGTACACAGTACCCCAGATGAGGTCTCACCCTTTGTAAGTGATGCATCACCTTTCCAGCTTTTATATTTGTTTCGTCCCACAACAGAAGAGCAGCTTTCTTAATTAATCTGTATACTAGCAAATTGAGATTAATGCACCAGGCCACCCATATACTTTACATATGTACTCTGCAACCTCTCACCACTTCAATGTGCTTCTTCATGCTTCCCAAAAAAAAAAGACAATTTCATGTTTTCCCATACTTTAATCATTTGCCAGATTTTTGAGCAACCACTTAATCTATATTTTTTATTGTCTGCTTAAGTCCTCTCATGACTTATTTGTCTACCTTTTGTTGTGTCATCAGCAAATTTGACAATCATGCCTTCTGCCAGTTTTAGCTCCCTTAAGATAGGGATACTGGCATCGAAGTCAGTCCAGAGAAGAATCACTAGGTTGATCCTGGGTATGGAAGAATTTTCTTATGAGGAAAGATTGAGTTGGTTGGGTTTGCACTCATTCGGGTCTAAAAGAATGAGAGGAGACTTTACTGAAACCTACAAAGATTCTTAAGGGGAATTGACAGGGTTGTTTCCCCTCCTTGGAAAATCTAGGGCCAGAGGGCATAAGCTCAGGAGTCGCCCATTTAAGACAAAGGTGAGGTGGAATTTTTTCCTCTCAGAAGTTAGTGAATCTGTGGAATTCTATACCACACAGAGGTCTTTAGAGGCTGGGCTGTTAAGTATATTCAAGGCTAAGACAGACAGATTTCCACTCATTAAGAGAATTAAGTGTAATGAAATAAGGCAGGAAAGTGGAGTTGAAGATTATCAGATTAGCTCTAATCTCGTTGAATGGCAGAGTGGGCTCAATGGACAGAATGGCCGACTCCTGCTCCTACATCATTCATTCATATCATTTGCAAATGTCAAGGTCCCACAATGGTGGAAAACCACTCACTTCATCTTGCCAACCTGAAAGAACCATTTACGCCTACTCTGCTTCCTGTTAACCAGCCAATTTACAATTTATGCCAAAATATCATTCCCTATACGATGACCTTTTATTTTCTGTAATCCTTCATGTTGCATTTTAACAAATGCTTTCTGAAAAATCCAAGTGCAGTATAACCATTGGTTCCCCATAATTCACAGCACATTTCTTCCACAAGTAATGCCAGATTGAAAGCAGTTTCACATTTGACCACAAAACCTCGTCAACTCTGCTTGAATAACCTTGAACTGATCTAAATGCCATCCTATAACTCCTTTAATAATAGTTGCTAATATTTTCCCTAATTACAGATACAAGCTAACTAGCCTGTACCTTCCTGTTTTCTATCAACTGAAGGTGGAAAAATTGTCAGATGATGATCTCCATGCAGCTAAATGCTCCCTCAACTTGCTGGTATGTCCACTTATCCCTCAACCTCTTGGGCTACTTCAAGAAACACATCATGATGACATATATAGTAGACTTATAAGTGTCCCACAGCGAACAGGTTAAACCTTTGCCCCGAAGAGAAATAGAGTTGGCATCTCAAATCCAACATGACACCCCTTCACTTTTAGACTCCCTTCCTTTCTCTCCACAAATTCTGTCAAACCTCCTGAGTTTTGATGACACTGTTTGTTGTCTCAGGGCAAGTCTTCAAATTCAATGAATAAAATCTGGAATATGAAGCGAACTCGGTGATGGTGACCACAAGTACCATCATTGATTGTCATAAAAATGCAGCTGGTTTAGTAATGTCCTTTAGGGAGGGAACTCCACCACACTTATTGGTCTGCCCTACATGTGACTCTAAACCTATAACATGTGGTTGACAAGGGGAGTGCCATAAGGATCTGTGCTGGAGCCTCAACTTTTTAATAATTCACATCAATAACGTACACGAGGGGAGCAAAAGCATGGTATTTAAATTCACAAATGACATCAAGGTAGGTAAGATAGTATGTTATGAAGAAGAGATAAGGAAGTTGCAGACAGACATAGATAGGTTGAGTGAGCATCTGGCAGATGGAGTACAATAGGAGAAAATGTGAAGTTGTTGTCTTTGGCAGGAAGGATAACAAAGCAGAGTACTTGTTCAGCAGAAAATGACTTTGGAATTCTGAAGTGAGAGGAATTTAAGTGTTCGAGAGCATGAGTCTCAAGACATTAGCATTCAGGTGCAGCAAATGACTAATGAGACACTATCCTTTATTACAAGTGGAATTGAACATAGTGAGGAATGTCACATTTCAATATACGGGGCATTGGTGAGATAATAGAGTTTTAGTCTCTTTATTTAAGGAAGATTCAAGTGACAAGTCAGAGGAGATTTTCTGGATTGATACCTTGAACACGTGGGTTGTCTTATGAAGATAGGTTTAGTTTATAAGATTTTGAATGGTCTTGACAAGAACTAGGAAGCCCTGTTTTAAAATTAGGGATCACCCTTTCAGGAGAGAGATAGAGTTTCTTTTTTACCTTGGAGGGTTGTGAAACTTTTGGAACACTGTTTCACAGAGTGGTGGAGATAGGACTGTTGAATATTTTTAAAACGCGAGTGATTAGCTTCTTCTTAGGCAAGAAAATCAAGTGTTACCGGAGTAGATCGGAGTGTGGAATTAGAAACACAAACAAATGATCAGCCATGATCTTACTGAATGGTGCAGCAGGCTCGTGGGCACGAATGATCTGCATCTACTCCGTTTCTTCTGTTTCTACTTTCCCTCCTCCTTTGAATAATAGTTTGCATACCTCAAATGAGGGAGTTTTGGAAATTTAAAACCAATGTATCAACTATCCCACTAGTCACTTCTTTTGAGACCTTGAAATGAAATCCATCATGACCTGGTCACTTGACAGCCTGCAGTTCCAACAATTTAGACCACAGAATCCCTACAGTGTGGAAACAGGTCCTTTGGCCCAACAAGTCCACAATGACCCTCAGAACATCCCACCCAAACCCATCCCCCTATAACCCACCTAATCTACACATTGCTGAAGATTATGGGCAACTTAGCATGACCAATCCACCTAGCCCGCACGTCTTTGGATTGTGGGAGGAGACTGGAGCACCCAGAGGAAACCCACGCAGACATGGGGAGAATGTGCAACCTCCACACGGACAGTCACCCAAGGGTGGAATCGAACCTGGGTCCCTGTCGCTGTGAGGCAGCAGTGCTAACCACTGAGCCACAATGCTGCCCCAATTTACTCAGTGCAACTTCTCTGATGGTCGTAATTTTCCTGAGTTCCTCCACCTCTTCCATTTTCTGGTTTATGGCTGCTTCTGGGATGTTCCTGGCATGGGGAGGCGATGGTGTAGTGGTATTATCGCTGGACTGTTAATCCAGAGACCCAGATCATGTTCTGGGAAACCGGTTTGAATCCTGCCATGGCAGATAATGGAATTTGAATTCAATAAAATATCTGGAATTAAGGGTGTAATGATGACCACGAAGCCATTGCTGATTGTCGGGAAAAAACTCATCTGGTTCGCTAATGTCCTTTAGGGAAGGAAACTGCCTTGCTTACCTGGTCTGGCCTACATGTGACTCCAGATCCACAGCAATGTGGTTGACTCCTAACAGCTCTCTGGGCAATTAGGGATGGGCAATAAATGCTGCCTAGCCAGCCATACCCTCATCCGGTTAATGAATAAAGGAAAAAAATCCACCAGTGAAGATTGACGCAAAATGTCTGGTCAACTCACCCATGTCGTCTTATTTTCCATTACCAATTATCCACACAGTTTCTATGTGACCAATGTTACTTCACTAACATTTTAAAAAGCAATTCAAAAACTCATCTCCTATTTTCATATTTCCTTACTGTTTCTTGTGTACTCTGATTTTATCCTCAACTTTTTGATCATTAATTTGAGGTGTTTTATATACTGTCCAATTGTCTGACCTGTCCTTGCACAATTACAGGACATGTCTTGGCTTTAAGATTGATACTATTTTCAACCTTTCTAGTTAACCGCAGATGACAGGTCTGTCCCTTATAACATGTCTTACTTTTTGTAATATATGTATTCTGGAATATCCCCTCAAATGTCTGCCACTACATCTCTATTGACCTATTCTTTAACATGATTCACCAATTCACGTTGGCAAACTTTAATTTATGAAAGTAACAAAAAACAAATTGCTAGAGAAACTCAGCAGGTCTGACAACATCTGTTGAGAGAAAGCATTTAACATTTTGAGTCCAGTGACTCTTCTTTAGGGCTGATTTTTTTGCCCTTATAATTACACTTATTTCAAAATTACGAAAATAGCCTCTCACCCTGAAACTGAATGAAAAGTTCAATGATTAATGGCTGTTGCTACCTAGGGGTGCTTTTGTGATGAGATTATTAATTAACCCTATCTCATGGCACAACATCAGGTCTAATACAGCCTGCCTCTGGTCGAGTCCAGAAGGTACTGTTCTAAAAGCTTTGTGTCAAAAAAAAACCGATGAAGTTGCCACTGATGCTGCCTTTGTCTAGTTTACTTTTCTAGCTAAACACATTAAATCTTTGACAATTATCACGAGTAAAGAATTAATAAGAATATTAATAAATATCTTGTGCAATATTGGGCTCCTCTAGATAGGATCTAGGCTTCAACAAGAGCACAACACTAGAAAACCATCTGTACAAAGATGTATGAATACCAAGAGAAACCTGTTGGTCAGTTATCATTGGGAAAATGCTAGCCTCTATTATAAAGGATGTAACAACAGAATATTTTGAAATACCTAATATGACCAAGCAGAGTCAGCATAGCCTCATGAAGAGAAAAGTCAAGCCTGACAAATTTAGTGAAATTCTTTGAGGTTACAAGGAGGGTAGCAGTGGCTGTAATATATTTGGATTTTCAGAAAGCATTTGGTAAGGTACCCACATTAGGATATTTAATAAGATAAGCGACCATGGTGTTGGAGGCAGTTTATTAGCATGGATAGGATAAATCAGTTTTTTTTGGAGGGGGCGGGTAGAAGAATAGTGATATATAACTAGTGGAGTGCCAGAGAGATCAGTGCTGGGGCTATACTTTACAATAAACATTAATGGTTTGGATGAGGAAAGTGAATTACTATAGCCAGGTTTGTGGACGACAAGCATACATAGGAAGAGAAGTGGGGAGGATAACACAAAGTGTCTACAGAGGCAGATGGACATGTTATGTGAGTGGATAAAAACTTGGTGGATGAACAATAATAGGGATAAATATGCGGTTATGCACTTTGGCAAGAAGAGGAGTGAGCATTATTTAAATGGAAAAAGACTGCAACATTCTACTGGACAGAGGGATTTGGGAGTCCTAATGCAGGAATCACAAAAAGCTAGCATCCAAGTTCAGCAGGTAAGAGGGAAGTTAAATGGAATATTGGCCTTTATTACAAAAGAAGGAACAGAATATAAAAACAAAGGACCTTGCAAAATAGCATTGTGAAGAGTTTTGGGCCCCTTATCCAAGCAAGGACGGACTAGCATTGGAGACAGTCCAGACTAGGTTGACCACAGGAATGGAGGGACTATCTTAAGAGGACAGATTTAGTATGTTGGGCCTGAACTCATTGGAGTTTAGAAGACTAAGCGGTGAGTATATTGAAGAGTACTTAAGGTAAATGCAAAAAAGGTTGTTTCCCCTCATAGGATCGGCAGATCACCAGCTATTTCTGTAATCATTCCAACATTCACAACATTTTGCTTTTCCAATTCAATTCTACTTCTATTTGTGGTAAATAGAAATAGTCATCAGGAGTTAAGAATAAAGGGCTACAAGCTTAAACAAAAGAAATCCAGGTGGAGGAATAAATTAATTTCTGGGTAGTGGAATGCATGTACAGCATTAATGGATTATGGCAGAGAACTAGATTGTGTTAGCTTGATCAATGGATATTGGAACAGATTGTTAAATATGGATTGAACTAGTTGAGCTCAATGGCCTACTCCTATGTTAATGTATATGCTTGGCAAACAAGGAAGGAGACATAATCTGGCACCTTTGAGTCAATTGGTAACATTCTTTCCTTAATGCTGTGGGTTCAATCCAACTCCAGGAACTTAATCAGATGGCTGGGCTAACACTTTAAGTGGAGCACAAAAAGAATGTTTCATTCTTTCAGATCAGATATTAAACCAAGGCCGCACCTGACCCAATATAAACATAAATTATCCTCAACACTCAAAAGAGCAGAAACATTCTCCATGGTGTCCTGGCAATTATTTACAGTCCAAAGCAATACCACAATAATATGAGATAACAAGGTGTAGAGCTGGATGAACACAGCAGACCAAGCAGCATGAGAGGAGCAGAAAAGCTGACATTTCGGGCCTAGACCCTCTCCACAATTAATATTACTGTCTCCCTATTTTGTGGAATTTTTGCTGTGCAACAATTTGGCAGCCACCCTGCTTGAGACACAACAGTAACCACCCTTCAAAAGTATTTAATTGATCCAAGCTGTTTGGGACATCTTGAGTTCATTGATCCCACAACCAAAACAAATTAAAACCACCATTTAGTTTACTACATTTTGGTACAGACAGTTTGGTTACCTTGACTGTCTACATTTCATTAGTACTGAATTTGTTATAATAAGCTGTGCAGCATCCATATAAAATCAAAAACATGAAAAAACGTAAGTTATTTCTTTCACATCCGACCACGATCTCACAAACCAATAAAGCAGACCCAAGTCAAATACTGTGTTCTGACATGATCGGCCCAGACACAGGTCAGACTGATTTGGGAAGGTAATACTTCCATTCATGGCAGCGGTGGGTGAGGGGGAGGAATGCTGTCGCGCAGTGGTGTTTTTCCCCACTTCCTCCTCGGAAGCGCGACGTGGCAATGTATCGGGGCCAGGCCCACTCTCCCGGGCGCCTCACCTGTTGCTCCAGATCCCATACAGCAGCTCGACGAAGGCGAAGGAGAGATTGAGCATCAGAAAGAAGAAGAGGTTCCGAGACGTGGAGTCCGACAGGATAGACCTGGCAGGGTGAGGGAGGAAGGGAACAGAAAAGATGTCAGCGGAAGAGACTTAAACGACGCGGCCCTGCCCGGTACCCAGAGCCCGGACGCCGTGCCCCAGGCCAGCTCCTCGGCGCACGGCCCTCCACTGGAGGCCGCTCACTCTCATCGTGTCCACCGGGCCATCCGTCCCGCTCGACACCTACCTAAACCAACCCGAGACCTTGCGCAGCAGGTTGAGTCGAGGCGGCTTGTACTCATCGTCCTTTATGGAGAGGGGTAACATGGTCGGTCACAGCCGCCGCTCCACGGCAACTGCACTGACTGTCGCTACTTGCCGCAACTTCCGGTCAATGCCGTACAGTGATCAGGGCGCAGGCGCAGTGCCGTACAATAGTGGCTGAGCTTCAGAACAGTCAGCGCCGCTGTGTTTCATTCATTTCTTAATGAATGATGGTCTGCTAGAAATGCAGTGGGGCCATGAGCTTGATATAACATAAACTTCTAGCGCGCATGGTATCCCTTGAGCTACATCATAGGAAATAAAAAAAAATAAATTACATTTTTCACAATGGTGAATATAATCTTTTGGGGGGAAAAAAATTGCTAAGAGTAGAATCAGCCATGTTTCCCCAGGATACAGAGTTTTGATATTTTTATTCTTTTTTTTACATTTTGGAATGTACACTAATGGAGCAATCAAACTAAAAAGTAAGTTATTTTAGAATGTTCTTATGTGTACAATATTTTAGTACTTAGACTTCAATTTTGCGCTATTAGGAGAGAACATGCCAGACCTACATCTGCAATAGAAAAAGGTTCTGCAGAATTGTCAAAAGGAATAGAATGTTATGAATGCAAGACCCACCACTCTACCATCAACACAGTTCATCCTCATGATAAAATTACAATATATAGGCTGCAATCATTTATAATGATCATTGTTTTATAATTAATACAATTATAGCAAAGTTTTAAGTTGTAAACTAATATGGTTAAACTATTAACTTTCTAATCTGATTCATTCCAGTGATGCAGCCATTGCTAAAAATGGCAACACTTATTGCCCACCTTTAGTTGCCATTAAGGAGAAGTGTGAGGCCAACTGAAAAAAAATGGGTTAGAGTAGTATCTAAATAGAATGTGGAGGAGCAGAAATTTGGGCTTTCAAGAGAGAAATGATTGAAAATTTCTAGACAGGCACAAAAATAATTTAAAAAGTTAACAGACTTTTTTTTAATCACAATTGAAATAAAAGTAAAAGTTATGCTACCGTTTATATAGTCTTTGTTGGACCCCATTTAGATTATTGCATTCATTTCTGGCATTACACTACTGGAAGAAGTTTACAGTACAGATTCAGCAGAATGATAATAATGCTAAAAGGGTTAAATTATGCAGTTTAATTGTATTCACTTGAGTTTATAAGATAATTAAATTTTCAGTAGTGACTGAGTCCAGAACAAGGGACAGTAACTGTAAAGTGTGACTTGTCTGCCATAATGGAAGGTAAATAGATTTTCACAGAAAGGTTGGTAGATATAGAGTCATAGAGTCATACAGCACAGATGCAGACCCTTTGGTCCAACCAGCCCATGCTGATCATAATCCCAAACAAAACTAGTCTCCCCTGCCTGCACTTTGCACATATCCCACCAAACATTTCTTATTATGTGCTTATCCAATACAGTGGGGAACTGGAGGAACACAGCAGGTCAGGCAACATCAGAGGAGCAGGAAAGTCTATATTTTGGGCCAGGACCCTTCATTAGGACTTATCCAATTGTCTTTTGTACGTTGTAACTGTATCTGCATCCATCACTTCCTCTGGAAGTTCATTCCACACACTCTGTGAAAAAAAAAGGTCCTCATAATTTGAACACTTTGTCCCAAATTGCTGTTGTGACTAGGCTGATAGAAAACTTAAAAAGTTAAATTGACTGATTATTGTTACATAAAATTGCAGAACTGGGTGGGTTGAGGGAATTAAGCAATAGAGCAACAATTATTTAATTGAACATCTGAATCGGTTTGATGGTTTGGATGCCTACTTTTGTTCCTATGTCCTTGGGTATGGCTTGCCAGATCATTTCAGAAGGCAGTTCAGGGTCAACCACATAGTGTGGAACTGGAATGATATACAGGTCTGACCAAGTAAAGATATCTGATTTTCCCCCTCTAAAGTATACTAGTGAATCAAATGAGGTTTGATTGCAATTTGAGAGTTTCATAACCATATTTGCTGATACCACCTTTTTATTCGAGAATTTTTAAACTGAATTCAAATTCTCAAACAGCCGAAGTGGAATTTGCAGTCCTGCTCTCTGGATTATCATCCCAGGCCTCTGGATTACTAGTCCAGTTTAAAGTTTTTGAGAAGATTTGTAGCTTAGGTTGTGGATGAGGTTGTAGACTTGCTCGCCAAGCCAGTGTGTTTGATTGCAGACGTTTCATCACTCTGCTAGGTAACATCATCAGTGCACCTCTGGTGAAGCATTGGTGTTCTGTCTCGTTAGTTATTTATATGCCTCAGTTTGCTGTGCTGGTTGGCATTACTTCCGGTTTCGTTTTTCACTGGTTTCTATATCGGGTCCAGTTCAATGTGTTTGTTGTTGGAGTTTCTGTTGGAATACCAGGCCTCCAGGAATTCCCTGGCATTTCTCTGTTTGACTTGTGCTGTTATGGACATGTTGTCCCAGTCAGATTTGTGTCCTTCTTTGTCTGTGTGCATTGAGACAAGTGAGAATTGGCCGTGTCTCTTGGTGGCGAGTTGGTGTTCGTGTATCCTTATTGTCAGTTTTCTTCCAATTTGGCTAATGTAATGTTTCTCAAAGTCCTTGAATAGTATTTTGTATATTACATTAGTTTTATTGGTTGTGGGATTGGGATCCCTTACGTTCATCAGGAGCTGTTGAAGTAGCTGTTGTTGGTTTGTGGGCTACCCTGATACTTAGGGGTCTGAGTAGTCTTGTGGTCACTCTGATATGTCCCTGATATACAGTAGGGTGACTATTGTGCCTGGCCGTGTTGTGTCTTCTTGTTGTGGTCTGTTACAGAGGTAATGGCGGATAGTGCTATTTGGGTATTCGTTCCTTTTAAAAACTCTGTATAAGTGTTCCTGTTCTGTTTTGCACAATTCCTGTGCTGCAGTCTGTTGTGGCCCATTTGAATAATGTCCTGATGCAGCTCTGTTCATGGGTGTTGGTGTGGTTGCTGGAATAATTAAGTATCTGGTCCGTTTGTGTTGTCTTTCTGTATGTGCCAGTCTGGAGTTCCCCGTTGTTCTTACGTTCTATCATTATGTGTAGGAAGGGTAGTCGGTTATTTTCTCCTCTTCTTTTGTGAATTTTATTCCGGTATGGTTGTTGTTTATGTGTCGGTGGGTTTCTTCTAGTCTTGTGCATTTGATAATCATTAAGGCATCATCTACATAGAATTAATTGAGAAAACAAACATTTACATTATAGAAAGCCAAAACAGCAAATCATTAAACAAGAGGAATAAACTTAAATACTTTCATGACTAGGAGACAGTAAGGAGTGTAGATGCTGGAAGCCAGCATCAATAAAAATGGAGCTGGACAAACACAGCAGGTCAGACAGCATCAGAGGAGCAGGAAAGTCAATATCTTGGGCCAAAACCCTTCGTCAGGACTGGGGAGAGTTAGGGGAGCCCCGAAATAAATAGAGGGAGGGGGGTGGGGCTGTGGAAAGGCAGTTAAGAAAGGCAGGATACAGGTAAAGGGTTATAGTGATTAGTCAGTGGGAAGGGTAAAGTGGATAGATGAGTAGGAAGATGGACAGGTTAGGACAGGTGAGGGAGGCAGGACATGGGATAAAGCTGGGTGTAGAGAGATTTTGAAGCTGGTGAAGTCATTCAGGCTTTTTGGGCATACAGTCCTTGTACACCTGTATCCCTCATAAGGATGGCCTAGAAGCCCTCTGCTCCTTCCTCTCCAGTGGGCCAACCAGTCCCCTTCATGTGACACTCTCATTCGCTTGGCAGAACTGGTCCTCACCCTCAATAATTTTTCCTTAGATTCCTTCCACTCCTTACAAACCAAAGGAATGGCCTTGGGCACCCACATGGACCCAAGTTATGCCTGCCTATTTGTAGGATTCGTGGAACAGTCCCTCTTTCGCAACTCCACCAGCACTATCCATCACCTCTTTCTCTGTTATATTGATGACTGTATCAGTGCTGCCTAGTGCTCCCGCGAGGAGCTCAAGCAGTTCATCAACTTTGCTAACACCTTCCACCCTACCCTCAAATTCACCTGGATCATTTCTGACATCTCCCTCCCCTCCCTGGACCTCTCCATCTCCTGAAACTGATTTATCACTAACATCCATTTCAAATCCACTGACTCCCACAACTACTTTGACTACACCTCCCCTCACCCATCCTCCTGTAAAAATGCTATCCCATACTTTCAGTTCTTCCCCCTTCGCCACATCTGCTCCCTGGATGAGACATTCCACTCCAGGACATCCCAGATATCCTCATGTTTTAGAGCCGTGGTTTCCCCACATCTGTAATTAAGGATGCCCAACTGCATCTCCCCCATTTCCCGCACTTCTGCCCTCAAACCCCACTTCCCCACAACAATGAGGATAGGGCCCCCCCTAGTCTTAACGGACCAGCCCACCAACCTCTGAATCCAACGCATCATCCTCCAAAGTTTCCGCCGCCTACACTCAGACCCCATCCCTGTTCGCTTTCTGCAGGGACCGTTCACTTCGCGACTCTCTCATCAGCACTACATACCCTACCAACCTGTCCACCACACCCGGTACCTTTCCCTGAAACCGCAAGAGGTGCAACACCTGCTCCCACACCTCCCCTCTCATGTCCGTCCAAGGTCCCAAACGATCCTTCCAGATCCAGCAGAGCTTCAACTGTACCTCATCCACCCTGATTTATTGAGTCCGTAGCTCCCAGCGTGGTCTCCTCTATACTGGGGAGACAAAATGCAGACCAGAGGACCAGTTAGCTGAGCATCTGAGTTCTGCACGCATCAACCAACCTGACCTTCTGGTTGCCATCCATTTCAATTCCCTCTCCCACTCCCCTGGCAACATGTCAATCCTTGGCCTCCTCCACTGACAGAGTGAGGCCAAATGTAAACTGGAGGAACAACACCTGATATTTCACCTTGGGAACTTAAAGCCCAAGGACCTGGATATTTACTTCAGCAGCTTCAAAATCCCTCCACACCCAGCCTTATCCCATGTCCCACCTTCCTCTCCTGTCCTAACCTGCCCATCTTCCTACTCACCTATCCGCTCCACCCTTCCCACTGACCAATCGCTATAACCCCTTACCGGCATCCATCTCTCACCATCCTACCCACCTTTCCCCGGTCCCAATCCCTCCCTCTATTTATTTTTGGGGTCCCCTCCCCTCCCCCTCCCCCTCCCCAGTCCTAATGGAGGGTTTCAGCCTGAAACATTGACTTTCCTCCGTCTCTGATGCAGTCTGACCTGCTGTGCTTGTCCAGCTCCACGTTTATTGACTCTAAATATTTTCATGATCCATAAGACCAAAAGACATAGGAAGAAGAGTAGGCATTTGGCCCCTCGAGTCTACCCCACCATTCAATAGGATCATAGTTGACCTGACATTCCTCATGTCTACTTTCCTTTCTTTCCCCATAAGCACTGATTCCCTGACTTACCAAGAATCAAAATCTTAGCCTTAAATAAACATATGGACTCTACCCCTGCAGCTCTCTGTAGCAAGGAGTTCCAAAGACTCTCAACCCTCAGAGAGAAGAAATTCTATTCGGCTCAGACTTAAATTAGCACCCCTTTATTCTGAGGCTGTGCCCTCTGGTCCTAGCCTCTCCCTTGAGGGGAAACATCCTCTCAGCAGTTGCCCTGTCAAACACCTTAAGAATCCTATATGTTTCAATGAGATCATGTCTCATTCTTCTAAACTCCAATGAGTAGAGTCTCAATATGTTTAACATTTGCTCATAAGTCAATCCTTCCATACCAGGGATTAACCTGGTAAACCTCTTTGAACTGCCTGCACTGAAATGATACATTTCCTTAACTAAGGGGATCAAAGCTGCTCACAGTACTTCACATGTGGTCTCACTAGCACCTCGTACAGTTGCAGCAAGACTTTCCTATTCTTCTACTCCAAACCTCTAAGAAATAAGGGCCACTGTTCCATTAGAGCTTCTGGTTACCCGCTACACATGTGTGCTAGCTTTTTGTGTTACATGCACAAGTACCCCCAAATCCCTTTGTGTTGCAGTTTTGTGCAATTTTTCTCCACTTAAATAATATTGTTCTTCTGTTTTCCCTTCCAAAATGTACAACTTCTCACGTTATACTCCATTTACCAAAATCTGCCCACTTACTTAATCTATCAATATATCTCTGTAAACTCCCCTTTAGTAAGGGGAGGTCATGTCTGACAAACCTGTTAGAATTCTTTGGAGAGGTAACAAGTAGGTTAGACCAGGGAAACCCAGTGGATGTTATCTATCTAGACTTCCAAAAAGCCTTTGAGAAGGTGCCTCACGGGAGGCTGCTGAGTAGGGTGAGGGCCCATGGTGTTCGAGGTGAGTTACTGGCATGGATTGAGGATTGGCTGTCTGACAGAAGGCAGAGAGTTGGGATAAAAGGATCTTTTTCGGAATGGCAACCGGTGACAAGTGGTGTCCCGCAGGGTTCAGTGTTGGGGCCGCAGCTGTTCACTTTATATATTAATGATCTGGATGAAGGGACTGGGGGCATTCTGGCGAAGTTTCCCTATGATACGAAGTTGGGTGGACAGGCAGGTAGTACGGAGGAGGTGGGGAGGCTGCAGAATGATTTAGACAGTTTAGGAGAGTGGTCCAGGAAATGGCTGCTGAAATTCAACGTGAGCAAATGTGAGGTCTTGCACCTTGGAAAAAAGAATACAGGCATGGACTATTTTCTGAACGGTGAGAAAATTCATAAAGCCGAAGTACAAAGGGATCTGGGAGTGCTAGTACAGGATTCTCTAAAGGTTAACTTGCAGGTTGAGTCAGTGATTAAGAAAGCGAATGGAATGTTGTCATTTATCTCAAGAGGGTTGGAATATAAAAGCAGCGATGTGCTTCTGAGACTTTATAAAGCTCTAGTTAGGCCCCATTTAGAATACTGTGTCCAATTTTGGGCCCCACACCTCAGGAAGGACATACTGGCACTGGAGCGTGTCCAGCGGAGATTCACACGGATGATCCCTGGAATGGTAGGCCTAACATACGATGAACGGCTGAGGATCCTGGGATAGTATTCATTAGAGTTTAGAAGGTTGAGGGGAGATCTAATAGAAACTTACAAGATAATGCATAGCTTAGAAAGGGTGGACGCTGGGAAGTTGTTTCCGTTAGGTGGGGATACTAGGACCCGTGAGCACAGCCTTAGAATTAGAGGGGGTCGATTTAGAACGGAAATGAGGAGACATTTCTTCAGCCAGAGAGTGGTGGGCCTGTGGAATTCATTGCCACGGAGCGCAGTGGAGGCCGGGACGTTGAATGTCTTCAAGGCAGAGATTGATAAATTCTTGATCTCGCAAGGAATCAAGGGCTACGGGGAGGGTGCGGGTAAGTGGAGTTGAAATGCCCATCAGCGATGATTAAATGGCGGAGTGGACTCGATGGGCCGAATGGCCTTACTTCCACTCCTATGTCTTATGGTCTTAACATGAATCACTTAAATAATAATGCAACTTTGCCTTAAATAAAACTTATTGGTAGAGAGCTATCTCTCTCTCTCTCAACCTGCCTTTCCACCTATTTCTGTGTCATCAGAGCTAGAGTACAGGAACTGGACAGCAACAAGTTCTGACCCAATATTATTCAATACATTTTCTAAAATTGAATACACCCATTCCAAATTGAGTAAGAGCCACCAATGTGAAAACCACATCAATTAATTCAGTCATGGGCAATTGCAAGGTGGTTTATCATTGTCACCCAGGAGCACATGTGTATTTAGAAGGCAGGGTGTGCAAACAGATTTTCTTGGAGGGATCCAAAGATGCAGAGGGTGGCAAGAGGAGTCATTGCTGGAGATGCACGAACTATGATTTGCAGTGTAAGAAAGGACTAAGCCAATTTTCTGCCATCCCAGAGAGTTCAACAATAGATGAGATGTGTTGGTGGATAAGGAATGAGGAAACACTCACAGGTTCAGTCATGGAGAATACTGTTAAGAAATTGAGTTTGGCGATTTTGCTTGAGCCAATGTTATTATGAAAATTATTGCTATAAATGTCACCTTGAAAAACTTTGTAAAAACAACAGTAACCAAGAGTTAAAATGAGTGGCTAAGTGATAAATTTGGGCATATCAAGTATAGTCTTCCATGTAAGGTTAGTTGTCTGCTTTTTCTAAAATAACTAAAAAAGACATTGAATTGCTCCAAGGTCACGCAGCAAATTCTAGACAAAAATTACCTCATTTTAGAGGGAATAACAACCATAAAATAAATGTAACATATTAACTTTTGCGGTATTATTACTGTCCACCATACATTCCAGATAGGTTTGCTGTCTGTAAAATAGATCCAAGTGTGAAATTGTGACCATGTATTTTCACATTCTATTTGAAATATTATGAACTTTGTAGACACTTCAAAAGAACACTGGTGGACTGACAGAATAACTGGCAGATTAAATTTAAAATAGAGAGAGGTGTGAAGTGGTAGGTTTTGTGAGGAAAGAGGAAGCAAGACAATATTCTAAAAGGTGTGGAGTACATGAGAGTCATGTCAAGGGGAAATGGGAATAATATACATAAATTGGAGAAGGTGGCAGGGCAAGTTGAGAAAGTGGTTAAATAACTGTGGTATCTGTCCTGAACTTCATAAATAGGCATAATAGTACAAAAACAAGGACGTTACGATAAACATTTATAAGCATTAGTTCAATCTCAGCTGAATCATGTGCCTAATTCTGGACATTTCACCTTAGGAAGTACGTGAAGGTTCTATGGAGAATGCAGAAAAAAATCAAGATAATGTTTTAGGAAAGAGTTGGGTGGATAGATTGAAGAAGCTGCAGTTGTTCTGCTTAGAAAAGCTTAAAAGGTTTCGGAGAACAGTTTAAAGTCACGAGGTCTAGAAAATAGAGACTCACTTTTCGTATTGAGGATAAAGATTGAAAACAGAAAAGCTGGTTTATGGTGAACAGTAGGAGAAAAACAGCAGCCACACAAAAGCAACATTCAGAAAATCCTTTTTTTATGTAGTGGACGGTTCGCATCTGGAATGCACTCCATGAGAGAGCGCTGAAGACCAATTTAATCGTGACTTCCAAAACGCAAAATTAAAACCGAAAGAACTGCGGATGCTGTAAATTTTTAAAAAAACAGAAATCGCTAGAAAAGTTCAGCAGGTCTGGCCGCATCTGTGGAAAAGTCACTCAACCCGAAATGTTAAATTTGATTTCTCTTCACAGGTGCTGCCAGACCCGCTCGTTTCAGGTTGAGTGACTTTTCCACAGATGCGGCCAGACCTGCTGAACTTTTCCAACAATTTCTACTTTTCTTACAAAAAGCAACACGCACATGACAATTCTGTACAGCTAAAGGGGAAAAAGCGCGGTGTGGGCCAAAGAGCTGAGTTGCTAACGAAGAGTATCGCCACAGACATAACTCTTGCCCACTTACCAACTACTATTGAAGTTGCATTTGAGAGGCGACGGACTATGATTACGCGCAGTGCCAGCCCACGTGACGGGAGACCGCGCAGAGCAGGGACTCCTGCGCGTGCGCTGTGCCGCCCCATGTGACGGGCGGTGGGAGGAAGGAAGGGCTCAGGTGTAGCGTTGCTGCGCGTGCGCAATGCCGTCCCAGGTGTAGCGTTGCTGCGCGTGCGCAATGCCGTCCCAGGTGTAGGGGTATCTACAGAGGGGGATGGTGCGCGTGCGCGCTATCGGGCTGCGTGACAGCCCCCTCCCCGTCCAGTCGTGCATGTGGAGTAAGGGTCGCTGCGGGTTATGAGGTAGGTTGCGGATTGTCCA
Organism: Ginglymostoma cirratum; assembly: GCA_024137785.1. Taxonomy (NCBI): domain Eukaryota; kingdom Metazoa; phylum Chordata; class Chondrichthyes; order Orectolobiformes; family Ginglymostomatidae; genus Ginglymostoma; species Ginglymostoma cirratum. The sequence goes on along the minus strand of JAHRHZ010000058.1, from coordinate 13,760,671 downwards.
GCTCTTATAACATTTCTCCTCTGCTCTTTTGTAATGAAGCCATCGCCAGGCTCAGAGGAGTGGGTTTGATGAGTGTGGGCCTCAGGTCTCCCCCCGAACGGCTCCAGCCGGGTTTTGCAGTTAATGGCGGTGCAGCCTCGTCAATGAATACGTACGTCCCTCTTCCTCTGTCTTGTCGGGATTTCGCCCTGTGAAATTCTCGCAGTCAGTAAATAAAGGGTGTATGTCGTGGTTTGTTTCTGATTGTAATGTAACTCGAGTTTAATTTTTCCACTTTCGCACACTGGGGGTAGTTTCTACTGTTGCAAGTAAATGCTTCCGTCCAAACGCAGTCAGTGTATTCTTACTAACAAATATTAGACGTTCAGGTATGAGCTCTGAGGGCGCGAGAAGTAAATCATTGTCTGATGTACTCAGCAGCTCTGAAAACAAAGTCATAACTTCCAAACGTATTCAGTGCTGTGTAATCTGTTCTTGGTTTTGCTGCTTTGATTCGATTTGATGCCCCTTGATGAATGTTATTTAGTAACAGTTTTGGTTAGCTGCCAGGGTGGCTTTGTTCCTATTATTGGCTATCCGACCTGTTGAGTAGAAAATGCCGTTCATTTATTCATTGCAAAATAAGTAATTGTAATGAAAAACGTCTGCATGTTGATCAAATGGATGTGGATAAATTTCTGAAGAAGGGTCCCGACCCGAAACGTCAACGTTCCTGCTCCTTTGCTGCCTGACTTGTTGTGTTCCTCCGGCTCCAAACTGTGTTACAGCTACATTTGGATAAAACCCTTATTGTAACCAAGCTATGGCTAATCGGTGATTTTAAGTCGGCAGAACAGTGATTCCTGCTGGGACACGTGGATTTAGGGTGCTAACAGGATTGGGTTTGGTTGTGATTTTCTTTGCGATTTGTTTTTTTGAATGTAGGTGACACTGGCTTGGCCATCATGTATTGTTCATCCCTAATTGCACTAAATGGAGAAGGTATGTTGCAATCTTTGTGGTATAAGGACACCCACGTTGTTGGTAGGGGCAGAGTTCCAGGATTTTAATCTAGCAACAGTAAAGAAGCAGCAATATAGTTACAAGTAAGGATGATAGGTGGTTTGAAGGGAACTTGCAGGTTGTGGTGTTTCTGTGCATCTGCTGGTCCTGTCCTCCTTGGTGGTGGACGTTGTAGGCTTGAAAGGTACTGTTGAAGAAATGTTGATGAGTTACTGATGTGCAACTTGTATATGGTACATATTGCTGCCACTTTGTGTCAATGGAGTTACTCTATGCAGAATTCCTAGCCTAAAGGCAAAGGAGTAACTGGAGAGAGAATAGGGCTCCTTAACAATCAATGAGGTTGACTGTGTGTGGAACAATGTGAAGATGGGAGAGCCTGCAACAGTAGGAGACTCGCCAACTTTAAGGGCATTTAAATGGTTGTTGGATAAACATATGGATGATAACGGAATAGTGTAGGTTAGATGGGCTTCAGGTTGGTTTCACACGTCAGCACAATATCGAGGGCTGAAGGGCCTGTACTACGCTGTAATGTTCTATGTTCTACGTCTTGAAAACAGTTGATCTTATAGAAGAGGAGGTGCTGGAAATTTTAAAAAGCATAAAAGTAGATAAATCTCCAGGACCTGATCAGCTGTATCCCAGGACATTGTAGCAAGTTTGGGAAGAAATTGCAGGGCCTCTAGCAGATATTTGTTTCATCTGCAACCATGGATGAGGTGCTGGAAGACTGGAGAGTGGCTAATATTGTGCCTTTTTTTAAAAAAGGCTGCAAAGAGAAGCCAGGGAACTATAGACGAATGAGACTGACATCAGTAGTTAAGTTGTTGGAGGGGATTCTGTGGGACAGGATTTACATGCATTTGGAGAGACAAGGACGGATTAGGGATAGTCAGCATGGCTTCATGCATGGGAAGTCATGACTCGCAAACTTTGAGGTTTGTGAGGATGTGACAAAGAAGGTAGAAGAGGGCAGAATGATAGAAGTCTACGCGGACATGAGCCAGGCCTTTGACAAGGTTCTGCATTAGTAGTCTGGTTAGAGTTAAAGTTAAATCACATAGGATTCAGGGAGAGCTTCCCAATCGGATACAAATTGGCTTGACAGTAATAGACAGATGGGGGGGGCAGGGGGCGGGGGTAGGTAGGTGGGTGGGTGGTAGTAGTGGTGGTGGTGGTAGTAATAGAGTGCTGTTTTTCGTACTAGAGGGCTGTGACCAACAAGTGTTTCGCAGGGACTGGTGCTGGATCTGCTGTTGTTTGTCGTTTGCATAAACGATTTGGATGGAAATATAGGAAGCATGATTAGTAAGTTTGCGGATGATAGCAAAATTGGTGGTATAGTAGATAGTGAGGAAGGGTATGTAAGATTACAAAAGGATCTTGATCAACTGGCCCAATGGGCTGAAGAGTAGCAGATGGAGTTTAATTTAGATAAATGCAAAGTGTTGCATTTTGGTAAGACAAACAAGGGCAGGACTTGTCCAGTTAATGGTAGGGCCCTGGAGAGTGTTGTTAAACAGAGACATCTAGGGGTTCAGGTGGTTCTTGAAAATTGTGTCACAAGTAGACAAGTGGTAAAGAAAGTGTTTAGTATGCTTGTTTTCATTACTCAGACCATTGCGTATAGGAGTTGGGACGTCATGTTGTGGTTCTACAGGACATTGGGGAGACCACTTCTGGAGTACTGTGTACAGTTCCGGTTGCCCTGCTATAGGAAGGATATTATTACGTTGGAAAGGATGCAGAAAAGATTCACAAGGATGTTACTGGGATTGGAGGGTTTGAGTTATAGGGAGAGGCTGGATGGGCTATGTCATCTTTTTTCACTAGAACATAGGTTGAAGGGTGACATTTTAGAGGTCTGTAAAATCACGTGGAGCATAGATAAGGTGAATAGCAAAGGATTTTTTTCCCCCTCTGGTTGGGGAGTTCAAAAGTTAAGGGCATAATGTTAAGGTGAGAGGAGAAAGATTTAAAGAGACCTGAGGAGCAACTTTTTCACGCACAGGGTGGCTCGTATATGGAATGAACCTCCAGAGGAAGTGATAGATGCAGGTTCAGTTACAAATTTAAGTCATTTGGACACGTACGTGAATGGGAAAGGTTTAGAGGGATACAGGCCAAACGCAGACAGCTGGGATTAGTTTAGCTTGGGAAACCTGGTCGGTATGGATGAGTTGGACCTAAGGATCTGTTTCCGTGCCATATGACTCTGAATTGCTATTTATATGGCTGGTCTTGTTCAGTTTTTGGTCAATAGTAACTCCAAAATGTTTATAGTGGGAAATTCGGCAATGATAATGTCCCTAAGTCTCAAGGTATGGGCAGTAAGATTCTGTCGTCACCAACTGGAAGTGCTCAACAGTTCAGGAAACATCTGTTAATCATGATTCAAAGTTAACTTTTCTGTTCCTTCATCTTTGACCAGATTGTCCTCACGAGCAATGTGCCAATCAATGCTGGTTCCATTCTTCTCTGCTAATTATAACCAGAGAATTGTCTGCAGAGGTTTCTTATCGTACGAGTGCGCTATTTATTCTGGTGACCCCATCCCCCCCACCACCACCACTACTTCACCAAGGATCTAGCCCTGACCCACTTCTATTTCTTATTTAAATGCAACATCATCTGAAAAGTGTAAATTTCCACACACAGTGACAAAACCCTTCACAGTCTTTAAATGATCAGACTGCTTGTCTCGCGTCCTGTACTAAATGTCCAAAAAAATTACTCTAATTATTGCAACAACTAAAGCCGTTGTCTTCAGTTCACACATCAAACTCCCTTGCCATTGACCCCAACTCTGTCCCTGGCAACTGAAGGTGAACCAGACACTATCATATTTGCCCCAATTATGCTCTTCTGACTATATTGTTGTTCTAGTCTTTCATGGGATATTATTGTTTGTTGTTTCCCCCTTGTCCTCCCTTAGAAGCTGCTGGCATTGCCATTCACCATCTCTGATGAGCTGCATGACCCCATGGTTCCTCCTGCACTTAGTCACTGGACTCAGCCTTGTCTGCTTCGGTCGGCCTCAACTTGGTGCATAGAAATCCTGGTCTACTCGGCACAGAACCAAAATATTTCATAAGATCAAAAGCTGCTTTGGCCTTACTTTGTCTCTTTGCATTTGGCAGCATTCATCCAGTGGGTTCATGCTATCCTCTATCTCCTCTCCTTAGTTATCATTGCTACCTTGGAGAAGAGGAACGTGCAATCCTAATGTCAACCAAAGTTTAGGAACTGCTGTTCTAACAAATCCTAAGATCTCATGTCTGGTGACAGCAAGCTGGAAAGGATTAAAATGCTTTTTTTTTTTTAGAAAGACGTATTTGTTGTGTGTAATTGCTTTTTCTATTGAATACGTTTTTATCTTCGGTTTATCTTTTAGCATGGTGCTAAAAAAGAATTTTACCTTGGATGCTGCAGGTGAGTGGGTTAGGATCTTGCACATAAATTACAAGAGTGTTTTTTGAATATTACACTAAGAAAGTATCTTTGATATCCACAGATTTACAAGACGATTTATTGGTGGTGGGATACTTCCCTCTTATTTAGTGATGGCTATTCTAATTGTCTTCATTGTGGGAGCTGCTCTGACGACGTTATTGCCCAAAGTTGTGGAAAGTGGTGCTGTTGTCCATAGGGAGCAGGATAACCAGAGAACCGACATTCAGAATTCCTTCACCATTATCATGCAGTCTTACAACAGGACAGACCTGCTTCTTAAACTGCTGAATCACTATCAGGCCATTCCAAATTTACACAAGATCATTGTGGTCTGGAACAGTGTTGGAATAAAACCACCAACAGACTTATGGGATTCATTGGGACCACATCCCATCCCTGTTCTCTTTAAAGAACAGACCGCAAATAGAATGCGGAACCGACTGGAGCCAATTCCAGAGCTGGAAACCAAAGGTAAGATTTCATGGAAATATTAAAATTTCATCAGTCTTAATTGAATTTGGTTTTAACCTATTATTCCTTTCCCAGTACAAATAGGAACTAAAATTATTTGTGAGAATCTGTAACTGATGTCTAATTAATTAAAATTTTACTTCTGCTCCCTTTCCTTTTATGAGGTATCTTGTTGCCCATTTGTAAGCTTTGATCTGGCATTCAATGAGTAAACCTAAATTTGAGTTATGGTGTGTAGATTGTGATGTAGACCTATTTATCTTTAAAATGAGTCAAGGACATCAAGCTTATATTACTACTATTACGATTAGAATTCAGTCAGAAGTCACATGACACCAAGTTATCGTTGAACAGGTTTATTTGAAACAGTGCCTTCACCTGATGAAGGAGCAGCGCTATGAAAACTTGTGATTTCAAATAAACTTGTCAAACTATTGTCTGGAGTTGTGTGACTTCTGACTTTGTCCATCCCGTTCCAACATCAACATCTCCACGTCATGATTAGAATTGACAAAAGTTAAGAGCGTAAGACGGAGGAAAAATTGGGCCTTTCAGCCCATTGACTCTGCTCCGCCATTCAGTCATGGCTGAGGAGTTTCTCAACCCCATTCCCCCGCTTTCTCCCCCTAACTCTTGATACCCTTGACAATCAAGAACCTATCTATCTCCATCTTAAATATACTCAGTGACCTGGCCTCCACAGCCTTCTGTGGCAGCAAATTCCATAGAGTCACCATTCTCTGGCTGAAGAAGTTTCTCCTTATCTCCATTCTGAAAGGTTTTCCCCTTTACTCTAAGGCTGTGCCCTTGGGTCCTAGTCTCTCTGACCAATGGAAACCTCTTCCCAACGTCCAGTCTGTCCAGGCTATTCAGCATTCTGTAAGTTTCAATTAGATTCCCCCCTTTCTTCTAAACGCCATCGAGTATAGACCCAGAGTCCCTAAATGTTCCTCGTGTTCAGCTTTTCATTCCTGGGACCATTCTCGTCAACCTCCTCTGAACCAGCTCCAGGGCCAATACGTCCCTGGGATTTGGGTCCCAAAACTGCACACAATACTACATATGTGGCCTGACCAGACCCGTATAGAGCCTCAGAACTACATTCCAGTTTTTATATAAAAGTTCTCTCAAAATAAATGTCAACATTGCATTTGATTTCCTGACTACTGACTCAACCTGCAAGGAGAGAATCCTGGACTAGAACTCCCAAGTCTCTTTGCAGTTTAGACTTTTGAATTTTCTCCCCATTTTAGAAAATAGTCCATGCAGGTATTCTTCTTACCAAAGTGCATGATCTCGCACTTTCCCATGTTGTACTCCATCTGCCACTTCTTTGCCCACTCTCCTAACCTGTCCAAATCCTTCTGGACTCCCCACATCCTCAAACTACCTGTCCCTCTACCTATCTTTGTGTTGTCTGCAAACTTAGCCAGAATGCCCTCAGTTCCTTCATCTAGCTAATTAATGTATGAAGCGAAAAGTTGTCGTCTCAACACTGACCCTTGTGGAACACCACTTGTCACCGGCTGCCATCCTGAAAAAGACCCTTTTAACCCCACTCTCTGCTGCCTGCCAGACAGCCAATCTCCTATCCATGCTAGCACCTTGCCTCTAATGCTATAGTCCTTTTTCTTACTCAGCAGCCTCCTGTGCAGCACCTTGTCAAAGGCCTTCTTGAGTCCAGGCACACAACATCCGTTGGCTCTTGGTCTAACCTGCTCGTTACTTGAAAGAAGTCTAACAGATTTGTCAGGCATGTCCTCCCCTTGATGAAACCATGCTGACTTGCCCCAATTTTACCATGCAGTTCCAAGTATTCAGAAATCTTATCTTCACAATGGATTCCAAAATCTTACCCATGACTGAGGTTGGGCTAATCGGCTTATAATTTTTCATCTTTTGCCTTACACCTTTTTTAAACGGGTTTAAAACAGGGTCATGTTAGCAATTTTCCAGTTGCCTGGGACCCCCCACCCCCAACTCTAGCGATTCCTGAAAGATCACCACTAACGCCTCCATTATCTCTGCAGCCAACTCCTTGAGAACTCTGAGGTGTAGTATATCTGATCTAGCTGATTTATTCACCTTCAGGCCATTCAGTTTTTCTAACACCTGATCCATAGTGATGGCCACTATACTCAGCTCTGCCCCCTGACTCTTGAATTTTTGGGATATTATTCTTGTCGTCCACTGTGAAGACTGACTCAAAGTAATTATTTAGTTCTTCAGCCATTTCCCTGTTCCCTACTACTGTCTCTCCAGCATCGTTTTCCAGGGGTCCAATGTCCACTTCTTGCCTCTCTTTTGCCCTTTTTATATCTAAAGAAACTCTCTCTGTCCTCCTTTATATTATTGGCTAGCTTACCCTCATGTTTAGTCTTCTCCCTCCTTAGTTTTTTTTTGTTGCCCTCTGTTGGTCTTTGTAAGCTTCCCAATCCTTGAGTTTGCCACTGCCCTTCGGCACATTATATGCTTTCTCTTTTGCTTTTATGCTATCCCTGACTTCCTTAGTCAGCCATGGTTGCTTCATCCTCCGTGTACCATGCTTGTTTTTTTGAGGGATGAATTTTTGCTGTGTCTCCTGAAATACTCCTAGAAACTCCTGTCATTGCTGTTCCACTGTCTTTTCTGCTAGGCTCTTCTCCCAGTCAATTCTGCCCAGCTCCTCCCTCATGCCTCTGTAGTTGCCTTTATTCATCTGTAGTGCCGTTACCTCTGATTCTATCTTTTCCTTCTTGACTTGCAGAGTAAATTCAATCGTATTATGATCACTGCCTCCTTAGGGTACCTTCACCTTAAACTCCCATTATCAAGTCTGCTTCATTGCACAACACTAATCAAGTATTGCCTGTTCCCTCGTGGGCTCCACCTCGAGTGGCTCCAAAAAGCCATCTCACTGAATTCCACAAATTCCTTTTCTTGCAGTCCGTTACCAAACTGATTTTCCCAGTCTACCTGCATATTGAAATCCCTCATGATCACTAACTTTGCCTTTCTTACACACCTTTTCTGTCTCCTGGTGTATCTTGCGCCCCAGCTCCTGACTTCTGTTTGGAGGCCTGTACGTAACTTCAACTATGGTTTTTTACCTTTGTGGTTCCTCAGCTCTACCCACACAGATTCTACACCATCTGACCCTAATTTGTTTCTTATAATTGATTTAGTTTCATTTCTTATTAATAAGCCAACCCCACACCCCCTGCCACCTGCCTATCTTTTCAATAGGATGTATATCCTCAGATATTCAGCTCCCAGTCCGGATCCCCGTGCAGCCATGTCTTGGTGATGCCCATCACGTTACATCTGCCAATTTTGATCTGCACCACAAGCTCAATTGCCTTCTTACTTATACTGCGTGCATTCACATTTAACGCCTTCAGTCCTGTGTTAACTGTCCCTCTTCTCATTGTTATTCGTTTATTCAGTACGCTTGAAGTTTGATTCCTAACCCTTTCTAAATACTGTCCTATTGTGTCTGGTGTTGGAGACGTTAATAACCTCTCCTGGGTTCTCCTTCCCTGTCATTTTATTTTCATATTTTTCCATGCAGTTGAATCCACCCCTCCACCCCAACCTGCTGCTTTGTTCCCCACCAGGGGAAGTTTTACCCTTCCCTTTCCCCAACCCTCTACTTTAAAGTCCTGTTGACCAGCCTATTTATCCTTTTCACTTGAACATTGGTCCCAGCTCAGTCGAGGTGGAGACAGGCCCAGCGCAATTTCCAATACTGATGCCAGTGCCCCATGAAAAGGAACCTCTCTTTCCCACACCACTCTTTTAGCCTCTTGTTTGCTTCCCTTATTCTCATGTCCCTATGCCAATTTGCACGTGGCTTGGGCAGTAATCCAGAATTTATAATCCTTGAGGACCTGTTCTTTAATTTTGTTCTTAGCTCCTGATAATCTCTGAACACGCCCTCTCTCCTGGTCTTACCTGTGTTGTTTGTTCTGACATGGGCTATAACAACTGGAGCCTCCCCCTCCCTCTCCAGTATCCTTTCAAGCCGGTCAGAGATATCTCTTACCCTGGCACTGGGCAGGCAACACACCATGCGGGACTCTATCCTGCTTACAAAGGATACAATCTATTCCCTTGATTATAGAATCTCCTATAACTACCACTTGTCTTTTTGCTTCCACCTCTTGAATGGCTCCCATACCACGGTACAGTGTTCATTTGGCTCATCCTCCCTGCAGCCCTTTTCCTCATCCACACAGGGAGAAAGTACCTTGTACCAGTTGGACAAGGTCAAGAGCTGAGGCTCCTCTGTTCCTGACTGCAAGATCCCTCTATCTGCCTCGCTTGCAGTCATCCCCTGCTGTCCCTGGCCACTGACCGATTTTGAAGTACTTAATCGATGAGGTGTGACTGCCTCCTGAAACACAGTGCCCAAGTACTTCTGCCCCTCCCAGATGTGCCGCAGTGTTTGAAATGCAGATTCCAGCTCATCAACTCAGAGCTGAATTTCCTCGAGCAACTTACACTTGCTGCAGATGTGGTCACTGCCATTCGCAATGGGACCAGCCAGCTCCCACATAATATAGCTACAACACATCACCTGTCCAGCTATTTCTTCTCAATTACTTTATTGAGTTAATTAAATTTATTGATACTACTTTGCTGTGTTTTTTTTTCCAAATTTGGAGCAGATTTCCTCCTAGCCAATCAGGTCACAGCCTACCTGTGACATCACTCCAGTTTTCTTTTGCTTTAACTTTAGCAGATTCCTCATTATGGCAAAAGAGACAGGAAATAATCATTTTGGAATGACCAGAGCAGAAACTATTCACTCGGGAACAGAAACTGGTGATTTGACCTTCAAACTTGCTTCATCTTCAGCGAGACCTTTGTCATCTGGTATGGTCTCAACTTCTGTTTCCTGTTTGTCCCCCACAATCCAAAACTCCTTTTTATGTCAATAATCTGTCTAACTCTGCCTTTTAATACATAATCCAAATGTGGCCTAGCATCCACTACTTTTTAGGAAGGAAAGTTCTATATAGTAATGATCCTGTGAGAGAAGAAATTCTACTGACCTCCATCTCTCAAATTATTAAACTAAACTGTTGTGATCAGAAGTCATTAAAAGGACAGTATAAATAGGTTGAAGATGCGTTCCTAGGGAGAATGGTGGTGAGACATAACAGTGAAAGATCAGGCTAACCCTAACAATATTTTATCCTTGTGAAATACAACTATATATTATTGTAGAATTTCTGTATACAGTCGGAATATTTGTATACTTATGGAGCATTTTAATGCATTTTTCCTTTTCTCTTTCAGCTGTCTTGATGCTTGATGATGATATCTTAATTAGTGCCTATGACCTTGATTTTGCCTACTCTGTTTGGCAGGTATGCTTCTAAATATTTTCCATTTGGGTACTTGCATTCTGTTTGAATGGAAAGTTGCACAAAGGAATAAAGTAAATCTTGTTAAAAGCCCATGTTAATTACCTACACAATACCTGAATAAATGGAAAATTACTTATAAAACCAGCCTTCCTGTTTTAAGTATCACTGTGATTAAATGTTTCTGACTGGCTGGATATTTGCTTGCTTATGCTGAAGGCAGCTTTTTGCAACTCCTTCTACCTTAATTTAGTGTATTGAAAAGAAATGTTGCTTGAAGCAAGACAGTATCAAGACAGAGGTGTCATCGTGATATCATTGGACTAACAATCTAGAGGCTGAGACAAAGAATCTGGGGACACTGATTCAAATTACATTATAGTAGTTGGTCGAATTTAAAATCAATTCATTAATAAAGCTGGGATTGAAAGCCAGTCTCCAGAATGGTGCCATGAAAGTATCGTCATAAAATGTTCCCTGATGTATTTTTAGTGAAGGAATGCTTTTTATTTGTGAATGTTGCTAGCTCGTGCGGCATTTATTGCTCATCCATAATGGTTCTGGAGGAGGTGCTGTTGGGCTGCCTTCATGAACAGCTGCTATCCTAGGTCGCTAGAGACATCCACAATGCTATTGGGAAGGGAATTCCAGGATTTTGATCCAGCGGCAATGAAAAAGGTTTTATATAGTTCAAAGTCAGGATGGTGTGTGTCTTGGAGGGAAACTTGTGGGTATTGGTGTTTTAAAGTGCCTGCTGTCTGTGTCTTTCGTGGTGTTAGAAATCACAAGTTTAGAAGGGATTGTTGAAGGAATCTTGGGAGTTACAGCAGTGAATCTTGTAGATGTACACAGTACTGCCACTGTGCGTTGGTGGTAGAGGAAATTGATGTTAAAAGTGGCCTCTTTTGTCCTGAATGATGGCAAGTTTCTTCGGTGGAACTGCAGCCACCCAGGCAAGTGGAAAGTATTCCATCATACACCTGACCTGTGCCTTGCAGATGGTGGATAGTTTAAGGAAACAAGTGCTGAGTTAATGCCACAGAATTTCTAGCTTCTGACCGGCTGTTGTCACCACAGCATGTGTATACCTGGTCAGTCGTAAACCCAAGGATGTGTACATTATGGATTTCAGCAGTAGTAATGCCATTGAGCATCAACTGGTGTTTCTTTTGTTGGAGGCGGTGATTGACTGAGTGAATGTGACTTACTACTTTTTAGCCCAAGTCGGAGGCTGTCCAGGTCTTCCAATATGTGGACATAGACTGCTTTAGTACCTGAAGAGTCACCATGGTGCTGAACATTGTACAGTCATTAAAAAAATAGTCTCCACTCTGACCTTATTGGAAGGAAAATCATTGAAGAAACAGCTGAAGGGAGACGGGGTGTGGACTCTACCCTGAGTGAGTCTTGCAGAGATGTCCATGGATTGATATGACTGACCTCCAACAACCCAAACATCTTCCCTTATGCTTGAGATGACTGCAACTAGTTTTTCTTTTAGGGCTCTTTAATGCCGTACTTGGTCAAATGCTGCCTTGATGTCAAAGGCAATTGCTCCCATCTTGCCACTAAAGTTCAACCCTTTGTTTATGTTGGACTGAGACTATAATGAAGTCAAGAGTGGAGTGACCCTGCCAAAACCCAAACTGAGCATCAGTGAGCCGGTTGTTGCTCAGTGAATGCAACTTGATTTTGTCAATGACTCCTTCCATCACTTGCTTATGAAACCAGTTGAATTCATACCTAGCGCAAAGTGTTGTTTTGGAGGTCAAGGATCTCAATCTTGAGACGTTTCAAAATTCCTCAAGGTAGTGCCTATGCCAGACCAAACCATCTTAAGCTGCGTTATCAATTACCTTCTTTCCTTCTGAAAAGTCATCACATACGTGGGAACGCTGTAAGATCCTCCCTAAGCCACTCTCCATCCTGACTTGAACAGAATCACCATTCCTTCATTACGTCTGGATTAAAATGTCCTGGAACTCCCTTCTGAACAGTGCTAGGTATACCTGCACCAGATGACCAGATAGACTGAAGCAAATCAAGAAGGTAGCCAAGCACCACCTTTCAGTTCTGAAGAAGGGTCACTGGACCCGAAACATTAATTCTCATTTCTCTCCACAGATGCTGCGAGATCAGCTGAGCTTTTGCAGCAATTTGTGTTTTTGAAGCTACTGAAATGTGGTTGATTTGTATATTCCCAGTCTATCTCCATCCTCTTTTCCAAGAGGAACACTCCTAGATTATCTTTCATCGCCAGTATGTGAAATTATCATGCAAGAGAGAGTAAAATGAAAATGATCCAAATTTCTTGATGCCTCTCAGAATTTGTGCTGTTTGATTAAATTGGTGATTCCAAGGCAACTATTTTATATATTCCATTTGAGTTGCCAGGGCTTAGTTGTTATTAATTTTTGTTTTTAAACGGTTTAGTTCTGTCATGTCCTTTCTTTAAAACCATTTTTGCTCCATGGAAGTGTGTTGGGTATTAAAGACAAAAAATGACAGTTGAATATTGATGGAGCAACCACATCATACAGGAAGAAACAGAAACTAATTTTCTCTATTTTGTTAAAAATTAGTGCTCCATTACAGGGTATTTATGAAAGAACACTACAAAAACTGTGACAAAGCACACGTGTCCCCCATTCATTTCTCGCTGTCCTAACCTGAATTCAAACTTGCAATGGTATCAACAGTCAGATACATATGCTGGGCTGTACAATGCTCCCGATATTTAACCATGTGCTGCCCAGTTCCATCATGCATGTACTGAATTTGGGCATTATAAATTTGATTTGTTGTGGTAGTCTGATGCTTGTCTCCTGTAAGCTATCTGGACTTACATTGTATGCCTTATTCTAATTTAACTTTGCCTCAGCCTGATTTGACTAGTTGACAGCTGAAGCTTGATTATGTTTCTTCAATATCCCAGTAAATAAATTTTGTGTTTTGACTTAATGGTATACCCCTGGTGATCTGTCACTAGTGTCTGCTGTAAGCTTTGTTTCCATTTCCTTTTGTTTTCTCCCAAACCACTTCCCTTTGTTTTCCCCTAACCCATTCCACTTTCCCTGAAAAATTACTGCCATCAGGCGGATTTCAGCTTCTAAAATTCCCTGCATCTCTTTCACTAAGTCAGTCTTCACCTTCATTTTCTTTGCCTGTTTGAGAACAGAGTCCTGTTTTTAATTTTACCCTGAATATATGTATTTACCATATCTCTGACTCTGGCCTGTTTTGTCACTGTTTATTTGTTTGGCTTTCATGGTTATTGCACTAGATCCTTCTACATCTGTCCTGGCCCTTTCTGACACTTCTGGATTGAGTTCAGCCCAGTTTAAACTGAATGACTCTCCTGGAGATACTTCAAACTGTATGGGTTTTACTGTCCCTCGAGAGCAACTGAACTCCTTTGGCTCCTGGTCTCTTTGCCGCATTCTACTGACTTAATTTGTGACAGTTCATTCCCCAAGAAGTAACAATCCCTGACATTGGCAAGCTTGGGACTGCTTCCACATTAACCACAACCGTAGCAAATTCACCCTATAAATGCTAACCCGTGATATCCCTATATTCTTTGCCAAGAGCCCTTTTATCAAAATGCTGAAATTTAATTCACTTCCAAACAGAGAATTTTTTTTTTTTTTTTTTGTTCACTAGAAAGGTCTGTGGGCATCCAGAATCTAGGAAAATGCTGACTTCTGTCTAATTAAAATAAAATTAATTCACGGATGTGGGCGTTGCTGGCTGGGTCAGCATCTGTTACCTATCCCTAGTTGCCCTTGACGGGGAGTGGTGAGATGTTGCCTTGATATGCTACAGTCCATTTGCTGTCGGTAGACCCACGGTGCCGCTAGGAATGACAGTCCAGTGTCTTGACCCAGTGACCTCGAGGATTCCCCCATGCTAACTTCTCATCCATCACAAGCATTGAATATCCAAGGGTAATGATTCTGTCTTTATGGTAATGGTAATGGTCATTGGTTGGCACGATGTCATTTGCCACTTGTCAGCCCAAATCTGTACATTTATTGTCACTCGTGCTACATTTGGGCTTGGGCTGCTTCAGTATCTGAGGAATCATTGCTGATCAGAGGGAGTTGTTCTGTGCTGTTCTATGACTTCAGGCCTTATTGTTTAACAATGAATCAGTCTTGCACCAAGCTCTTAAACTTGTTACAGCCAGTTGAGATGATGGTGGTTGGTGGGTGAGGTGGGGAGGGAGGCAGAATTCAGGGCTCCCCTCTTTTTATTTTGTTTTTGGACTTGTTTTTGGTCAGTCATAACAATTATCTTTATATTGTTTCTTTCTTAGCATAATATCGCACTTCAATTAAACTTGATTAACCAGATCAAAAATAAAGAGACCAGTTTCCTTGAGTGAAGTTTTATTATCCAGCGCCACACCGCGTCCCACCCCTCACCCCCTGAAAAATGATCAAAGAAACACAAACAAAGAAACAAAAATGGGGAGGGAAGGGTATCTGGTACAGCCAGGAATGTAAAGGCAGCTTACGGTTCATTAAATGTTCTGAGTTGCAAAAACAAAACCTAAGTGCTAACTGCACAGCCACTGTACTGTTTCCTCAGGAATGGTGAAGCTTGCAGATATGTTTGATTTCTCAATCAACAGAAGTTTTTTCCAAGTTTTTTTTTCACCAGCACTAGGTTGCTGAGAATGAGATTGTGACATGGAGCGAGGAGCTTTTTGTGTTCTTACTGTGTTCAGTCCTTTTTGCTTTCCCTCCCTTTGTTGCTCAAAGCACAAGACTGAAACATACTTTCGTTGTATTTTCTTGGACTATTTCCATTGCTTTTTCCAAACTGAGCCTTCTGCATATAACCTTTCATCTCCAGTATTGTGTAGATATCCTGTAAATGTGAGTCAAACAATAGATTTGAATTTCTTGATAGCTTACGGAGCTTCAATGCCTGATTTAAATTTATAATTCCAATGTTGCTGATTTTATATATTCCATGTGAGTTGCCTCCTTGTCAGCTGATCACAGCAGCCAGTTTAGGTCAGCAATGTCTTTTGCAAAACTGTTTTTGTCCTTGAAAATATCAACTATTAAAATCAGTTGATGAAAGTGAAATATTGATGGTCAATTTTCACTGTGATCATAACACTGGAAAACAAACATTAATAGATGTACTAATTTCACTAGAAGTTATACTGAGATATTTTGGTTCAGTGGTTAGGACACTCTTATATTCCGTCCCACTCCCCGCACCTGTTTTCCCTTTCAATTCTATTAATGTATCCAACAGTTGCATTTCCACTTTTGCCAGCTACCCTCCAGTATGCACATGAAGCTGTTGGCTCACTTCTTAACTGTGGATGTTATGCGCTTGAACTTGATCTTGTCACATTTGAGACAAGTGCATATTTAAGTACAGCTAGCACAATAGCAAAAAGAAGCACAAAGTTTCCAATTTCTTTATCTTCAAGCCTTATCTTGTGGACTCTGGTTTATTTCACAGATCAGCAATTGAGTTTAGAAACTTCCTGGGCTGAATGACTCACTGTCATATTCTGTGGTAAACTTGTAACAGCAATTTACTTTATAGAGTAAAGCACCCCAAGGTGCTTCATAGGACTATCAAACGGAGCAGAGCCATATTAGGAGATGGTGACCAAAAGCTTTAACCGAGAGGTTGATTTTTCAGGCAAAGAGGAATTCAAATCTTGGGACTTTGATAGGAAACCATGGGAACCAGTGGTAAAGAAAATAAAATCTGTGATATTGCGAAGAATAGAACTTGACCAGCACTGAAATCTAATGGTCATAGGACTGGAAAAATCCATGGAAATGGAAAGGGAAAAGGCTGTGGAGGATGTCAAATCTAAGCTGCCATTCTATATATTGGCCCCCCAACGAGTGTGTTATGAAATCTTTATGGACTCATGAAAAGAAAAACAACACAACTGATCCCTGCTGAAATGAAAGCATGCTGTAGACAAAAGTTACAATATGTTGAAATGTAAAGTTTAGTAAGATGATTGTTAAGAAGAAACCTCATCAAGGTATATTAAGTAGGTAGGTGGCAAACCAGGATTGTGGTATTAGAAAATATGCCTTCATTTGGTAAGCAATAAATTTAAAGATATCACTGAGAAGATTTTCTTTACTCTGTGTTTGTGTTTCAGCAATTTCCAGATCAAATTGTCGGGTTTGTTCCCCGGAAGCACATCACAACTTCTTCAGGAATTTACAGCTATGGCAGTTTTGAACTCCAGAATGCACTGGGTGGAAGCGGTGACCATTACTCCATGGTGTTAATTGGAGCTGCATTTTTTCACGCCAGTTACCTTGAGAAGTTTAAAGTTCAACACCCAGCTGTCCACAGCCTAATTGACAAGACCCAGAATTGTGATGACATTGCAATGAATTTTATAGTTGCCAAGCAGACTGGGAAGCCATCGGGAGTGTTTGTGAAGCCAGTGGACATGAGAAATCTGGAAAAAGATTCCAATGGTGGCTTCAATGGCATGTGGCATCGGGCGGAACACTTGCTTCAAAGGTCCTGGTGTCTGAATCAGCTGGCTGCTATCTATGGCAGCATGCCTCTGAAATATTCCAACATTATGATCTCTCAGTTTGGGTTCCCCAACTATGCAAATCATAAAACAAAAACCTAAAGGTGCTGAACAGTTGCTGGTGTATCTGATGCTATTACAGATTTTTGGAGAGTGGATACTGGAGAGGGAGATTGACCTAATGTTTGCAAACAGTGATTCATCTCCTCTGCCTGTACAACAGAGAAACATGCAATAGGAATGAATCTCTTACTTCAACCATTTCAGTACAGGTGCCAACACTGAAGCAGATACCACTGAGTATTGCCATTTTTTCTTTTTGCAACTTCTGTAACCTTGTTGGTAACAGTCTACAATTCTACAGAAGCTTTGATTTTTTTTTTTCACTTTTTTCGTTCAATTATCTTTGCTGTTTTTGTCTATACGAAATGCAGTCATGTCTTGATCAGCTGCTGGCGTTATTGACTAAGTAGCCAATTTCTGGACTATTGTCTCACCTTTTAGAAGTGATTAATGATGTACCTCATCCACTACTAAAAGACTCTAGAAAAGGTTGTGCCTGCATCACACTGTTTCCAGAAATCTACTTTTTCACTCCTGTCTTGTGTATTCTTGACTGTACGTTGCTTTTAATCAATCTATTGTACATGTACATTCTCAGGATGCTATGAGATGTATACCTTTAATGAATAAATATCTCAAACTCTACAAATGCAGAATCATCTCTCTCTACATGTCCTGTTTATACCTTGGGAGAAGGAGAAAAGTACTGTTTGTGTTTGAAATTAACTCCTATTTGTTCTCCGTTTCACATCGTTTCTGGCAGCCAAACCCTGCTAATAGCCTGGATTTATCTTTGTTCTGACTGTAGTTAGCTTCTTTCTCTGTAGTCCCAGCAGTGGCCATCACTTTGAACCTGGTACTGCTACAAAGCTGCCACTCACTGGCTGTTTGTACTGGGGCATTTTCCCCACGAAGATGGAAGTCTCACCCTTGGCCAGTTAATGCCTCGTGAAACATTAAATGGCAGTGGGGCAGCCGCTATCAGTTGGAATGCATTCCCTACTACACTGGTTGGCAAGGCAAGAGCTAACCCCATGTCTGATTTTGGTTTTGAAGATTGAAGCGGTTATTGATAGCAGTTTGGACAACATTACTATAAAGGCACTTCAGAATGCAATTGAAACAAAAAACTTAAGTCATAATTTCGTTGTAAGTTATCTGGATATTGCAGTGGGAAAAAAATTGGAATGTTTTTGAAGATTCTTCACGTCATAAACATGTAGGAGTTATAGCAGGGTTATTTTCAGAAATTATACAGTAGAGGCAGTGCTCAGGATAAGGAGGAAGTTCTGTACACAATAAATCAGAATTTGTTATTTTGCTTCAGAGATAAAAGGTACTGCAGATGCTGGAGAATCCGAGATAACAAGCATGGGGCTGGATGAACACAGCAGGTCAAGCAGCATCATAGGAGCAGGAAAACTTGACGTTTCGGGCCTAAACCC
>JAHRHZ010000058.1:13706833-13741939 GCA_024137785.1 Ginglymostoma cirratum | reverse complement strand
GGGTTTAGGCCCGAAACGTCAAGTTTTCCTGCTCCTATGATGCTGCTTGACCTGCTGTGTTCATCCAGCCCCATGCTTGTTATTTTGCTGTCTGGCTTGTACAATGTCTGTATTACAAGCATTGACCACAAGAGGTCTGTCTGACATCTGGTAGGAACCACCAATATTAAGGCATCAAATTGACTTGTTTTTAATTGTTGACTATTAAACAGCTGACTATTCATTTTGGTTAATTATCTAATAATGAAGGGGTTGCAAAAGATGGCGAACACAAATTGGGACAAGACCTCAGCAGCAATGAATAGAATTAATTAAAACTGAAGAACCTGGCAGCGATGATTATGGTGGGATTGATGGAACGCTGCTGGTGTTAACACCATGTGCTAGAGTAAATTGAGAGAAAGCAAGGTGATCATCAACCACACAACTTTTTCATTCACCTATTGTCCACAATACCTGAAGTAAAGGATAAAAGCTTGTGTTTGGGGAGTCCTTTCCTAACTGCAGGGCATTAAGTATTTTACAGTCAATGAGCTACTTTTGAAGTGTTGTCATTGTAATGCAGCAAGTGCAGCATTTGGTTTGCACACAGCAAGGTCTCAAGCAACAAAGAGGGGATGGATAATTTTTGTGGTGTTGCTTGAGGAATAAATATTGTCCAAGACGTCCCTTAACACTTGCCTATATATATAGTCTTCCACTGTTGCTAAGTTATCAAACTCATCTGGTATCTTGCAGTGGCTGACCAGGAATTCCCTCCAAACACTGGCAAGATAGAAACCATTGTTTTCAGTCCCTGCCCCAGACTCGTTCCCAGCAACCAATATCTTTCTCCATGGCTACAGTCTGAGATTAGGCCAGCTTGATTGCATTGTGTCGTGTTTGACCCTGACACAAGCTTCTGGCCTCCTAATCAAGCTTCAATAAGAGTACCTATTTCTACCTCTGTAATATAGCCCTGTTTCAGCTGATCCGATGAAATTACCATTCATGCTTCATTTCTTTTAGTAATGACTATTCAAATGCCCTCCTGACATTTTAACACATTTAGCTGTCCTGCTCCGTAGACCTGAGATCATCCAACACTCTGCATCTTGTGTCTCCACTTGTACCAAGTGCCTTTTACCCAACACCCCTGCATTCACTGGTCCTTGATCCAACACCATATTGAATTTAAAATCCATATGCTTGTTTCCAAATCCCTTCATGGCTTTTTCCCCTCTACCATTGTAATCTGCGGTCCTGCTAAAAATTTAAATTTCTCTAATTTTGATCTCTTGAGCATAATAGTTTTAATTAATTCACCATTGATGGAAGCATCTTTGATAAAGAAGAGGATTAGACTTGGGAGTGATTGGGAGGGCTGCTGTATAGGACGAATTCTTCCAGTTTTCAATTGCTGCTTGCATGGTTGGGTGATAGAGATTGGGCAAGATCTGTCAGGTAATTAACAAGGGAGATCATTTCTCTTTATCGTATGAAATTATGGCCCAGATTGTGCATAATTGTTTAATTTAGGCTTGTTTACTTTGGGTTGCTTGTGATTGTTTCATGTATGATTTGGAACAAATTGCAGAGTAAAACTTGAAAGGCAGAAATGCACGACTGAGAGTTGATAACTCACGAAGCAACTTAAATGGAGGAAAAAATCCCAGATGGCTGTCATTCAACTGCTTTGTGTAGTACTAAACTGTTCAGATTAGGGAAGACCCAAATTCAAACTGTCATTTATGATAGATTGGCTGGTGATCTACAGGACAGTGGGGGAAGGAGAGTGGGAAACTGTTGGGGTGGGTAACTTTATCAGTCCTTAAGTAACCTTATCAGTCTCCGTATCTGATTCAATTAGCTGAGAGCAGAATAAGACACTGGGTTATGCAAAGGTCAAATAGACTATTTCTAGACACAAAGATTTGATGCAATCTGTTTGGATCTTAGTATAAAGTTCTGGAGATTTGTCAAGTTGGCTGTTCTCATCTGTGTGGAATGATGAGTTATATGATCAAATTGTGTGCCTTTTTTTAAGGTTCATAGTTCACGAAATTTATAGCAAGAAACAACCATGCATCCAGCTTTTTCATCCTTTTGAACATTGTGTACATTTCAGGTGGATTTTTATGCTATTTTTATTAGAATTCAGTTTGAGTTGGTAACTGGGCAGGATTAAATTTAGGGGAATAATTTTTGCAGTTTTTCTGTTTCTGGTGAGAATTTCCACATTCAATGTTTGGAGCTGACTTCATAAAAGCTTTTGAACAGGAAATAAGTGAATGTGTGGAAAGTAAAATTTAAGAGGATATGGGGAAAAAAAAATCATTGTTGGAATTAACTTTGATTTAACACTGGTTTCAATTTCTTAAATTTCTATGCTTTGTTTGCATTAAATTACATAAGTCATAAAATGTGATAACCAATAAGGAATGGTTGTGGTTTTTCTGAAGGTTGTAATTTGCAAGGAACTTAAGTGAGGACCGAAGAACAGTAATTTTTCTTAACAGACTTGCTGTTTTCATAAATCACATATATAGTCTCAATACGCTTTCATATTTGAATTGTGTATCCCTATATTCAGCTCTCAACTCTGAAATAGCTCAGTATGTGAGAGGACATATCAAAGAGCTGTAGATATAAATGACCAATTTGTGATTCTAGATACAGAAAGCTATTAGGAGGCAAAGGATATTTTAGCTTTTATTCCAGGGAGGTTTGAGTACCCCAGTGAGAAAGTCTTGTTGTAATTGTGCCGGGAGTTGATGAAACCTTGCCTAGAATACTTTGTGCGAAGTTTGTTTTGGTACTGAAGAAAGAATATAATTACCTTACGTGAAGTGCAAAAAAGGTAGTCTAGATTGATTCCAGGAATTAGATGGCTTTCCCATAAGATATTATTGAGTAGTAGGGGCCTAGACTGCCGCATTTAGATGGAGAGATCGTCTGATTGAAACATGTAAGATTCTGAGAGGGTTTGGCAGAATTAATGCTGAGAAACTTACCTAGAGGTCTAGAACCAGATGACATGGTATTAAGATGAGAGTGTGGTCATTTAAATCCAAGATAAAGAGAAACTTCTTTATTCAGAAGGTTATGAACCTTTTGGAATTCTCTCCCCAGAAGACTGATTGCTCAATGAGTAGATTCAAAGCTGAGATTAATAGATTTTTGAAATTGAAGAAGATATAAGGATTAAGCCGGAATGTGGAGTTGAGGTTAAGGATCAACCATGTTCATATTAAGTGGTGGAACAGGCTCAAGGGAGTCTTGCTTCCAGTAAGCTTGAGAGGATGTTCACATTTTTCTAGCATGGCAGGTTGGAGGTGCTATAGAGCAGGTGTGGAAAATAGCCCTTTTCTAGTATTCTTTTTGTAGATACCATCTCCCTTTCACAATTTCACTTCTCCTTCCTGACTTCTTTGCTTGATTCCTTCTGTACCATTACCTCTTCCTTCTTTTCCCCTCCCCTCCCTTTTCTTCCTGCTCTTCTCCTGGCTGTTTTTTGATCCACAGAACTCATTCCAAAATCTAGGTAATTTTTTTGTAGGCTCACAAGTAATGCATCCACTATCTCTATAGCCACCTCTTGTAGAACCCAAGATGTAGACCACCAGGTCAAGGGGGCTTATTGTTTTTCAGTCCAGCTAATTTCCTCAGTACTTTTTTTGTTAGTGACTTTAAGGCTACTACTTTAATAGTACCGTTCAAGATTTGTCCCTTCCTGTCTCACACTACTAACTTTTACCCATATCACCACACTGAGAACTTGATATTTCTTTTTTGATTAATAAATCCCTCTTCATTTCAAGCCCAATACCTCTTCCACTCCCCACCATCCTTCAATGCTTCAGTTTAAAGCCCTGCTAAAGCTGTAGATGTAAAACTTATTGGGAGACTTGTCCTGACCTAGATTAAACGGAGCTCATCCGAACATTTAGACCTCTCTTCCACCAGTAATCATCCCAGTAGTTCATAATCAAAGCCCTTATCTCCAATACTGACCCTTGAGCCATGCGTTCAACTCATTGAACTTTGTTAAGTTTATGGTAATTAGTTCATTTCTCATAATTCAGAGAGTATGACTTTGGCCTATTAACCCTAGCTCTGCTGCCTCATTCAGCCAAATGTCATGCCTTATTCAATCTTTATTACTCATTCCTATGTAAATCATGATAGCCTCCCTCCCACTCCAAGTTCTTTACCATCACTGGATGCTCAACCTTTGGAGCAGTCATTCATGGCTGCAAAGAACAGATTCCATTCCTCTGACTACATGTTCCTTTACATACACCCACTTGAATGCACTTTAGATAGGACATGAAGGCTTAAGCGAAGGTTCATAAAAGGATTATGTGAATAGTTTCAGGATGAGGAACTTGGCTATGAGAATGGATTGGTAAAGCTGTGTTGTTTTTCTTGGAGAATTTTGAGATGACTTAATAAAGGAGATGGGATAGAACCATGGGATAAAGGGGTTGAGAACCAAAGGACAGAAATGTAAGATGATTGTCAAAAGCTCCAAAGGTGACACAAGGAAACACTTTTCTTGCCAGTGACTATTTAGGATCTGGGATACACTTCCTAAGAGAGTGTTGGAAGCAGATGCAGTCGGGGTTTTCATAACAGAATTAGATAAACATCTGAAGGTTTAAGAAAATTGTGTGGTGATGCAAGGAAAGAATGAGCAGTAGGATTAACTGAAAGGCTTTTGATGCACAGTTAAGGGGCTGAATGGTCTCCTTCACAGTGACCCTTTTTCTATGATGTTGTGTTCCTTTTGCTGATTCATGCATGGTGTACCAAGAAGTACACCTTTTCACATACATAGAGTTTAAAGGCTTCTTTTTACTTTTTCTCAAATTTCATTTCTTTGGGAATTTTTTAAGCACTTTTTGTCAGTGGAAAGCATACAATAGTTTGTCATTTTTAACTATTTCACAACTGGTTTGCACAAGAATTACTGCATCATCTGCCTTTTTCTCATGATTCACTTCCTTCCTGAATTTTGGGGAATCACTAGTAACTAAAATACCCAAACTCATTGGTAACTTTTTTTGTTCTGCATTTTGTATTGTCCAGTCTAGTTCGCTGATTTGGTAACTTGAAGCAACTGAGTTTCTGCCTAAGATCTGTGCAGGAAGGACAATGGGAATCATACAGTAAAAGAATATGCTGGTTATTTGTTGCTATTGCTACTTTTCCTCAGCCACTTCCCTACTTTTATACTCTATTCCTGCATCAATAAATGTCAAAATTAGCAATGTTTCATGTACAGTCTCGCTAATTTTGACATTTATTGATGCAGGAATAGAGTATAAAAGTAGGGAAGTGTTACTGCAACTGTACAAGGCATTAGCAAGACCATACCTGAAATATTACTTACAAGTTTCGCTAGAGTAATTCCAGAGATGAGGGGATTACCTTATGAAGAGAACTTGAACAGTTTAGACCTAATACTTGCTGGAGTTTAGAGGAACAATAGGAGTTGTAATTGAGGTGAACAAGATGCAAAGGTGTTTGGCAAAGGAGATGTAGAAAGGATGTATCCTTGTGAGCCAATCTAGAATGAGAGGTCATAGTTTTAGGATAAAGGATGGCAGATTTAAATCAGAGGAGAAATTGATTCCCCAAGTGTCATGAATCTGTAGAATTCACTACCCCCAGAGTGTGGTTGATGCTAGGACATTGACTAAGCTTAAGGATGCAATCGACAGAGTTTTACATAGTAATGGTTGGAAGAGTTGTGGAGAGAAGGCAGGAAAGTAGAGTTAAGATGAGATCAGCGATGATCATATTGAATGGTGGAGCAGGCTTGAGGGGCTGAATTGACTGCTCCTGCTTCAAGCTCTTACATTCTTGTATACGTAAGTCACATTGAGTAAATAGATGGTGAGTGATAAGGAGTTGGTATGAGTTTAGTTTTTAGCATGTTTAAGTATTTTCTGACAGGTATTTTTATGTATTGCATTTTTTTTGAGCTAAAGGGTATCACTATGATATTTATTAGTGATGAAATGCAATGGATATTACATCAACCAATTTTATGTTTAAACTAGTACAGCACATTACTCAGATCACATGCTGCAAATACCAGACTTTTCGTAGATTCATTATTAAAATATTAAAAAGCACACATTAGCAAATTTCCCTTGTTTTGAAAGGTCAACAGGCCTGAATTAAGGTAGATTTGAGTGCAGCTCCAAGACCTGGCTGAGGTTGTAAACGATGAATGTGGATCAGTCTGAACATGGTACTGAGTTAGCAATGCTGTTAGGTAGAGATATTGCTAAAACAAAATGTAAGCGCATATGATTTGGACATAGTCCTTGCTAGAATTAGTACTCTAAGAACAGGTTGTTATTGGCCCTCAGGTATTTATGATGCTAGTAGAAATGGAGGTGATGCTGGAAGAAATGGAGACTGCTCTATGCAGACAGCCAGCTCAGATATTTTACAGATCATTGGGATTTGAGCTTATAGAAATCTGTGTAGATGCCGGGATTTTAATGAAAAGACAGTAAATCAGAACCTGGAAAGAGTGGGTTCATTTGTTCTTTGGTTATAAGCAAGTTGCTGGCAACAATTATGATGTACTGTATGACCAGGTAGAAGTGGTAAAACGAGTATTAAAGAATCGCAGCATATCTGTTGACGAAATGTTTATATCTCTCCAACTTGATTAAATGTTTGAGGAAATCACAAGGTCTGTTGATAATTAAACTTAACAATGTTCCTGTGCTTCTAATTTTTGAAAATGGTTGTTGCTAAAGTCTGTCCTGTGGGATTGGCAGGTAGATCTTGTGTGAAATAATGAATAGGTTGCATTTGCGTTGATGGAGGATAAGCTCACACTTTGAAAAATGTTGGACTTCTCTGATTTAATAACGAAGCTACTTTTCAATTACAGACTTTTACTAAATACTTTGTGTTTACAAATACATTAATTATATTTAAATTATGCCAGCTGCTATGGTGGGATTTGAACCCTGTGTCTTCAGAGTCTCTGTCTCTGGATTTAGTGACAATTAGCTGCACATACCTAATTAAGGTCTCAGAGGAAAAGCCAGTGGGTAGTGGCACTTATGTGGGTGTCAAATGACTACCCTCACCTTGAATATATTGTTAGAGGAAAGCCAGAGGCCAGTAATTGGAAATTTTATTTACCGTCCCTGCATAGTCTCAATTTGATTGAGTATTTTAAAAAAAATTTTGAATACATCTCACTGAAATTTTATTTGTCTTTGAATGTAGTAATTCCAAGGCTGCAATCTAGTCAGAATGGTGTTTTTATTGAAGCACAGCATGATTGCCATTGCAACTGCAAATGGATACATCTTGCTGTTCAACAGTGTGTTCAGAACAAGAGAAATGCTTACATATCCCAAGTGAGTCTTGTCTTTTAATTTTGAAATGGGAGTGGTACTCCTTTGACATTGATGTTTAGTACAGGATTGTCTGAGTTTAACCCTGCCAGCTTGCAGGGGTTGCTTGCAGAAACTCAGTGGAGAGAGGTATGTTTTGCAAAGATTTTCAGGCAGGCAAACACATTTTCTCTTTCCCAATCATCCGTAAACTTATTGCTACATTACAGCATATAAACAGAACAATCAATTCCTCAAGCCAGTTCTGGTGGTGTTCTTAACAGGCCATTTAGATTAATGCAATTCTGCAGCTTGCTGTCCATATCCTATTTTGTGCTGGTTGAGCTGGTCATAACTGCTTTTCTGCATGTCCTCCTTGCTATGAAATGCTGTTTGTGTTTTGTGAAGCTAATTTGGAGCCATTGCAGAAGTTATCAAGCTAGGCATAAATGTACAATTCAAGTTCTAATAATGGATGGAATTGGAATTATTCCAATTTTGCTGTGTTTTTCTGCCTGGTAAGTATGTCACCTCTCATGTAGGACCACAATGACAGTTTGCAGGTCCAAATAATATCACTAAATATGACTTGGGTGAAGGAAGGGAAAGCATTGTAGTTAAACTTGCAGATGCTGCAAAAATAGTTAATGTTGTGAAGTTGAAGTGTGTGGACAGCTGTAAATAAGTTGATTGACTGGGCAAAAATATGGCATTTGAAGGAATGTGGAAAAATGTGTCATAATTCACTTTTTGGTAGAAAGAATTAAAAAGTAGAATATTACTTAAACAGAAAATGACAAGATGCAGAGGGATTTAAGTGTGCAGGTACAGCAAGTAATAAAAAAGACTATGGGAATATTGTCCTTTATTACAAAAGAAACTGGATATAAAAGTAAGGATGTTCTGCTTAAATTATGGAGAATTAGTGAGTCTACATTTTATGTATGATATGGTCACCTTTTAAGGGAGGATGTAAGTACATTAGAGGCTGTTCAGAAGCAGTTTACTAGATTGATACCTGAAATGACTTGTTTCCACTAGAGTTTCGGAAGTGAGCAGTAACTTGGTATATGTAAGATCTTTTAAAAATCTTGAAAAGATGGATGTAGAAAGGATGACTCCTCCTGTGGGTGAGTCTGGAACTAAGGGGCACTGTTTTAAAATTAAGGGTTACCCTTTCCGAACAGAGATGAGGAGAATTCTTTTCCAAGGGTGTGAAAATTTGTAGCACTCTGACTCGGAAGGTCGTGGAGGTGGGGTCAAGCTGGAGGTGGACAGATTCTTGTGAATGTGGAATTTGAACCCTGAATGGATCAGTCGTCATTCTTATTAAATGGCAGGTCAGACTTTAGGTGCCAAATCACCATCTTCATCTCCCAATTTGTATGTTTGTAAATCTTATTAGTTTTGTACGTCACATCCAAATTCCTGTAAAACCAGTCAACAAACTTGGATATTGACATATACAGGGCCTACTTTCCTGTGTTTGAGTTTGCATCCTCAGCAAACCCTTATGTGACACCTGTTTCCACATATTGCATTCACCTCATTTTTCACATTAAATTTCATCAAATGCATTTTTACAAGATTGTTCATCAAAGAAATCATAAAGAATGTACCACAATTTTTCAAGCTCTTTAAATAATTTAATATTGTGTTTGTTCTACTGTCAACTGATTTACCTTTACATACTGCTTGTACCCTTGTGGATATAATATTCTGTTTCAAATGCTAAGATTCCTGTAGCACCAGGGTATGGAGGCATAAACTGGGGTGAGTTTAGTTTGGGAACATGGCCAGTGTGGATTAGTTGGACTGAAGGGTCTGCTTCTATGCTGTATGACTCTGTTATATCTGCTTTTAAGGTGTTTACGCCTCTTGGTAGAGGTCACGTGACAACAGCGGACCAGGAAGGATGTTGGTACAAATTGCATTTCAATCCGAGCATCCCTCTTGCTTTAAAAAAAAACAAAAAAATTAATGCATTATGTAAATTTTAAGTGACCCAAGCTACACATATCACTATTTTCATGCATTATGTTTATTGTTCTTGTCTGTCTCAGCACATGCATTACAGACAGTCTTTAAATTGTGTTGGCCCTTTAATGGGTGAGTGTGTATTTGGTGCAGTTTTCTGTTCACATGAGTGATATTCTTTCCCCAACGAGTGTTATTCCCATGTCATTTGTTATTGCCGTGGTAGCTGTTATTACATTTTTGTTGGGTTGATATGGACTTTTTGATCTGATAGTTCATCTGTCGACAATACAGCTGGTGGTGAGTTCAGGTTCTCCTGAACTCGGTTGGGGAGCTGCTTCACCTGTTATGCATATGTACTTGTGGCTGTGATGACATCTCTGGTTATTCATTTACACTGTGTACGATTGAAGTGATAATTGCATTACTTCGGTCTCAAGTTGCCACCTCAGCTGAATTTTATTGAGGGTTTTGAAGATTAGTACCCTGACCGTCTCTCCAATACTCAACACTGGCAATGGTTTTGCAGTCTTAGTAGAATGAAATTTGGCTTTTTGCCATTTCACCTTGATTTTTGCCATTCACGCGTGTTGTTTCCTCTGGCTTCAGTGCTTGTTTTTTATTGGAAGAGCAGTTTGTGTGGCTTGACATTAGTCTTTCTACTGGATGACTCTCATGTTTTCAGTAGGTGTGTTTCTCCTTAGAGGATTGCCTGCATGTTTTACTCAATTTTTATTTGATTCCTTTGGCAGTTTTCAACATCACCTTGTCCTTTCTGTTTGACTGGGGCTACTGTGGAGATGAAAATGATATTGAAGTTCCCAGTTGGTAATGAAGCAGCTGAATTCTTTGTTCATGAACTAAGGACCATTGTCACTCATTACTACACCAGAAATGTCATAACAGTTGGCATATGCCTTTAGACATTCAACAACATTGGAGGTAGTCACTGTAGTCAGCTGGTTGCCCCCCCTCCATTAATTGGAATTGTAGTGACCAGATAATCAGTTCCTGTGAGAATACAGGGTCCAGTCTCCATGTATGTGGTCTCCCTGTGAAGCTGTGTTCACTGACCTTGAATACAAGCACTGCACTTGCTGATGTGGACCTTGATTTTATTGCTTGTCTTTAGCCAGTGGAGAACATCTGAACATCTCTTGCTTCCTTGGACTTGACTCAATTTCTCTCTGACTTGTTTGAATGTGCTTTAGCATCTCTCCTCTCAATTCCTTGGGGAGTTGTACAAAAGGCCTTCTTGGGCCGTCAATTCATCTCTTGATGCCCAGAATGCTTTTGTAGTAACAGGTGTACTGTTAATGCCTTCAGGCTATTGTCTCATCATTATTTATTCCTACATTTAGAAAGCTGCATCTTGATGGGTAGTTTGTTGGTTTTGAGGAAGATACTTTCTATTATATTCGATGTCTCTGCTGGGTTGGCGACTTCGAGAGATGGATGAGGTGCTACTTCATGCAGAGATCGTAAATCAATCGAAACAGTAAAAAGTTCCCAAACATACATCAACACAAATTAAAGCATTGTCCAGAGCTAGAGGGTCAGAGGTTGTAACTATTATCAAAATGCTGCAATTTAGTCAAAACAGCCATACACCTTAATTCCAACATACCAGTGCACACATCAGGAAGATGTTCAGTCGTTAAATCATTTAAATCTCTGCCAACAACACAGTACTATTGGAGATAAAAGGTACTGCAGATGCTGGAGAATCCAAGATAACAAGCGTGGGGCTGGATGAACACAGGTCAAGCAGCATCATAGGAGCAGGAAAACTTGACGTTTCGGGCCTTGACCCTTCTTCAGAAATGGGGGAGGGGAAGAGGGTTCTGAAATAAATAGGGAGTGAGGGGGAGGCAGATAGAGGATGGATAGAGGAGAGGATAGGTGGAGCAGTTTCAAGGCCGAAGAGATTGACAGAGTTGCAGTGGGGGAGAGATTCCCTGAGGTTTGTCCGGAGGGAGGAGGGTAACTTCTTCAGGGTAGGCATCCTTAGAAGAGGCTTTGCAGTGGGGTTAAAATTGTATCAGAGATAAAAGGTACTGCAGATGCTGGAGAATCCGAGATAACAAGCCTGGGGCTGGATGAACACAGCAGGTCAAGCAGCACCGTAGGAGCAGGAAAACTTGACGTTTCGGGCCTAGACCCTTCATCAGAAAGACAAACCTCCAGGGAATCTCTTCGGCCTTGAAACTGCTCCACCTATCCTCTCCTCTATCCGTCTTCTATCCGCCTCCCCCTCTCTCCCTATTTATTTCAGAACCCTCTTCCCCTCCCACATTTCTGATGAAGGGTCTAGGCCCGAAACGTCAAGTTTTCCTGCTCCTATGATGCTGCTTGACCTGCTGTGTTCATCCAGCGCCACGCTTGTTAACACAGTACTATTCTTGGTATTGCTTTGAAACCTTACATTAGCCTGGTCAATTAAAGAATACAGCGATTGTTGTGATAGATTTTTTTTGGTCGTTTATTGAGCCAACATTAACTCAACAAGAATTCATCAGATATTAAAACGTTGTAAGTCATGTGGACAGTATGTTGTTCGAATTGTTAAAACGTCTGTTTTAGAGTTACAACTTTGTTTTCCACACATTTCAAAAGTAGCAAGGCATCTGTTACCCCAGTCTTACCACACCCTAACTACCTAGGTGCCATTCCTATTTCCTCTTCAAAGTTTGTTCTTCATTCCCATTCATGACTAAACACCATTGCTTTGTCTTACATGGTGTGGTAAGAGGTCACCCTGACATTCCGTTTCCAAATAAGGCCTCGGGGTTAATGCTGCTTCAGACACACTGCATTTTCACAGAAACTGCTGCATCTCAGCATGTCTATGCAGCTTAGCTGACTTTTAACTTGACTGCTTTCTTGAATAAGAATAAATGAAAAATGAATTTTAAATAACTTATCAAGTTAACTAAAATTCTCTGCCTCATTCTAATCCCAGGATGTGCGTGTGGATTTACAGGTTAAATCAGGTTATACCCAAATTTCCTGGTAACAGCAAACGATATGCCTTGATGCTATCATTTTAAATGAATGGTTTTACTTCCTGGAATAGTTCTTCCACTTTAATTAAATGTTCAGTACTGTGTAAAATTTCCTGTCTGGGTGGAGCAAAGAATGAATTCAGCGTGAACTAAAACAATCAATAAATGTGGGAATACCCAGGCAGTCCTGGGACTGTGAAAGGTATGAAGCCTTTATTTGCTGCTGTCTGCACTCTGAACAGAAGTGTTTTTTTTATGATTGAGTGAGCAAGTGACAAATCTGATTGAAGAGTCAAATTGGTTTGTCCAGAGTTCTAGTTCATTTTTCATTAGAGTTCCTTTGAATATTGAGTCCTTGCATTCTTTTTCTGCCCCCAGCCTACCCTCTCCCCAACACTCCCCCCCCCCCCCCCAAATCGATCCCTTTTTGCCAACACAGCTCCCTCTCCAAACTCTGAACCCCCCCGACCCACCCCATCCCCCCAACTTACCCCTTCCCCCACACCACTTTGAGTTCAGAGCAGCATTTACATGTGATTTCAGCTAAATGACCATCACGACGTCTGGAGAAATAATTGCTGTGGATTTGATGACTTGAGTTTTATCACCACTGAGAGAGGAATAAGGGGTCAGATACTAATAAACAAAATATTCACAATAAACTCAAAATACTGTAGATGCTAGAAATCTGAATAAAAGACATGGAATGTTGGAGAAAATCAGCAGGTCTGGCACCATACGTGGATGGAGAAACAGTTAACATTTTGTGTCCAATATTGACTCTTTTTGAGAAGAGCGTGAAGAGTCATATTACTTGAGTCATTCTGGATTCCAAACATTAACTGTCTTTGTCTTTCCTTAAATGCGCCCAAAACTGCCAAGTTTCTCCAGCACTGCCTATGTGAGAAGGAACTAGAAACAGGTTCATGCGGGGAAAGGATAGAGCCCAAAGAGAGAGAAGAGCAGTTGGGTAGACAAGAGTTCATAATGATCTGGCTAGGAGGGTGAACAAAAACAAAGTTGCTGGAAAAGCCCAGCCGGTCTAGCTGCATCTGTGAAGGAAAAAACAGAGTTAACGTTTCAGGTCTGGTGACCCTTCTTCAGAACTTAGAAAGGGGAAGGGTCTGAGGAAGGGTCACTGGACCCGAAACATTAACTCTGTTTTTCCCTTCACAGATGCTGCCAGATCTGCTGGGCTTTTCTAGCAACTTTGTTTTTGTTCCTGATTTACAGCATCCACAGTTCTTTCGGGTTTTTTAATTAAGAGGGTGAATAGCTGCTAATGGGAACTGTTAGTGATGAACAAGAGGTAACATGCAACGGCAGGCTTTGTGATAAAAAAGGCCTGGTGTGTGGGGTAGGGGGCTAGTACATGGAAGCTGTTAGAAGGGTAAGAAGCTTCCTTACCTTGAAATTTTGGCACGACAAGAAATATACCCAATCAGACATTCACATAATTTGCAAGAGAAAAAGAAGTGCTGTGGGATCAATGGTTAGAGAAAACTTTGAGAATACATGGGAAATTATGGTTTTCAGAATTCTTCTGTATAGTATTCTGGTAGCCCTTAAGACTTATCTAGAGCTTTCAAGTGTCAATGAAGTAGCAGTTTTGGCAGATACAAATGGTATGTCATGCAAACAGTTACATGTGGGGCAATGGTAATAAGGGAATCAAAAGAAAATTGGAGGAATGAAAAATCTAGGGATGGACAAGGTTTAAGTTTTTGGAAACAATCAAAAGGATGCCAAATAATAAGGGAGAAAGGCTAAAATGAAAAGGGATATAAAGAAAATCAAATGCTTTTACTGAAAAAGGACAAGACATATTAAGGCTAAGCGCTGGAAAATTGCAGTCATAGGAGTACCCAAGGAATGCTTAAAGGATTTGTCTGGAAAGGAAATGGATATTCGACTGTAGTTGTGGAACATGTTCTGTCAGAACTTGTGAAGGGAGTAGTAGCTGTGGACAGTCAAGGAAATGCTTCCTTATTTGTTCTGCTTTTCTATTCTTGTGACCAAGGTGAATAACTTCACATTTCACGGCATCAAACTGTCATTATGGTTCAGAATATATTATTATTATTTGAGAGCTTGAGTTCCAAGGTGAAGGCAAAGTGAATTTTAGTTTTTCTGAAGATCTGAAGTTTTTTAAAGGTCAAAAAGCGGTTACAAGAAGTCATGTGACTTCAGTGAGATGACTACCTGGAGAGAGGATTGCTACCTTAGATACTGACTTGGGTTTTACAACCACCAGAGAGAAAGAAACCAAGCAAGTTCATTGTGGGGAAGGGGGCTGAGAGGAGGAGGAATGGGCAGGGACATGAGGTGGTGAGATGCAGGAGGAGGGGAATGTGGAGGCCTCAACTAGAGATCACAGAGCCCCAAACAGAGAGTACCCTCAACTCCAAGACAAACTCAAGACCTTGACTGCTGCCGTGTGGGGGTCAGACATACTCTGACAGAGGCAGTGTGTGCACCACTTCATCAACGCACGTAAAAACTCCAAAAAGACCACAGCATTATTGAAGAAGATCCTTCCAAAAGAAATTGGAAAAAGCCTTTTTCAAGTCATGACTCATCTTGGAGCTTACCATCCCTTTTCAATGTTGATGTATTAGTTAAACCAGAAATTCCTGTGTCATGGTTTGACCTAAATAATACCAAGCAGCAAGGTAGGTTCTGTGTAAAAGTTAACTGACTAAGCAAAGTGTTAAAAAAAAATCATTCAGTGAACTGTTTTGAAGGATAATATCACAAGTGTAAGTATTTCAGGTAACTTCTGTGCATCTAAAGCAATGATGGTATTGCCTGTTCTCATTTCTATTTTGACACTGCAAGGTTGCAAACATGCTCTTTCTGGGACACCCCTTGTGTGCTGAGGCGATCAGATGTATGATGGGACCTTGTATGCCTAGTGCTGACCAAAAACCAAAGTATCTGTGTCTGTCTTTTGGGGTCATAATTGCTGTCCACCTTATACAATCTCATAGTCA
Organism: Ginglymostoma cirratum; assembly: GCA_024137785.1. Taxonomy (NCBI): domain Eukaryota; kingdom Metazoa; phylum Chordata; class Chondrichthyes; order Orectolobiformes; family Ginglymostomatidae; genus Ginglymostoma; species Ginglymostoma cirratum. Next base: position 13,726,612 of record JAHRHZ010000058.1, on the reverse strand, counting down.
TGGGAGAAGGCATGATAACCCTGTGGACTCTCGATTATGAGAATTCCTGTAACTTTGATCCTCAAAGGGAACTATCTTAAAGTTGGCATGTTTACTAGGCACATTATCCAACCCATAGCAGATGTGAGGTTCACCTGAAATTCAACTCCATAATGAAGCCTAGACGGAGATAACTGGCCTCCAACAATCTCATCTATTTTTCTTTGTGGAGGGGTTAGTCTAACCATGGAAGAGTTTTCACTGTATTACGAGGATTTATTTTTGTACTTGGAATGCTGTCTAACTGTCAAAGTTAGTCAATTTTCACCTGTTCATATTTAGTCCAAAGTTTTAATAAACCAAATGGCTCTTGATGAGTCCAATCTGAGCATCATTGAGCTGGTGATAGTAAGAAAAATTTTGCAGGAACAACTGGGCTATCTGTGCCTTCAGCATGTTTTGATTCAGTGCTGAGGTTTCAAATGAATCATCTGTCTGGTTTTATGTCTGTTCTTGTAATCATTTGATATACTGAGTGGCCTGTGTGGCCAGATTTTGGGAAAGCTAAGAGTCAGTTGCTTTGGTCATATGTGTGCTAGACTGGATAACAGCAGCATGCTCCCTGCTCTAAGTGAGATCAGTGAAGCAAATAGGCTTTATAAAAATCTGGCACTGTTACTGGTGCCAGCTCTCTATTCGAAGATTTTTTTTTTTTGAACTAAATTTAAATTCTGAAGCTGCCATAGTTGATTTTGAACACAAATTCAGTAAGTTTTAAGATCAGGTTCTGGATGACTGGCATCAGAAAGAAACGTACAGAATCATACATACGTCTCAGCAAGATAATGTATCATCGATAGCCATGGGAGGGGTGCTGGAAAACTGGAGGTCGGCTAATATGGTGCCATTATTTAAGAAAGGTGTTGAGGAAAAGCCAGGCAACTATAGATCAGTGAGCCTGACATCAGTGATAGTTAAGTTGTTGGAGGGGTTTCTGAGGGACAGGATTTACATGTATTTGGAAAGGCAAGGAATGATTAGGGATAGTCAACATGGCTTTATGCATGGGAAATCGTGTCTCAATAACTTGATTGAGTCTTTTGAAGAAGTGACAAAGAAGACCAAGAGATGAAGGCAGAGTGGTGGATGTTGTCAATACGGACTTCAGTAACACATTTGACAAGGTTCCACATGGTAGTCTAGTTAGCAAGGTTAGATCACACAGAATACACAGAACAAGCAATTTGGATACAAAATTGGCTCAATGGTAGGAGACAGAGGGTCATGGTGGAGAGTTGCTTTTCAGACTGGAGGCCTGAGACCAAGAATCTGTGCTGGGTCCGCCGCTTTTTGTCATTTATATAAATGACTTGGATGCGAATATAGGAGGTATGGTTAGTGAGTTTGCACATGACACCAAAAGTGGTGGTATAGTGAACAGCCAAGAAGATTGTCTCAGAGTACAACGGTATCTCGATTAGATGGGCAAATGGGCCGAAGAGTTGCAGATGAAACTTAATTTAGATAAATGTGAGGTGCTGCATTTTGGAAAGGCAAGTCAGGACAGGACTTACACACTTAATAGTAAGGTGAGTCTAAATGAGAATGTTGCTGAATAACGAGAACTTGGAGTGGAGGTTCATAGTTCCTTGGAAGTGGAGTTGTAGGTAGACAGGGTAGTGAAGAAAACATTTGGTAAGCTTGCCTTTATTGGTCAGTGCATTGAATATAGGAAAAAACCGAAAGAACTGCGGATGCTGTAAATCAGGAACAAAAACAAAGTTGCTGGAAAAGCTCAGCAGGTCTGGCAGCATCTGTGAAGGAAAAATCAGAGTTAACATTTCTGGTCCGGTGGCCCTTCCTCAGAACTCATGGTGGCTTGGAAGATGTCAGTTTAAATGCAGAAAAAAATGGAGGGGAATGGGGTTAAGAGTAAATGGTAAGATAGAGCCTAAAGAGAGAGAAGAGCAGTTGACTGACAAAGGAGTTGATAGCAATCTGGCTGGGGGTGTAAATAGTTGTTAATGGGCACTGTTGGTGTCTAACAACAGGTGGCGTGTAATGGCAGACTGCGGTAACAAGGCCTGGTGTGTGGGGTAGGGGGCTGGGACAAGGGAGCGCTGAGGCCCTAAAATTATTGAACTCGATATCGAGTCCCAAGGGCTGCAGGGTCCCCAAGCGGAAAATGAGGTGTTGCTCTTCCAGCTTGCATTGAGCTTCGCTGGAACACTGCAGCAATCTAGAGACAGATGTTGGCCAAGGAGCAGGGTGGTGTGGTAAAGTGGTAGGCAACAGGTAGTTCAGGGTCTTTTTTGTGAGCAGAACGTAGATGTCCTGCAAAGCGGTCACCCAGTCTACACTTCATTTCCCCAATGTAGAGGAGACCACATTGTGAGCGGTGAATGCAGTAGACTAGATTCTGGGAAGTGCAGGTGAAGAGCTGCTTCACCTGGAAGTTATGTTTGGGCCCTTGGATACTGGGGAGGGAGGAGGTAAATGGGTAGGTGTTGCACCTTTGCCATTTACAGGGGAAGGTGTCGTAGGGCTGTGGGAGGTGTTGGGGGTGAAGGCAGTGTGGACCAGGGTGTCTTGGAGGGAATGGTCCCTGTGGAAGGCAGACAAGGGAGGGGAAGGGAATAGGTGTCTGGTGGTGGCATCTTGCTGGAGGTGGTGGAAATGGTGTCTGATGATCTTCTGGATATGGATGCTGGTGCGATGGTAGGTAAGGACAAGGGGCACCCTATCGCTGTTGCGGGAGGGAAGAGAACGGGTGAGGGTGGAAGTGCGGGAGATGGTTGGACCTGGTTGAGAGCCCTGTCGACAACCGAGCTGGGGAATCCTCGGTTGAGGAAGAAGGTAGACATTTTAGACGATCTCTTGTCGAAGTTGGCCTCATCTGAACATATACGACGGAGACAGAAGAATTGAGAGAATGGGATGGAGTCTTTACAGGAAGTGGGGTGTGAGGACATATAGTTGTGGGAGTCACTGGGTTTGTAGTGGATATTAGTGGCCAGTCTATCCCCAGAAATGGGAGCAGAAAAATTGAGGAAGGGAAGGAAGGAGTCAGAGATAGACCAGGTGAAAGTGAGGGCAGGGTGGAAATTGGATGTGAAGTTGAAGCTGAAGAAAATGAGAGGCGTTAAAAGAGAAGTTGTTGAGGGTGAGGATGAGCTCGGCTAAGTGGAGAAAGATGGTTGTGGTCGGGGTTGGTTCAGGTCTTTGCTCCAGGAAGAAGTGGAGAGCCCCAAAAACCTTCTGGTGGGGAATGGACGTGTCAAGAGATTGCACGTCCATGGTCAAGAGGCGGCATCTGGAACCGGCAAACTGGAAGTTTTTAAACTGGTGTAAGGCATCAGAGGAATCATGGATGTACATGGGCTGGGATTGAACCAGGGGAGAGAAGACTGAGTCAAGCTAGGAAGATATGAGTTCTGTGGGGCAGGAGCAAACTGAAACAATGGGTCTGCCCAGACAGTCCTGTTTGTGGATTTTTGGGAGGTGGTGGAAGCGAGCTGTGCAGGGCTGGGGGTACTATCGGCTTGGAAGCATTGTGGGGGGGATCACTGGATGAAATGAGATCAGTTACTTTAGTAGATACAATGGCCTGATGTGTCATGGTCCAGGGGAAGGTAGGAGGAGATATGAGAGTTGGCGCTCAGCCTCTGCAATGTAGAGGTCAGTACGGCAGACTACAACAGCACCACCCTTATTGGCAGGTTTAATAACAAAGTCAGGGTCAGATCTGAGTGCACGGAGTGCAGTCAGTTTGGGGGGAGATAGGTTGGATTTGTTGAGGGAGGCAGAGAAATTGAGACGACTAATATTACATTGACAGATCTCAATGAACAGATTGAGTGCAGGTAAAAGGCCGGAGGGAGGGGTCCAGGTGGAGGGAGAGTGTTGGAATTGGGCAAAGGGTCTGTGGGATGGGAAGAGGACTCTTGTCCAAAGAAATGAGGCAAAGACGGCGGAAGAAGAGTTCGGTGTCATGTCGTGCCTGAAATTCATTAAATTGGGAAGCAGAGGAATAAAGCTGAGGCCTTTGCTGAATACAGAATGTTCAGCATCAGAGAGCGGAAGGTTAGGAGGGCTGGTGTATACCTGACAGGAGGTGGGGTTGGGGGAGGGGATGGAGTCAGAGGGAAAGAGAGGAGAGGAAGGTTCCAGAGGGCCATGGGTATCTTTGAGTTGTTGCATCTTGTGGGCCTTGATGTCTGAAGGGAAAAGAAAAAGTTTCTCGTTAGCACGACGAATGAGCCGGAGGATGCAGTGGAACTGCGGAGTGGTGCAGCCCTGAGCCAGTGTGATGTGATGCTGTTGGAGAGAAAGGTTGAGTGTGTGCATGTGGTGCCACATGGCACTGAGTGTGGATCTCAGGATCCAGCAAGAGCAGCTGTCCGTGGAACGTTGAACATCACGGAGACATCTATGATCCTGGGAGGATTCAAAACATCCCGCCAGCATCCACATCCAGAAGATCATCAGATTCCATTTCCGCCACCTCCAGCGAGGTGCCATCACCAGACACAATTCCCCTCCCCTCCCTTCCCCTCCCTTGTCCGCCTTCCGCAGAGACCATTCCCTCCGGGACACCCTGGACTACACTTCCTTCACCCCCAACACCAGCCCCCCCACAATTCTATGGAACCTTCCCCTGTAACTGGCGAAGGTGCAACACCTGCCCAATTACCTCCTCCCTTCCAAGGGCGCAAACATATCTTCCAGGTGAAGCAGCACTTCAGCACTTCCCAGAATCTAGTCTACTGCATTCACTGCTCACAATGTAGTCTCCTCTACATTGGGGAAACAAAGTGTAGACTGGGTGACCGCTTCGCAAAACATCTACATTCTGCTCGCAAAAAGACCCTGAACTACCTGTTGCCTGCCACTTTACCACACCACCCTGCTCCCTGGCCGACATCTCTGTCTCTGGCTTGCTGCAGTGTTCCAGTGAAGCCCAACACAAACTGGAAGAACAACACCTCATTTTCCTCTTGGAGACCCTGCAGCCCTCCGGACTCAGTACCGAGTTCAATAATTTTAGGGCCTAAACGCTCCCATGTCCCAGCACCCTACCCCACACACCAGGCCTTTTTACCACATAGCCTGCCATTACACACTACCTGTTAGATACTAACAGTGCCCATTAACAACTATTTACCCTCCCAGCCTGATTATTATCAATTCCTTTGTCTGTCAATTGCTATTCTCTCTCTTATGTCTCTATCCTATCATTTACTCTCTACCCCATCCCCTTCCCCTTTTTCTGTATTTAAACATGTTTTTCCAGCCACCATTAGCCCCGAGGAAGGGTCACCGGACCCGAAACATTAACTCTGTTTTTTCCTCAGAGATGCTGCCAGACCTGCTGAGCTTTTCCAGCAACTTTGTTTTTGTTCATTGAGAATAGGAGTTGGCGTGCATGCTGTGGCTGTACAGGTTATTGAATAGGCCACTTTTGGAATAGTGTGTTCAATTCTGGTCTCCCTGCTGTAGAAAAAGATGTTTTGAAACTTGAAAGGCTTGAAAAAATATTTACAAGGATGTTACCAGGGTTGGAGTGTTTGAGATATAGGGAGAGGCTGAATAGGCTGGGCCTATCTTCCCTGGAGCGTTGGATGCTGAGCGGTGACCTTATAGAGGTTTATAAAATCACGAGGGGCATGGATAGGGTAAATAGTCAAGGTCGTTTCCCCAGGATGGGGGTGTCCCAAACTAGAAGGCATAGGTTTAAAGTGAAAGGTGAAAGACTTAAAAGGGACCTCAGGGACAACTTTTTCATGCAGAGCGTGGCGTGTGTATGGAATGAGCTGCCAGAGGAGGTGTTGGAAACTGTTAGAATTACAACATTTGAAAAGACTTCTGGTTAGCTATATGAATAGGAAAGATTTAGGAGATATGGGCCAAATGTTGGCAAATGGAACTAGATTAATTTAAGATATCTGGTGGGCATGGACAAGTTGGACTGAAGGGCCTGTTATTTGTGCTGCCCATCTGTACGACTCTGTGCCTCCTGTAATCGTCCTGAACTCAAACCTGCACTTTTTCCTGTTAAAGCTGAATGCTCTTAAAGGTAAACTCTATTGCAAACAGAGGTAACAAGGTCTAGAGCTGGAGGAACATAGCAGGCCAAGCAGCATCAGAGGAGCAGGAAGGCTGATGTTTCGGGCCTAGACCCTAAACGTCAGCCTTCCTGCTCCTCTGATGCTGCTTGGCCTGCTATGTTCATCCAGCTCTAGACCTTGTTGTCGCAGATTCTCCAGCATCTGCAGTTCCGACTATCTCTATTGCAAACAGTTCTACTTTTTAAGTGTGCATTCATTTACATGCTTTTGAAAGCTTTTTTACAGCATCTTTGCCCAATGTCTCAACTCTTAATTTCCCACAATCGACTTTGTGTGCTCACAGCCACTATATTTCTCTCTCTTTGCTCCCCACTTGCTTTGGCTATCACCTTGCTGCAAAGGGATAAGTGACAATGGATCCACAAGAGCAAGTCTGGGTCTGCAGTTATATCTTGGATAATGGAGTTGAGCAGACTGTAAGAAGGTAAGCCAGCAAGCTGTGTTTATTTGGAAGTCGTAGGAATGTAGTTCCTTTTGGTATTTTTTTACTTCGTGAATTTTCTTTTATATATTGGTTGTGCACTTCTTTAAAAAAAAAGTTTAGAATTCTTAAATGAGCGTGGCAATTGATATTGCCATTTACACTGTCAGCACACAAGCTCCCGTCTGTACAGACCCACATTTAGCACCAAAGATAGTAACACTTTTTGTACATAAACTGGTGTCATGTTGCACATTTCCAGTGCACGATCTCACGAAATGCACCTTGACCAGTGTTACTGGCTCCAAGACCACTATTACTTGTCCAATGACTAGTGTTACTGGTTCAAGAACATTGTAGTGTACTGGTCTGTTCCAAAGTACACTGAGCTTTCACTGGGTTTTTCCATCTGTACCTGTATCCTTTCATTTCTAACCAAAAAAAAAGGTTCTGAGCGCCGATTTGTTAGGGCTGCTAGTTTTTTTTTCTATCAATAGTCTGTTTGGGAATTCAGAACAGTGGGAATGGATGTTAGGGCAGTTGCATGCTCCTCCTGTAGAATGTGGGAGGTAACGGTCACCATTAGTGTCCCCACTGACTTCATCTGTGGGAAATGCACCCAACTCCAGCTCCTTGGAAACCGCGTTACGGAACTGGAGCTGGAGCTGGAGCCGAATGAACTTCGGATCATTTGGGAGGCCAAGGGGGTAATTGAGAGGAGTTACAGGGAGGTAGTCACACCTCAGGTACAGGAAAAAGGTAGATGGGTTACAGTCAGGGGACAGAAAGGGAACAGGCAGACAGTGCAGGGATCCCCTGTGGCCGTTCCCCTCAATAACAAGTATACCGTTTTGGATAATGTTGGGGGTGGGGGGGTGGCGCGACTTACCAGGGGTAAGCCACGGGGTACAGGTCTCTGGCTCAGAGCCTGTCCCTGTTGCTCAGAAGGGAAGTGGGGAGAGGAGGAGAGCATTAGTCATTGGGGACTCCATAGTTAGGGGGACAGATAAAAGATTCTGTGGGAACGAGAGAGACTCGCGGTTGGTGTGTTGCCTCCCAGGTGCCAGGGTCCATGATGTCTCTGATCGTGTTTACGGGATCCTTAAAGGGGAGGTGAAGCAGCCCCAAGTGGTGGTCCACATAGGCACCAATGACATAGGTAGGAAAAGGGATGGGGGTGTAAGGCAGATATTCAAGGAGCTAGGGTGGAAGCTTAGAGCTAGAACAAGCAGAGTTGTTATCTCTGGTTTGTTACCTGTGCCACGTGCTAGCGAGGCGAGGAATAGGGAGAGAGAACAGTTGAACACGTGGCTACAGGGATGGTGCAGGAGGGAGGGATTCAGATACCTGGATAATTGGGGCTCATTCTGGCGTAGGTGGGACCTCTACAAACGGGATGGTCTATACCTGAACCAGAGGGGTACCAATATCCTGGGGGGGGAGATTTGCTAATGCTCTTTGGGAGGGTTTAAACTAATTCAGCAGGAGGGTGGGAACCTGAATTGTAGCTCCAGTGACCAGGAGGTTGAGAGTAGTGAGGTCATGAATAAGGTTTCAAGGTTGCAGGAGTGGACCGGCAGGCAGGAAGGTGGTTTGAAGTTTGTTTATTTCTTATTCTGGATGCTCCTGGCATTGGCGAGTAAACTTGCAGCATGGGTTGGTACCTGGGACTTCAATGTTGTGGCCATTTCAGAGACATGGATAGAGCAGGGACAGGAATGGTTGTTGCAGGTTCCAGGGTTCAGATGTTTCAGTAAGATCAAGGAAGGTGGTAAAAGAGGGGGACATGTGGCATTGTTAGTCAAGGACAGTATTACAGTGGCAGAAAGGACGTTTGATGAGGACTCATCTACTGAGGTAGTATGGGCTGAGTTTAGAAACAGGAAAGGAGAGGTCACCCTGTTGGGAGTTTTCCACAGGCCTCCGAAAAGTTCCAGAGATGTAAAGGAAAGGATTGCAAAGATGATTCTGGATAGGAGCAAAAGTAACAGGGTAGTTGTTATGGGGGACTTTAACTTTCCAAATATTGACTGGAAACGCTATAGTTCGAGTACTTTAGATGGGTCAGTTTTTGTCCAATGTGTGCAGGAGGGTTTCCTGACACAGTATGTAGATAGGCCAACAAGAGGGGAGGCAACATTAGATTTGGTACTGGCTAATGACCCAGGCTAGGTGTTAGAATTGGAGGTAGGTAAGCACTTTGGTGATAGTGACCACAATTCGGTTACGTTTACTTTAGCGATGGAAAGGGATAGGTATATACCGCAGGGCAAGACTTATAGCTGGGGGGAAAAGGCAATTATGTGGCGATTAGGCAAGATTCAGGATGCATAGGATGGGGAAGGAAACTGCAAGGGCTGGGCACAATTGAAATGTGGAGCTTGTTCAAGGAACAGCTACTGCATGTCCTTGATAAGTATGTACCTGTCAGGCAGGGAGAAAGTGGTCGAGCGAAGGAATCGTGGTTTACCAAAGAAGTTGAATCTTTTGTCAAGAGGAATAAGGAGACTTATGTAAAGATGAGGCGTGAAGGCTCAGAGCGCTTGAGAGTTACAAGTTAGCCAGGAAGGACCTAAAGAGAGAGCTAAGAATAACCAGGAGGGGACATGAGAAGTCTTTGGCAGGTAGGATCAAGGAAAACCCTAAAATTTTCTATAGGTACGTCAGGAATAAAAGAATGACTAGAGTAAGATTAGGGCCAGTCAAGAACAGTAGTGGGAAGTTGTGTGTGGAGTCCAAAGAGTTAGGAGAGGCGCTAAATGAATATTTTTCGTCAGTATTCTCACAGGAAAAAGACAATGTTGTCGAGGAGAATGCTGAGATGCAGGCTATTAAACTAGATGGGATTGAGGTTCATAAGGAGAAGGTGTTAGCAATTCTGGAAAGTGTGAGAATAGATAAGTCCCCTGGGCTGGATGGGATCTATCCTAGGATTCTCTGGGAAGCTAGGGAGGAGATTGCAGAGCCTTTGGCTTTGATCTTTGTCATCATTGTCTACAGGAACAGTGCCAGAAGACTGGAGGATAGCAAATGTTGTCCCCTTGTTCAAGAAGGGGAGTAGAGACAACCCTGGAATTGTAGACCAATGAGCCTTCCTTCGGTTGTGGGTAAAGTGTTGGAAAGGATTATAAGAGATAGGATTTATAACTATCTAGAAAGGAATAATTTGATTAGGGATAGTCAACATGGTTTTGTGAAGGGTAGGTCGTGCCTCACAAATCTTATTGAGTTCTTTGAGAAGGTGACCAAACTGGTGGATGAGGGTAAAGCGGTTGATGTGGTGTATATGGATTTCAGTAAAGCGTTTGATAAGGTTCCCCACGGTAGGCTATTGCAGAAAATACGGAGGCATGGGATTGAGGGTGATTTAGCAGTTTGGATCAGAAATTGGCTAGCTGTAAGAAGACAGAGGGTGGTGGTTGATGGGAAATGTTCATCCTGGAGTTCAGTTACCAGTGGTGTACCGCAAGGATCTGTTTTGGGGCCACTGCTGTTTGTCATTTTTATAAATGACCTGGATGAGGGCGTAGAAGGATGGGTTAGTAAATTTGCGGATGACACTAAAGTTGGTGAAGTAGTGGATAGTGCGGAAGGATGTTGCAGGTTACAGAAGGACATAGATAAGCTGCAGAGGTGGTGAATGGAGTTTAATGCGGAAAAGTGTGAGGTGCTTCACTTTGGAAGGAGTAACAGGAATACAGAGTACTGGGCTAATGGTAAGATTCTTGGTAGTGTGGATGAGCAGAGAGATCTCTGTGTCCATGTGCATAGATCCCTGAAAGTAGCCACCCAGGTTGATAGGGTTGTTAGGAAGGCATACGGTGTGTTAGGTTTTATTGGTAGAGGGATTGAATTTTGGAGCCATGAGGTCATGTTGTAGCTGTACAAAACTCTGGTGCGGCCGCACTTGGAGTATTGCGTGCAGTTCTGGTCGCCGCATTATAGGAAGGATGTGGAAGCATTGGAAAGGGTGCAGAGGAGATTTACCAGGATGTTGCCTGGTATGGAGGGAAGGTCTTATGAGGAAAGGCTGAGGGACTGGAGGCTGTTTTCGTTAGAGAGAAGAAGGTTAAGAGGTGACTTAATAGAGACATACAAGATGATCAGAGGATTGGATATGGTGGACAGTGAGAGCCTTTTTCCTCGGATGGTGACGGCTAGCATGAGGGGACATAGCTTTAAATTGAGGGGTGATAGATATAGGACAGATGTCAGAGGTAGGTTCTTTACTCAGAGAGTAGTGAGGGCGTGGAATGCCCTGCCTGCAACAGTAGTAGACTCGCCAACTTTAAGGGCATTTAAATGGTCATTGGATAAACATATGGATGATAATGGAATAGTGTAGGTTAGATGGGCTTCAGATTGGTTTCGCAGGTCAGCGCAACATCGAGGGCCAAAGGGCCTGTACTGTGCTTTTATGTTCGATGTACTTCGACAGTTTTTCTTATTATCAAGCCATTGTCTCCTATTATTTGTTTGTTTCAAAATTATTTATTTTACTACTTCCATCTGAGCCCAGAAAGATGCCCAAACATCCTGAAGTTTCAGAAGTATGCAGGGTATTGTATAATGGTGAATTGGAAATGCCTAATTCTCTCAGGGTGATTGGTAATAGTAATTAATAGGGATGCCAGCGAGTATATCAAAAGAGAAATATGTGACTTGCAAGGTGAGTGTCTGAGGAGTAATCTGATGGAATAGGCTTGATTTTAAAAAATGGTGGGAACAAATGTGTGTTGAGCACAGTGGACTGTGAGTGAGCGAGCAACCTCTTAGTCTCCTCACTGACCATGCCAGTAAATCAAGTGAGTTACCATTAAAGCAAGGCACGGCCTCCTGAGGCTTTATGATATTGCTACCTTTGTATCAAATTGCCCAATTCTACAAAGGTCATCTTTAAATTTTCCTCTTTTAAAAACTAGAGTTCAGTTAAAGTCATGCGGGCCTGTATTTTGTCTGTTGCTGTTCATCCTGTGCCAAACCTGAAGTCAAGTATAGGTCTGTGCTAAAATGCCACAGAGAAACACTGAATTTACTGAACATCAGACCCCCCCCCATCCTCGAGCGTCCAATACACCATGCAGTTAATATCAGAGCCACAGTGTTTGTTCAAACTAGATTGGGTTCTCCCTCAAACTTTGCATTCATTTGACAAAACATACAATATTTTAATTGATTTAAATTTGGGTCAGTTATCTAAGTTTTTAGACCTGTTATTGTTGACTACATGAGCAAAACAGAACTGTCCCTACAGCTGCCACCTTTTAGCACAATGTCTGTATGCTTTGGCAATACATCAAGGTTATGTTTGTTTTTGGATGAAGTTAGCAACGAGCCTGCCTGTCTCAGATTCCCAGAGCACACTTGTTTTGAAGGAAAAATAAATGCATATCTGGTATCTCTTTTAGTTGAGTAAAGAAAGTGGTCCGGAACTTGAGACAGACAAAAGGTCTCTTGTTATTATTATGACCTAGATGATCTCATACAAATGCCCACAAAAACCCCACAAACTGCCAGAACATGCTCAGCTCAACCATGGTGCTTTCACTTCTTGAAAGTTTGAATCTTAACGGGTTTCAAAGCTTTCACATCTGATATAGCAATTAAAAAGGAAACATTTTAATAATTATTGTAAGTCTCTAGTGTGTTTTTAAAATATTTGTGAATAGTGTAATTGGTTTGACTGGAAATGCTCGTGGATGAAGAAAAGAATAACTAATCGTGAAAATATGAGTAGAGAAGATTATGACTAGTCACAAAAATGAACTTGTAATGCCCAGTATGCATACCTCAGCTCAGATCCTAAATCCCCTCCCAAGTTCTGTCCCATTGTACTGCACGAGAAAATGTGGGTCAGTAAACCAATAACTTGCAAGGAGTATTAGTCAAATAACACTCTATGAATATATATTCACTTCTTCTTAACTCCTTGGTGAAGATTTATTTGTTCTTCCCTGTCTACAATGAGAGATATATCACTATGCAATTGCAATGAACTCTTGCTGTTAAGCATCCCTTTTAATATAGACAGACCCATGTCAAGATGACATGAGAATATTTTCATTACTTGATGAAAAGGTCTGCTTCTATGTTGTAAAAATTACTTTCACTTTCTATGGAGTTAGATAACAATAAGAAGACAAATTAAAAACATACATTTATAGAATAATGCACTGTAACAATAAACAGATGACCATGATTCTGAAAATTGTTTTCAAGGAACTTTCAAGGAAAGTGTATCCCATGACCATTCTGAAAAATTTTCCTACATCCAACTCAATATGAGATTAGTTGGATCAAATAAACTGGATGAGACTCCTGTGTCCAGATCATGGGGTTGAGCGTTGTCAGCACTGCTTTGACAAAAAAAAAATCCTTAAATATATGACCTCTTAGAACAAAAATGAACAACTTATTTTGCAATGGCAGAGTAACCCAAGGCTGCAAGCCCAGAAGGTTGCATTTTATCAACTCAAGGGTGATGCCCAAATATTAGTCCAGAAGACGGAAGACATGTGATGTAGAGAAAGCCCAGGATATCTAAAAATATGTTTGTCATCTGACATTCAAAGTTTCTTTTGAGGTACCTGGGCCATCTACAGACGAAGCTCACTTGGACAAAATCCCCTTTATTCTCAGGATGGTGTTTTTCTTCTTAAGGATGGTAATACCACTAATAAGTGCTAGAAATGGCACTTTGAACAACAACACAACCTAGAATCCACAGTGGCAGCCGATGCTGTCCAGGCTATCTCTCAGGACCCTGTGCTAGAATAATTGACAAACCACTAGAAAGCTGCGACAAGTAAACAGATGAAAAACAACAAAGCCTGCAGCGCTGGTGGCATTCCAAGTGAGACTGTTAAGTTTTTCCTCATTAGGTCTCCAATATATTAATCCTATGGATTTGAGAATAAGAAAAACCTCAAATTCAGAATGTGGTAATCGTAACGTTTAAAAGACACTTGGGTAACTACATGAATAGGAAGGATTTGGAAAGATGTGGTCCAGGGGCAGGCAGGTGGGACTTGTTTAGTTTGGTATGATGTTCAACATACACTGGTTGGACCAAAGGGTCTGGTTCTGCGCTGTATGACTGACTCTAACAACTGAAACTGTTCATTGCATTCATTGACCCGATCAATGTTTTTGACCCAATAAATCTTGAGGTAGCATGGATTGTGCTGCAAACATTTGGATGCCAAGAATTTCATCAGAATCTTGCAATTTCTCAATAAAGAGTATTCTATGTGTAATCCTCACCACTGACCAGTACCTTGTGTGATAAGTTGCTCACCATAAAGCAGGTTTGCTGCCAACATTCCCTATTGATGTAAAACTCACATGATCTGGTTTGTTACGAAAACAACTTGCTAGTCCAATGAGAAGCAGCTCTTGTCTCAAGCAAAATGTAATTTATTGCGTGTTAGTAACGTTGTTATAAAGACAACGAGGAGGAGCTGGATGTTTGGTCCCACTCCTTCCAGATTCTAAGCTGTTTCCCGATCAAGTCCATGTTATATCATCATAATTGGTAGTGCTTAAGGCTCTCTGTATTAATCCTTTCGTACACCTACAGCTTATAAAATGTCACCCCTAAGCATTTTTTTCCATTATTAAAGTTATACATTTATGTATAAAATTATATTAACATTAAGTCTGAATTCAGAAATTCAGAAGATCTGGACATTTCGTTGTTCTCAAAGAATTCATTCTCTTCAGACTTGGAAGATTGATTGGCCTCTGGGTTGAAGACTAATTTTTATTCAATCGTGGGATATAGGCATCATTGGCTGGGCCAGCATTGTTGTCCACCTTGCAATGTTTTGAGAAAGTGTTGGTGTGCTGCTTTCTAGAACTATTGCAATCAATTTGATGAAACCGCACCTCCAATGCTGTTTGGGACAGAGTTCCAGAATATTGACCCAATGACACTGAAGGAATAACGATATTATTCCAAGTCAGGATTGTTGTGACTTAACTGGGAAGATTGTACCAATAAACATGAGCTACTGCTCAACAAGCTGTTACAAAATTCCGTAAATTCCCAGTTAGACCACTAAGATGAGCAATTTGTCTCACTGCTGTCATGGAGAAAACCAGTTCACACTAGGTTTTGTCATTAACAGAAAACAACTCTATTTGTTGTAACATACTTCAATTTTAAAAAGTGTAGAGAAAGGATTTCTCATCTACCACCAAATAACCTGATCTATACCCCTTTAGAAAACCCAAATATATATTAATTCATGATTAAGACAATCAAAAGACAAAGTTTGACATCTTATTGCTGAAAAAGAATATAGATAGTGAAAGCAAAATTCCAAAACTCAAAGGTCTAGATTTCAAGGGTAGATCAAGTTACCTATATGACTCGTTTTGAATTTTGGCTCTGATTACATGCTGTCGTCTGAAAAGCAATGATCGGTTTTCACTTTGATTGTTGATCCCGTGGATCTAGATTTTTTTTTTTGTTATTAGAATTATTTATTTTAAACTTTTGTTGTTTCTGTCCTTGCACCACATGAAGAGTGAGGGGGAGAGACAGATGTTTCCCACTCACGTATCCCTCACAACTTCAAAAAGCACCAGTCTTTTGTATAGCTAAGAATGCGCAGTACTTTGTTATAAGTTGCAAGACTCTTCTCGTATTTCAGTTATGTAACAATTAATTTTCTATTTTAGTTTGTAGTCCCCAAAAAAGAGAGATATATGGCCTCTTACAGGATGTTGAACGGCTTGGAAGGGAACTTGCAAGTGGTGATGTTCCCATGTGTCTGCTGGATTTGTCCTTCTAAGATGGTCGTGGTCATGGATTCGGAAGGCACTAACTAAAGAGCCTTGGTGAATTCATGTGGTGCATCTTGTAGATGGTACACACTGCTGCTACTGAGCATTGGTGGTGGGAGGAATGAATGTTGTAAGGTGGATGTGGTGCCAGTCAAGAGGGCTGCTTTATCCTGGATAGTATCGAGCTTCTGGAGTGTTGTTAGAACTGTACGCATGTAGGCGGGCAGTGAGTATTCCATCACACTAACGTCCTTGTAAATGGTGGACAGGGTTTGGGGAGTCAGGAGGTAAGTTACTTACTGCACGTTTCCTAGTCTCTGACCTGCTATTATAACCAGAGTATTTATGTAGAGTCATGGAGTCATATAGCATGGAAACAGGCTCTTTGTCTCAACTACCCATGCCGACAAGGTTTCCTAAACTGAACTAGCCCCATTTGCCTGTACTTGGCCCATATCCCTCTAAATCTTTCCTATCCACATATGTGTTCAAATGTATTTTAAATGTTAAAATTGTACCTGCCTCTACCACTTCCTGTGCAGCTCGCTCCATACATGCACCACCCTCTTTGTGTGAAAACATTGTCCCCTCAGGTCCCTTTTAAATCTTTTCCCTTTCACCTTAAGCCTATGCCCTCTAGCTTTAGACTCCCTACCCTGGGGATATTCACCTTATCCATGCCTGTTGTGATTTTATATACCTCTATTAGGTCAACCCTCAGCCTCTGATGTGCCAGGGAAAAAACATTGTAGCCTATCCAGCCCCTCCTTATAACTCAAATCTTCCAGTCTCGTTGGTATCCTTGTAAATCTTCCTTGCACCCTTTCCGGTTTAATAACATCCTTCCTTTCGCAGGGTTGTATTGAGTGAGTGAGTGAGGTTAGTAATTCCTGCTGAAACACAATTATTCCATTCTGACATCTGGGATACCTTTAATCTTATGTAATACCTTTATGAAGGTCAGATATTCTGTTGAAATAGGCTATTTCTTCCTGCAGAAATAATGTTTTCTCCTCCCAGCACAGTCTCAATGGGCCAAAGCACCCTTTTCCTGTGCTTGAGGTAAAGTCGCCGTATGCTGCTCTCATTAGAGGGACAAGTGGTAGTTATTCAACCTAAGGATCACTACACCTCAGGCAATGGGGGAAGATTGAGAGGGAGAGTCCTTCGATCTCGGGTAACCTCAGCCACTGTTGGAATTGAACCCGTGCAGTCAGTATCACTCTGCATCACAAGCCCAACTGAGTTAACTGACCCGAAAATGCTTTAGACTTTTATGAATCTGTGACCTGGATCTCCGGGCCCTGGTCATCCTTTCTGAGTGGCAGCTTCCATGGAGTTGTATTCACCACATCTTCAAGCTGTGACAGCAGATTTTTGTTCCAAATCTGCTGATACATATGTGTTGCGTGCTGACTTGTTAATTTTTTGATTAGCTTGGATACTTTCATTTGGCCTCTGTGATTGCCATATTAGTCCAACCACTAAGTTCACTTCCTCAGTTCTGCTATTTAAGGATTGTTTCTTGGCATGATCTCTGTCACTGATGATGACAAGGAGATTGCATTCTCTGAACTTGTGCCTTCCCATCTGACGTGAGATTGAAATCTGTCATAACTACTTGTGCCCCAAGCTACGCTGCACTCTGAGTTGCCTCAGTTCAGATGCATCAAAAGAATCAAGTCGGCTGTGCTGCTTATTGGCTATGTGCTTGCTAATGTTTGCTCATAACTGTTACTGATCCTTACTGTCTGAACTTTCTTCGGTGTTGATGGGAGTGGAAAGAATTTCTGCCAATCCAGCAGGTTTCCATCTTGCCGATAGTATGGAACCAATTTCCAGTGCCAACATAGTTAATTTCAGTGGATTCTGACATCTCTTGGGTTCTGCCATGAGTCTAGGGAGTCACATGAAGTCAACAATTGTCTTTTGACCAATTGTTCCATGACTAGCTGTTTCTTAACTGACTGTTCTTTGGTCTGTTGTTCCATTATTGGTTTCTCCTGGACCAGTTTGTTCTTGCTTTCCACGACACAGTGTGGATCTGGAGGAACACAGCAGTTGAGGCAGCATCAAAGGAGTAGGAAAGTCAACGGTTCGGGTCGGGACCCTTCTTCAGAACTGGGGAGGGGGAAGGGAGCAAGGGAATAAATAGAGGGAGGAGAGGTGGGGCTGGGGAAAGGTAGGTGGGATGGTGATAGGTGGATGCGGGTAGGTGGTGGAGACTGGTCAGTGGGAAGGGTGGGGCAGATAGTTGGGGCTCTTCCTTGCCTTTGACTTGTTTAATTCATTCTTTTATTTGAAGAAGTTTCAGGGCGAGACATAAATTCATATTCAAGAGTGAGAAATCTTGGATTGTGAACTATGTATGAGTTTTCTGCATTCAAAAGTCACTTATGTAGGAGAGTTGTTTGTAGAATGTCTTTAATATTTAATGGTTTACCTCCTAGACTATGTACAGTAACTATGACTGCAGATGGTGTGTTTTCAAGCATGATTGACTAGATGACAGCTGTTCTATATGAAGTTTTACATTAGTGAGTTGCCCATTGTCTTAATTTTCCTTTTGACAAAAGATTACCAATCACTAGTTCCCCCAGGAACACGTTAGGTTTTTTTTTTTGTAAACTGTGCTACCTTGTGTAGGTAGCTATTTGCCTCTTTGTTTTTCTGTGACCGTCTTCTATTTCAGTATATTTTGTGAAAGTGACCCTGTGTGACAGGTAAAATGTTCTTTTTTAACAGCTGGGCACTGTCTGTGCCTGTGAGGCCTGTTTGCTCTACAGAGCCGACAAGGACTTTTAGTACCCATTGTCTGTCTTACTCTGTGCTGATACATCACATGTGACTTATTGGTTTTGTACCTTTAATAACTAAATAGATTCTGCAAATCTCCATACGATTGATCTTTTCATAGGATGATCTATGCTGTTTACAAACTTCTTTTGGAATTATTTGTCAAATTTCTTTGAGTCTAAAGAACACTTCACTCCAGAGAAAGGCACACAGAAGATGAGTGAAGTTGAAAGCTCATCACTTCCAGAAACATCTGTGTCTTATGAACTCTGACTTTAAATTATCTCAATAGCATTCCTCCACTAATCTGATTAGATCATTATTTTAAACAACATTATCCAGTGACAACGGATTCTGTAAAGTTCCTTTTCCTTTCCTTCCCTCAATACTCTAATCAGCCCCCTCCCACTAACACTAATCAACCAGCAAGCAGGGAACCTCTTGCATCACTGACAGGTCAAATCCCAGAAATGTAATTTGTGTGTTGCCTTTTTAATAAGTACTAACTGACCCGCTATGCATTTCTAGCAACTGTTGGTTTTGCTTTTACTTTTGCTTCCTTGAGACTGAGCCATGCTATTGATGCTTTGTGTTTCCCCAGTTTAAATGTTTCTTCTTTTTTGTAATGAACAGAAATGTGTGATGCAAGAAAATTCCCCCTTCTTTCAGAGATTAAAATGGTAACTTCCTCAAAACCCACATTGTGTACCAGAAATAGAAACATTGGCCTTGTTTGCATGTTAGAATACAAAACAAGTGAAAGACATTCAAGTCAGAAAATAATGCCAGACAAGATTTGGAAAAATTTTTATTTTATTTGATGCTGTAAAAACATGGGAGTCTGTCCCCCAGACACATTAGGAACTGGCATTCTAATCAGATTCAGTGCTGAAATGATCAGACTTTCCTGTGGGTAACTTAACGTAGTTCCAGGAATACAATATGACAAGTGTTACGCTTGCTAGACAGTGTGTTTAGCCTGTATATCCTGCAAAGGATTGAGAGTTGACTCTTAAAAGCAATATGAAATGATCTTTATTGGTTATAACACAATTAATATTATAATAACAATTATGCTACAAACTAACAATTAATACTATAAATCTGACAACTAATACTGTAAATCTAAGTCAGTATCTTGCACTTTAACTTAACTTGGACTGATCAAACATCACCACACTAGACCTTGCCCTTGATCCTCGTGGTAATAGTCATCTGGTCTTCCTTTCCCAGTGGTCCTAGGGGCACCTCTTCTTGCGGTGGTTGATCTCGAGTTACAGTTCCTGAGGGTACTGTTGCAGTGATTCTTATCCTTGGAAGCCTCCACACCCCTTTGGGAGGATCTTCGATTCCCACCAATGGATCGATCAGGATTCGATTACCCTGATTGATCAGACCTAATCAGGCAGTGTCATGCGGATAGTGGGGTGGTCTTTGGTCTTTCATTTCTGAAAGTGTCAGGCGCACGCAAGTCAGATAGGCTTCCCAGGTAAGGGTGTGAGATGTCTTTGTTCCAGAAACAGCTTGATGTTTCCCATTGTCCTGGTAAATAGGCTTAGTCAATTGTGTGATAACAAGGTGTACAGCTGGATGAACACAGTAGGCCAAGCAGCGTCGGAGGAGCAGGAAGGCTGATGTTTCGGGCCTAGACACTTCTTCAGAAAT
>JAHRHZ010000058.1:13686539-13706433 GCA_024137785.1 Ginglymostoma cirratum | reverse complement strand
CTAGGCCCGAAACGTCAGCCTTCCTGCTCCTGTGATGTTGCTTGGCCTGCTGTGTTCATCCAGCTGTACACCTTGTTATCTCAGATTCTCCAGCATCTGCAGTTCCTACTATCTCTTAGTCAATTGTGTGTTGTGCTGTCTGCAGCTGCAGCCTGCCTGTCTGGGTCTGCAGCTTGTTTTTTTCAGTATCTTTGTACAGATACTTTGGCCAATGTTTGGCTTGATTTCACAGCATGCTTGGTATTATCCAATTCTGCCATTTTGAGTGGCCCATCTGGCTACACAAGTCAACCATTTCCAAATGCAAAGGATTACTTTGAAACTAAAACACAGAAGCAGACTATTATCCTAGGTGATAACAAGGTGTCGAGCTGGATGAACACAGCAGGCCAGGCAGCATCAGAGGAGCAGGAAACCTGATGTTTCCTGGACCATTCTTCAAAACAGAAGGGTCCAGACCCGAAACATCAGCTTTCCTGCTCCTCTGATGCTGCCTGGCCTGCTGTGTTCATCCAGCTCCACATCTTGTTTTCTTTCAGAGCCCCCTTCCCCGCCCCCATTCCTGAAGAAAGGTCATTATCTGAGGTGGTTCACTTTAACTCCCGCTCCTTGGACGACATGTCCATCCTGGGCCGCCTCCAGTGCCACGATGCCACCCGGAAACTGGAGGAACAGCACTTTATATTCCGCCTGGGAACCCTACAACCCAATTGTCTCAATGTGGACTTTACAAGTTTCAAAATCTCCCCACCCCTGACCTCATCCCAAGACCAGCCCCACCTCTTGTCCCTGCCTCCTTGACCTGTCCGTCTTTTCTCTCACCTATCCGCTCCTCCCACCTCACTGACCAACCCCGACCCCAACTCCCTACCTATACTCACCTCACCTCTACTAGCCTCATCCCCGCCTCCTTGACCTGTCCATCTTCCCTCCCACCTACCTGCCCCTCCCTCCTCACTGACCAACCCCGATCCCAACTCCCTACCTATACTCACCTTTACTGGCTTCATCCCTACCTCCTTGACCTGTCCGTCTTCTCTCCACCTATCTGCTCCACTATCTACCTTCTATCACCGCATCCCCCTCTCTCTTTATTTCAGAGCCCCCTTCCCCTCCCCCATTCCTGAAGAAAGGTCCAGACCCGAAACGTCAGCTTTCCTGCTCCTCTGATGCTGCCTGGCCTGCTGTGTTCATCCAGCTCCACAACTTGTTATCTCAGACTCCAGTATAGGCAGTTCATACTATCTCTGAGACTATTATCCTAATCATTTTATGTTGATAATTATTTCCCTAATGAACGATAGTATCTGCTCTGTTTCCATATCTATTCATTTCGTCTCTCTTATCCAACTGCCTAACCCAATTTTAAATATTGTTGTGGTTTCTGCTTTAATCATATTCGAACAGCTCATCTTAAATGTTCCAACAAGATTAGTTGTCCTAAATCTGACATACAATCTAGAATTTACTTGCCCCTTTTCCCAGGTTCTTCAAACATCAGAAGCTACCAGTTTTTATATACTGGGTATCACCCTTCGTGATTTCAAGTGCCTTCGGCTGAATTCTCAAACTCCAGTGTTTCAGCAAAAATACGCACATTTTTTTCAATTCTGTCTTCCTTTTCTGAGGCAGCAAATTAGTGAATCTGTGCTGTGCCTTCTCTATTACATTGCTTTCTGAGACCAAGGAGTCCAAAATAATACATAATATCCCATCTGTCCATAAAATCTAATATTCCATTAGCTTTTATTATCACTTATTTAATTCTTTCAAGAGCAGATCATGCTTGTGCAGAAGGTCAATAGAAGTATTTCTATTCTATATAAATCTACTCTAAAACCTTAGAGAAGTATTTCTCTTTTACTCTTCCTTTTATCCCCTGTGCTTTTCCTCTCTGTTGCTGTGTGCTTTAATGACGCTCCCTCACACCTCCAAGTTACTTCCTTTTGTACTCTAATTATTCTTTGTGCTTTTTCTATTTATGTAGGGATTTGCAGATTCTCCCCAGTATGCCTTTGTCCAGCAGCAGTTTCTTCTCCCACTACTCCCAGTATTGTCAGGACTAGTAAATTGATATTGTTAATCTTATATTTGACTCCCAGACTAGGAGTTTTTTAAAAATATTTCATTTTATTAAAAACACAATTGTCACCCAGTATAATCTGCTGTACACTTGATTATTCTAGGTATTCAATCACCTTTGGAAGCAATTAAAACAATAGTACAATTGGTTATTCTTTCATGGATGCAACAAAAAATTACATCACCCAAAATGTCACATTTTTCCACCATTTTGGAAACTAATTATTTACACATTTCTGCAAGTGTCACATGAAGGCTAGCAACTGTAATAAAATTAAGAGACAACACAGCAGGCCAGGCAGCAGAGGAGCAGGAAAGTTGACTTTAGGTCGGGACCCTTCTTCAGAGATGGGGAGGTGGAAGGGAGCTGGGAAATAGAGAGAGAGGAGGGGTGGGGCTGGGGCTGGGGAAGGTAGGTGGGATGGTGATAGGTGTGTGCAGGTAGGGAGTGGTTGGGATTGGTCGGTGGGATGGATAGGTAGGAGAGAAGATGGACAGGTTGTGTTAGGTCAAGCAGGTGGAGATGAGAGGGAGGTTTGGTCATGGGATGAGGCTGGGGGTGGGGAGACTTTAAAACTGGTGAATTCATTAACTGTTTGCATTCTGAACTTGTATTATTTGAATTACCTGTTGAAGTTCTTTGAAGTGAACAAAAGTAATTCCAGTTTTTATTAAGTTGCTTAGTTCAAACTACTGGATAATTCAAAATTTCACCCAAAGAAAGCTTTGAATTAACCGAAGCAGACTGTAGGATAAATTAAATTAAATTTATTTTGTCGTATATGAGTCATAATTGGGCATGATTTCTAATTCCAGTTTTAGAGATTGATCCCACCCCAGAATAATGTCACGGACCAGCATAGTACTCAAGCTCAACCCAGCAGTCAGTGCCTGGATTCAGCCACAGTGGATAGTGTCTTGGATCTATATATCCAGAACTATTTGTGGAACTAGTCCTCACTACATTGGCAGGTTGTGCTGCAGCAATGCAACATCTCAATATAGTTTGTCTACAGCATTGACCTATAGCTGCCTGAATTATTGCAGATATTTTAGTATAAATTGGAGATCATTGTCACCTGTAGGTACCAGGCCTACTGTGATAGTGAGATGGGCACTGAATATAACAGCACTTAGCAACCATATCTACTTTACTATTGTGTTAAAAGTCTGAATGTGAATCTGCTTTCTACAGGTAGTTACCACAGTCATTTGTTATTGCCAGTGTATATTTTAAAGTGAATTGTTTCTTATGTTTTACTATCAACACAATAAATATCACAGAACTATTTAGGTAAAAAACATCTAAAAACTATTTACAATAAAGTGTCTTAAATTCAAGTTTTCTTTGCCTTCCATTCTCTGAATGCCAGCTGTTGGTAATGCTATTGAATCATATTCATATGACAGGGACTGTCTTATGCTTTATATCACCCAAAGCATTCCTAAATTCTTATCCATCTTGGAAACAAAATTATTTTCACAGTTCTGCAAATGTCACATGAAGGTTAGCAACTGTGGCAAAATTAAGTTTGTGTTCTGAAGAAGTCGTATTATTTGAATTATCTGTTAAGTTCTTTGAAGTGAACAAAGGTAATTACTGTGTTTTTTAAAATTCCTTAGTTCAAGTTCCTGGATAATTCAAAAGTCATCTCCCAGTCCACCATCCTGTTTCTAACAGCAGAGCCAGGAGATTAAACAGTCGGTGCAGTAGGAATATTAATTCCTCCAGTCCTTTATTTCTTCACTAGATCTGCTCTGTTGGCATCTTGTACGATCCCTTGCAGTTACTTCTGCGATAGATATAGTACATCGTACTAAATAATAATCCTGCAGATCCAAGTGAAGCACCTACATATGCTGTTTCTAGGATTCCCCTTGGTTTCTCATCGGTAGGGACATATAGCTTTGTTTCTGTGGAGAGACATGGGACTAGGTTTAGAAATATATTTCAGTAAAATAGCAGGCCCAGACACCACACTTCTGCAATTGTATGCTGAAAGTATATTTTACTTACCAGTAACTTGTATTGTCACAAATCCTGTTTGATTCCCCAATTCATTGATTACTTCAACCTCATAATATCCAGCATCACTGTGAGTTATTTGAAGGATGGAAAAGGAGTTGTTCGTGGACGGCAAAATAGTTTCACTGTTATTCTCCATTTTTTTCCAGGTGAAGTTTGCAGAGAAATTGCTGTGAACAGTGCAGCCGATGGTGACGTTCTCACCTTCACTAACCAAATTGGAAGGATTAACCCAAAGAGTCAGAACTGTGGGGTAAGGAATAAAATTACATTGTCATTAATAAAATGTGTGAAAATTGTTAACTTTCCAAGAAGTAGGATTTTTTTTTTAAAAACCTATTCACCAATTTCCTTACAAACCTTGAACCACGAGCTCTGTGTTCCGGATCTGTGTTCCCAGATCATTTCTGGCTTCACATTCATACTGCCCTTCATCACTAGAGTGAGCCGCATCAATTATAAATGTTCCATTCTTTGAGTCCAACTTTATCTGTCCACTTTCTGTCTTCTTGCTCAGTATGATCTGAGCAGGGGGGTTTGAGTGGCTGGTGCAGGTGACAGTGACACGCTCTCCTTCTTTCACAGCGGATGGACTGATGGAGAGATGTGTATCTCTAGGTTCAGCTGTGTAGAGAGACACAACGTGATGACAGTGAATAGCAAGAGACTGCACCAAGCCAACGTCAGCAAATCGGTGTGCAGAGCAAATCGGTGTGCAGAGCACCTTGAAGAGAAAGAAGCTGCACTTACCAAGAATGTGAATCTCCAGTTGTCTGGCCTCCTGCCCCAGCCCGTTGCTGGCTTCACACCGGTAGGTTCCGGAGTCTGTAAGCTGGGCTTTGGGCAGCTGCAGAGTGGATTCATTCTGGGCAATGATTGACCAACCTTGGGCTAATAGTTTGCTCCACACAAAACTGGCAGGGGGCTTGCTCTCAGCAGTACAGGTCAGCTGGAGATCCTGACCCTCTCTCACTGTGGCAGATGGCGTTGCAGAAACCTGTGTCATTCTGGGTGCATCTATGGAAGGAAGAGAAAGATTTTAGTCATGCAGTAAGAGTGGGTTGAACCTTTTTGATGGAATGTGTTGCCCCTCCACACACTTGAATTTGATGATGAATTGTCTGTCTGGGTACTTACATAGGACGTGTAACATTAACTTGTCCTCCAAAGACTTTGAGAGTTCCGGGATGTAGATCTGAGCCTGGCAGGTGATTTCCTGGCCTGAGTCACGCAGGGAAGGGATCAGTTCAGTGCTGAGGGTAATCGACTCTCCCCCGAACTGCTGCTTTTCAGCTAGGACCGTCTCTCCTTTCAGCAACTTGACCTCCATTCTGCCCGGGGGGTAAACATCAGGCAGGGTGCAGGACACAGTGCTGTTCCTGCCCACTTCCAATGTCCCGGACGTCTCCAGGATCAACGCATCTGGGAAAGCTGCAATTACGAGGAGTTTGAGGTCACTCTGTTAGAAGCGCACACACTTACATCATCCCTCATGACCAGTTACCCATATCTGCCAAATCTTACAAAAGCCCAGCTAGTCACCAACACACCCAGAAAACAGTTCTGAAACTGCTGACAATTTGGAGTCATACTTTAAATTTAAAAAAAAAACACCCGGAGCACAGCTACTTTCCTTTCAATCATTCTGTTCTGATACATTATTACACATTTCTGGAGCAAGTAGAACTTGGAGCCAGGGGCTCCTGGGTCATGATAGAGTCATTTCCAGTGCACACAGGAGCTCCGACACTAGGGAAAACTAACGGATTTTGTGAGCAAATATCAGCGATAGCCCAGCACCAGCGATCGGCAGCTAGCCCAGAAAAGGAACAAGAGAGAGAGATAAACACTCACAATAAACGTTCACCGCCCGGGATTTCTGTTTCTTCCGCTCGCCGCAGGTCACGGAGCAGATGAATGTGTTCTCGTTCTGACGGGTCACCGGGGAGAAGGTGAGGGTAGACACCGAGCCCTGGCTGCTCACCGTACCCCCGAGAGGTTTGTCGATTCCGGTTCTCCAAACGAAACTAGGAGAGGGACAGTCCTTGCTTTCACACCTCAGTACCAGCTCCTGGCCGACCCCGATCCATGGCAAAGACTCCGGCTGCAGCTGTATTTGGAAGCTGCATACTAGAGAAAGAGGCAAGCAATTTACAAACGTTTTTTATAAAAAAAAGCAAGCTTATAAAAAATATACATTTTTAATTTTTAGAAGTTTAGCAATAAAGTTTACAAACTTAGGTAGTGTTTCAACTTTTTATAAGTAGCCTTCCAAATTTATCAAGTTTATTACAAATATTTAATTTTTAAAAGTTTAACAGAATAAAAAATGTTTATAAACTGAAGTACAACTGTATGTAAAAAAACCTTCCAACTTTGTCAAAAGTTTACACATTGCAGTTAAAAGTTCACGATTTAATGAACACATTAGAAAAGTTTACAAATGCAAATGTTTCAAAAATTACAAATGTATCTAAAGTTTTCAATCATTTAATGTTTACACATTTGATGTTTAAACGGACATTTTTTTTGAAGTTCACAAATGCATTTTACATGAGCAGACGAAAGCCAAAACAGATCATCTTGTTTTTATAATGAACTAATGATAATGATTTGTTAAAAATAAAATAACGGGCGGTAAACATTAAGAAAACAAATCCTGAGAATTACCCGTTGTGAGCAGGAATTTGAGTGTCAGTAAACGATACAGGTGTGAGCTTCCAGCAGCCATGGTGCAGTGCACTCTCTTAATTCAAACCTCTGGTGTGTACTGTCTGTCACTGCTGACCACTAAGAAACTGACAGTAGTGCTTTGTACTTCGTCTTCCCGTTTTATATAGCCGTTTGCCGAACTGGGGATTTCCCGCTGCAATGAAAAGAAATTCCCAATCACCTGATCGAACATCCCCTTTTGCTTTGCCCAATTAGGTTCTGGGAACTTCCACCCGATCCGTGGAGCCAAAAACCATAGACCAGAACAATTTGCCAACGAAA
Organism: Ginglymostoma cirratum; assembly: GCA_024137785.1. Classification (NCBI taxonomy): domain Eukaryota; kingdom Metazoa; phylum Chordata; class Chondrichthyes; order Orectolobiformes; family Ginglymostomatidae; genus Ginglymostoma; species Ginglymostoma cirratum. The sequence continues at coordinate 13,699,331 of JAHRHZ010000058.1, read as the reverse complement.
ATACTAAGAAGCTTCCTGCAAACGAGATATGCGACGATTAAAACCTAAACTTTAAAGTGCCCGGTATCTATTACGAAGCAGTTATGTGGAGCCTTGGAAAGTAATTAAAGGATACATTTTGTTCAGATGTGATTAAAATCGAGTTAAGTGGCTCATTAGAGAGTAGAAAGACCATTACTGTCTTTGGTCTGCGCCAGATTTTCATATATGGAATTCACCTTATGGACTTTTGCCTTCCCAGTGCACACTTGAGTTCCTGGTCGTCCCTCATAATAATGAGAAAACGAAGCCTGTTCCCCTCCAGCATGTCAATCAGCTTAGCCACTGTGTGACTTTGTTTTTTACTGCGAGGAAGAGAACATGTTCTTAGTAGAGAGTGATACAACCATCATTGGGCACTGGACTGGAGAAAACAATATCAAATGAGGCTCCTGCTCCTTGCTGCTATCCCGTTGAAATTGCTCTTAAGTGAAACATGGGTCAGGACAGCACCAGGATTTGGCAAGGCTCCTAGGAAAATGACAAGTAGGGTAGGTGGCCCCATCCGATCTTCCACCCCATGCAAGTCATCAGCAGAGGAGAGGAGAGAAATGGAAAGGGGGTAATTGTCATCAAAGTGGACGAGAGGAAAGTGACTAAAGGTGATTAATATGTTACTGCTGCCCAACACTGGATTTATGTTTCATGAACACAAAGCCCACATATATACTTAAGCTCAAAGCAAATACACTCTTTCCATCAACACTAACTTAACCTTTGGAATGAATTACTCAATGCTTTTTAAATTATTGAGTAAGACTTAAAGTTTTATTCAACTTTAATATGTCACCCTCTAAATAAAACATGATTAAGAACATGCAGTCTATTATGGTAGTATTTGGGAGTACATTTGACTGGGAGAGGGAGAAGAGAGAAATAAGGGGAGAAGATTAAATATGAGGGTAAGCTAGCCAGTAATATAAATGAAGACTGTAAGAGTTTCTTTAGATATATGAAGGGCAAAAGAGAGGCAAAAGTGGACATTGGACCACTGGAAAATGACGGTAGAGACATAGTGGGGAACAAGGAAATGGCTGAGGAACTGAATAATTACTTCGTGTCAGTCTTCACGGTGGAAGTTATGACACGAGTAATCTCCCAAAAATTCAAGAGAATCGGGGGTAGAGCTGAGTGTGGTAGCCAAGGAAAAGATGCTAGTAAAACTGATTGGCCTGAAGGTGGAAAAATAACCTGGACCAGATGGACTACACCCCAGAGTTCTAAAGGAGATAGCTGAAGAGATAGTGGAAGTGTTAGTGGTGATCTTTTCGGGAATCGCCAGTCAGGGAGGGTCCCAGGGGACTGGAAAATCACTAACGCGACACCCCTGTTTAAAAAGGGAGTAAGGCAAAAGACAGAAAATTACAGGCCAATTAACCTAACCTCAGTCGTGGGTAAGATTTTGGAGTCCATTGTAAAGGATGAGATTTCTGAATATTTGGAAGTGTATGGTAAAGTAGGGCAATGTCAGCATGGTTCCATCAAGGGGAGGTCATGCCTGACAAATCTGCTAGAATTCTTTGAGGAAGTAACGAGCAGGGTAGACCAAGGAGAGCCAATGGATGCTAGCTACCTTATCTTCAAGAAGGCCTTTGACAAGATGCCACACAGGAGGCTGCTGAGTAAGATAGGGGTCCACGGTGTTACAGGCAAGGTGCTAGCATGGATAGGAGATTGGCTGTCTGGCAGAAAGCAGAGAGTGGGGATAAAAGGGTCTTTCTCAGGATGGCAGCCAGTTACAAGTGGTGTTCCGCAAGGGTCAGTGCAGGGATCACAACTTTTCACTTTATACATTAATGATCTAGATGAAGGAACTGTGGGCATTCTGGCTAAGTTTGCAGATGATACAAAGATAGGTGGAAGGACAGGTAGTATTGTGGAGGTGGGGAGGCTGCAGAAGGAATTGTACAGGTTAGGAGAGTGGGCAAAGAAGTGGCAGATGGAGTACAACGTTGGAAAGTGTGAAGTCATGCACTTTGGTAAGGGGAATAAAAGCATGGACTGTTTTCTAAATGGGAAGAAAATTCAAAAGTCTGAAGTGCAAAGAGACTTGGGAGTTCTAGTCCAGGATTTCTCTCAAGGTAAACTTGCAGGTTGAGTCAGTAGTCAGGAAGGCAAATGCAATGTTGGTATTTATTTTGAGAGGACTTGAATATAAAAGCAGGGATGTACTACTGAGGCTTTATAAGACTTTGGTCAGGCCACATATGGAGTATTGTGTGCAGTTTTGGGCCCCTTATCTCAGAAAGGATGTACTGGCCCTGGAGCGGGTTCAGAAGAGGTTCACGAAAATGATCCCAGGAATGGAACGCTTAACATATGAGGAATGTTTGAGGACTCTGGGACTATATTCAGCGGAGTTTAGAAGGATGGGGGTGGGATCTAATTGAAACTTACAGAATACTGAATGGCCTGGACAGAATGGATGTTGGGAAGATGCTTCCATTGGTAGGAGAGACTAGGACCCGAGAGCACAGCCTTAGAGTAAAGGGAGGACCTTTTAGAATGGAGATAAGGAGAAACTTCTTCAGCCAGAGAGTGGTGAATCTATAGAATTCACTGCCACAGAAGGCTGTGGAGGCCAGGTCATTGAGTACATTTAAGACTGAGATAGATAGGTTCTTGATTATCAAGGGGATCAAGGGTTACGGGGAGAAAGCGGGAGAAGGGGTTGAGGAACTTATCAGCCATGATTGAATGGCGGAACAGACTCAATGGGCCAAATGGCCTAATTTCTGCTCCTATGTCTTATTGTCTTATGAACTGTTCCTTTCCTTCAAGAGAGGTTTTGCAATAAACAAAAGCCAATTACTATTATCCTAGCCCAGGACACCAATCTTCACCATTCATAAATCAAATGTAATTTCATAGACTTTTTTAGAAACAATAACATTGTTCCCCAAAATTGTGGGCTGGTATGTCAACAAATCATTGCAATTAATTACAATACTTATCCATGATACAAACTACACAAAAGAGGATAAGAACAGCTTACCCTGTCCATAACTCCAATGTTCGTAGGTAATGATAGATGATGTTGCCAAGACATTTTTAGATTTTCATTAAAATCCTGACAATTAGCTAAAAATCTCAAATATCTTAGTTTTAACCTCTTCCCTTTTTGCCAATTTTAAACTGGGCCTGATGTGGAGAAAATCTGTGAAATTTCATCCTCCTTCCTATAAAAACCCATCAAAATGTGTTGCATTACATGCAGTGGACCTGTCTCCCTTTGTCCAAAAGTCCCCTTGATCTCTCCAAGACTGCAAGAAACTACAGAGCATCATGAAAGCATCCCACTTCATCACGCAACCAGCCTTTCATCCATTGACTCCATCTATACTTCCTGCTGCCTGGGAAAAACAACCAACATAATCAAAGACCCCTCCCCCGCCTCTTGCATTGGGCAGAAGATACAAAATTTTGAATATGTGTATGAACAGATTCAAGAACAGCTTTGTCCCTGTTGTTATCAGACTGTTGAACGGATGTCTCCAATGTTAATGTTGATCTCTCTGTGCACCTTCTCTGTGGCTGTAACACTGTATTCTGTACTCCGTTCTGCTAACCTGATACACTTTGTGAGGTACAATCTGCCTGTATAGCACGGAAAACAACTCTTTTCACGGTATCTCGGTACATGTCATAATAATAAATCAATCAATGAAGAGAGTTGATACTACTTAGTTGGTGCCAATGGCTCCATTACTGATGAACTCTTTTTAATTGAAAGTCTGGAATAGGGTTGCCAACTTTGACTTGACATGTTCCAGGGAATATCATCACATGACCTCCAACTTTCACCTGCCCCTTTCCCAGATTCCTGCCATCATTCGTCTAACACATCAATCATCCAGGACTCCCACTTCCCCATGGCTTTGACTTTGAACATTTGAACACTCTATTCAAAGGCTACACCACCCTCTCTACTATGGTAGTATAACATGCTATGTAAAATAACGTGCAAGTATCAGCTGAGGCTCAATTGTAGTACACTTGTGAAGTTAGAAGATTAAGAGTTCAAGTCCCAGGGTTACACTGTCGTATGGTGCCGAGAATCTGACATCTTTGATATTAGTGTTAAACTGAGACCATCGTATGTGAATGTAAAAACAGAAGGTATGTTCCCAATGCATGGTGTCATTTTCACATAGTTTAGAATTAGACTATTAGAATATCCTTTATTGTCGCAGGTACTCAAGAACAGGAGTATCATAGAATAGAATCATAGAATACCTACAGTGTGGACACAGGCCATTTGGCCCAACAAGTCCATACCGCCCATCTGAAGAGCATCCCACCCAGACTCATTCCCCTGCCCTTTCCCTATAACCTGGCATTTCCCATGTCTAATCCACCTAACTTACTCACTCCAGGATGCTACAGGCAATTTACCATGGCCAGTCCACCTAACCTGCACATCTTTGGACTGTGGGTGGAAACTGAAACACCAGGAGGAAACCCACGGAAAGACTGAGAGAATCTGCAAACTCCACACAGGCAGTTGCCTGGGGGTGGAATCGAACCCAGGTCCCTGGCACTGAGGGGCCACTGAGCCTCCGTGTACAGTGAGAAGTTTTACAATGTCACCTCTTATGGTGCCATCTTAGGTACAAAGTACGTTGGTACAAATCTTAGATACAAAGAGAGGAATAAAAAAAGAGAAGTAGTTGTATTACTTTACAGCTGCCTGAATGCCCCTGCATATATTCAGAAGTCTTTTTTAAATTGGTCATTGGGCGTATTACTTGTCAGGTCAGCACTTATTCCCCATCCCTAATTGTTTAGAGGACTGTTAAGGGTTTTGAGTCATATGTATCCCAGATTTCCTTCCCTAAAATACATGAATGAACCAGGAAAGTTTATTTTTTACAACTATCAACTGTGGTTTCATGGTCACCATTAAGCTAACTTTTTATTGAATGCAAATTTCAACAGCTACCAAGATGGGAATCGTGCCCATGTCCTGAAAACATTAATATGGATTCTGGAGTATGAGTCCAGTGGTATTATCACTGTGCCATCACCTTCCGGGGGGGGGGAGATGGGATAAAATTGTACTTCAGTGGTCATCTGATCAATAATTCAGAAAGGATCTCCTACCTTCCCTGTCCCGGGATAATTCAATTTGTACGATTCCCCAACCTGCACCTGATCACCCACCTACATCAACATTGCATTCTAACAGAATGCTTTCATTCTGTACGTGGTCCTCCATCTGGTTGGTTTTAGATGTGATAATGTAAAAATAAAATCACATGGCACTATTTTGAAGTGGAGCCTGAAATTCTCATGACCTGATCAATTTCTGTACCCCCAATAGCACACAACAGGATTATTTAGTCACTATTACATAGGTCTTGGTAAGAATTCATTGTATGCAAATTGACTGCCATTTTTCTTGTAAGTTCATTTCAAATGATTTAATCGGTTGTAAAACACTTCTGAAATTTTGAAAAGTGCTAGATAAATACAGGATTTTTTCTGTTTGGACAGTGGAAAAATAAATGGGAAAAACCCAGGGCCAATGTGAAGCACAAATCTGCTATCCTTTCTCAAGGTGACAACACCTGTCCCCGATCAGTGTCACTCTATGTCCATGCAGTGCTTTTCTTGTTTGAACTGCTTGAACTGCTGGTGCTGTTTATTCTGAGATGGTGCAGTCTGAAGCCCAGCTCTCAAGTTCCAGAGCAGAGTAAGGTCACCTAGTACAGAACTGCATGGAAGCACCAAGAAGGATAGAGTCACCCACAAGACAAATACACTAAGGGACTGTGTAAGGGTGAATGGTTAATTGTTCTACATATAATTGAGTACGTTGTTGTGTAAAGTTCCTTTGGAAAGCTTTTTGTTCATGGTTTATATTTCAGGATTTTGACCAAGAGAATGCTCTATTGGGCCATTGTAGATAGGTGGGAAGATGAGGAATTGTAGTAAGGACGGTGAAGAGATCACATCCTAAATCAGCTAGAGCTGCAGTAGGTGCTCATAGACAGACTGACCAGACAGGAGGCGTCCCAGTTGTCTATACTGCTTCTTGCTCATCCACCTCTCCCTCCTTTTCCTGAGGTGGCCTCCATATGGCAGATATTCAGGGACACAGCAGACCAACATGAACTTGGGGAACCCCTCCAGCAAGCATTGTTCATCCAGTCAGCTGACAATGACAGCGGTGCTCTCCCTGACATTTCTGGTAGCACTATACTGCCTGACCAGGTGAAAACAGTAAAAGAAATCATCAGCCGTACAGGACATGCAAGTGGTACCCATCTGAAAACAGCCACTTCTTGGCTTCTCATGGTGATCAAAGACATTGGGAATGACAGACTGTCTCAAAGTGCGGGCATTATGGTTTCTGCCAGTGTATTGCTCATTAACCTTGTGATAGAATGGGCATGATAGCTATATGTGAATAAATAGAAACTTTTGTGGTTCTGATAGTTTTCCCATTAACGTGTTGGGCTCACAGAGCCATGTTCATATAATTGACTGCTCCCTGGTCTGTTGGGATTTTCACTTCCCCAACAACACTACTTGCCTATTTTTCTGGTTTCTCACTGGGTAGAGAGAAATAAATCATCTTTCTTGTCCACCGGGCCTCTGTCACCACCCACACGTAATGATGAGGAAATGTAAGGTCACCTACTCTTTCCTGGAAAGATCTAGGGATGTAAACCTTGACCACAATGGTTAAAATGACAGTCTCTGATATTGCTACCCTCACCCTGTGAACTTATAGGCCTTGTTGAAGGTGGAAATATACTATAGGTAAATTTGCAGATGATGCAAAAATAGGTGGGAACACAAGTGATGAGAATGATACAAGAAGTCTGTGGCAGGACATAGGTTAAGTGAATGGGCAAAAAAACACAAAAACTTGGCAGATGGATTGTATGTTGGAAAATGTGAGATTTGCATTGTGGCAGGAAAAATAGAGGAGCTCAATTTTACTTAAATGGAGAAAGACTGCAGAAAGCTTTGGAACAGAAGGATTTGGGAATCCTTGTGCTGGAGCCACAAAAATCTAGGCACCCAAGTTCAGTGGGTAACAAGAAAGGCAAATAGAATGTTGGCTTTTATTTCAAAGGGAGTGGAGTATAAACATACATTTTACTAAAATGAATACAAGGCACTAATCAGACCACAGCTGGAATACAGTGAACCATTTGGGTCCCTTGTCTAGGGTCCCTTATCTACTGGCCTTAGCAGCTAGCCTAGTGAATCTTCTCTGAATTAATACTAGGTATGGAGGGACTGTCTTTCAAGGAGAGGTTGAATAGATTGGGCCTGTACTTGTGGGAATATAGAAGGATCAAGGTGACCTTATTGAAGAATACAAAATTCTTCAGAGAATTGAAAGGGTAGATGCAGAAAGAGTGTTTCCCTGTGTGGGAGGGTCTAGGAGCAGAGGGCATAATTTAAAACAGATGAGGAGGAATTTCTTCTGGGGGCAGTGAATCTGTGGAATTCTTTACTGCAGAAGGCTGTTGAGGCTGGGTCGTTAGTTACATTCAGGTGAATAGAAATTTATTGTTACTTGTATTTGTAAAAATACAGTAAGATGTTTATAAGTTGCTACAAAAACAGCAGCATTTGTTTACATAAATGATATATTCAAAAAAGACAATGAAAAGACAACACAGTGTGGAGCTGGAGGAACACAGCATGCCAGGCAGCATCAGAGGAACAGGCAAGTTGATGTTTTGGGCCAGGACTGGGGAGGGGGAAGGGAGTTCAGAAGTAAATAGGAGTGGTGTGGCTGGGCAAAGGTAGGGGGGTGATGATAGTTGGATGCAGGTCGGGAGTTGTGGAGATTGATCAATAGGAAGGGTGGGGCGGGTAGGTGGGAAGGAAGATGGACAGGTTGTGTCAGGTCAATGTGGCGAGGAGGGAGGGCTGAACATGCGATGAGGCTGGGGGCGGGGACATTTTGGAGCTAGTGAATTCTATGTTGAGGACATTGGGCTGTAAGCTCCTGAGGCAGAATATAATTTTCATGTGGCCTAATTATGACATGGAGGAGGCCCAGGATGGGCATATTGCCAGGGGAGTGGGAAGGGGAGTTGAAATGGCTGGCAACCAGAAAGCGCTGTTGATTGGAGTGTACAGAGCTCAGATGCTCCGTGAATCTGTCACCGAGCCTGTGCTTTGTCTTTTCAATGTAGAGGAGACCACATCAGGAGCAATGATTGTAGTAGACCAGGTTAGGAGATGTACAGATGAATCCCTGTTGGATACAGAATGATTGTTTGAGACCTTGGACAGAGGTGAGATGGGAGGTGTAGGAGCAGGTGTAGCACTTCCTGCGGTTGCAGGGAAAGGTGCCAGGTGTGGTGAGGTTGGTGGGGAGTGTGGAGCAGATGAGGGATTCACGGAGAGACCTGTCCCTGCAGAAAGCAGATAGGGGTGGGGAGGGGAATGTCTCTTTGGTGCTGGGGTCTGATTGCAGGTGGCGAAAGTGCCCATCCTGGGCTGCATCCACTATCACAAACAGGCCATACGAAAATTGGAGGAACAGCGCCTTGTATTCCGCCTCGGGAGTTTACAGCCCGATGGCCTCAACATAGAATTCACTAGCTTCAAAATCTCACCGCTTCTGGCCTCATCCCATGTCCAGCCCTCCCTCTCATCCCCGTCTCCTTGACCTGATACAACCTGTCCATCTTCCTTCTCACCTACCTGCCCCACCCTTCCCATTGTTCAATCTCCACAACTCACGACCTACATCCGCCTATCACCATGCCATCCACCTTCGTGCAGCCCCACACCTCCCCCTATTTATTTCTGAGCTCCCTTCCCCCTCCCAGCCCTGATGAAGGGTCCTAACCTGAAACGTTGACTTTCCTGGTCCTCTGAAGCTGCCCAACCTGCTGTGTTCCTCCAGCTCTGCTCTGTATCGACTCTGACTTCCGGCATCTGCAGTTCTTGCTATGTCCTTGAAAGTCCACGTATACCATATCAACAGTGTTACCCTCATTGAGGCTTACTGTTACCTCTTTAAAAGTCCAACAAGAGAGTTCAGTGTGATTTCCCCTTTATATATCCATGCTGATCCTTCATAACCAACTCACATTTATTGATGTAACTAATTCTATCACAAATAATTGTATCTGGACCTTTCCCCACCACCTGAAGTTAAAAATCAGACAATGATCAGAAGTAGTCAAAACGTGGCAGCCAATCTGCACAAAGCAAGATTCCACAGACAGCAAATTATATTAAAAAAAACAGTTAATCTGTTTGGTTGTGCTGACATTCCTCTGCTTTTTAAAAATGGTTTAATGCCTAGGTTAAGATAAAAGGCCAATGAATATGATATTGATATCACCAACTGTTATTTCAAAGTAAGAAACAAGAGTCCAGCTAGTACTTTAATAGACTACGACATTATTGATTTCCTATGATGATTTTCACTCCTGCTTGGTGGAGTATATTATATTATATCAAGCTCTGGAAACATCTGAAATGTATGAAAAATAGTTTCCTTAAAAAAAAATTGGAAAATGGGCAAAGTGGCAAAAATCAGAAGTTTCTGAACAGAGTATACAACTGACACCTAACTACCACAGCTCCCTTAGCCTGGAAGTAAATCCCATGGTTGCTGTATAGTTAACCCGCTTCTGTAATTAGCCTCCTATCACTGCTTTACTGAGGGCTTAGCTTAGAATGGGACAGTTCCTTAAGACTCCACAAATATAAATGATAAAACATTTAACAAGACTTTTGCAAAAGCCATGATTGCATTGATGCTTTTTAAAATCAGGCTGCAACTCTTTGAAAACTAAAAGTGCATGTTAATTTCTTGGAAATTACATGGTTATATTAATTTTCTTTGGTATTATTTGCATGTATGTATACAGCAACAGAGAGAGTGTGGTGAGGTCATGAGCATATTTGCTGAATTCAATTTGCTGAACACAAGATTGGTCTCGGGAAGCATTATTTCCTAAAGGACATTATGTTTAACAAAGGTTTGTTTTTCCTTTGTGAAATGCAGGAAATGTCAGGGAAAGTACAGAGTGCTGTTTCACTTAATTTCTTAAATTATCTAGCACATGGGTATTTCTCTTTTCAACCAGTCCTATTTTGTATCTGTTAGCACTCACGTCATTATTTTTTATTTTGAATACAGGAAATGAGAAGGAAGAAAATAGAAAAGGAGTGAAATGTTAACTGGAAAAACAAAGTGTGCCATCAAAGTGCAGGAGGGATCCAGGTAGAATAAAAACCCTCTTCTGAAGAAGGGTCCAGACCCAAAACGCCAGCTTTCCTGCTCGTCTGATGCTGCCTGGCTTGCTATGTTCCTCCAGCTGTACACCTTGTTATCTCAGAATAAAAACCCAATATCACTTATTAACAAAACCTGAAACTAAATTATCAATTTGTTTTTGGCCATGGTAACACACTGGTTTAAATACTGCACATTCAGTCGGGGGAACGTAGTCTCAAATAAGAAAGCATCAAGAAGCCATTAGGAAGAACAGGCCTATAATTATTTTCAAATTATCAACACACCTTGTCATATATGCAAATTCAGTCTTCCTCCAGAATATATTCAATTCCATAGGTCCAGCCAAGGTTGACAATCTAATTTACAGGGTCCACCTATGAACAGTATGGGAAACACAACCAGCTGGGAATAGTGCCCTCTTTGAAGTCAGAGTTCTTGGCTGTGGATGTTTCCACTTGCTTGTGGTCCTTTCTGGGCAGTGTTGAAATTCTGAAACAGTTAAGGAGTCGGGGGACTAAACCTTTTACACCATAGCATTACTCCAACAATTTCCACTGGGTATGTGCCCAATTTTAAATGTCAACTGCAACAATGTTTTGTGAAACTCAATGCTCAGCCTACTGTTGGAATGTTAGCTGGTACCTAAGTAACTTAACAATGGATTCTGGCCATCCAAATGAAGACTGAAGTACTAGCATTTCTCCTTTATATATCCACACTGATCCTTCATAACCAACCCACATTTATCCATGTAACTACTAATTCTATCACAAATAACAATCAAGAACCTATCTATCTCAGTCTTAAATATACGCAGTGACCTGGCCACCACAGCCTTCTGTCCCATAGTTTCCTGCTTTTTGTCTGCCTCCTTTGTTTAGTAGAGGTGTTATGTATGTGGTTTTCCAATCTATTTGGTACCTTTCCAGAATTGAGAAAATTTTGGAAGATTATTATAGCCATTACATCTATTAAATCTGTAGTCACTTTTTTAGAGACCCGAGAATCCAGGCAATCAGGCCCAAGGGGCTTGTTAGCCTTTAGTCCCATTGGTTTTCCTCAATGTTTTTCTGTACTGATAATGATTGTTTTAAATTTTACCCTTTGCCTCTTGGTTTTCTACTTTTCTTGGGATGCTTTTTGTATCTTCAACTGGGAAGACTGATACAAAATACTGTTTGAAGATTCACCGTCTAAGGGTGAATTATATATATAATATACCCGTGTGTGTGTGTGTCTGTATGTATGTATGTATATTCATGAGTATATAAATATATATGTATGTATGTGTGTGTGTGTAGAAACCTTTACTGTTTGTTTTCACATTTATTTAGAGTTTTTTGTCTTATTCTAATTTATCCTTTTATCATCATTCTTTGCTGTTTTCAAAAACTTTCCCTTTGGGGTCATTTCACCACAGGTGAATAAAAATAAACTCTGTTACCCCTAGTATAAAAGATACAATTGGACACCCAAGCAGATTTTATGTTGTTCAAAGTATGATATTTACTTTATGGAAATTAGTTCTGGTATGAAACACATCCAGCAACAGCATAATGTCCTTTGTAGAGAAAAGGAAGTACTGGGACAGGAAATGCATTAATGGATCAGTGACAGCAAGCTGTTAACACCAAGTAATTATGCCGTTCCTAAAAGGAACACATTGTTAATGAGTGTTAAATTAAGTTTTTTAAGTGTTTGATCAAACACTGTCTCAATAAAAATGTCTGTGATATCATACGAATGGTTTCTTCCAACTCGAACCATTTGCTTTACCAAATATTAAAACAGAGGCCCACCAAGTCAGCCAGCAGATGATTGCCAGGTCTCCTACATTTTATGGAGTCTCACTATAATCTCACCCTTTCCTTATAAGCATTAGATCCCATGGTACTTGGAGACCCATTTGTTGGTACAGAAAAGATGTAACGCACAGGCCATTCTGCTGCTGCTTTATTCAGCAGGTGTGAATAGAGACAAAAAGGTGGGTGTGTTTATGGGATAATATTGACCTGCGAAGGACAAATGCTGCAGTGATTTAGACCAGGTAGATTGAGCTTTTAAAAACCAAAAGAACTGTGGAAACTGCAAATCAGGGTCAAAAACAGAAGTTGCTGGAAAACTCAACAGGTCTGGCAGCATCTGTGAAGAAAAATCGGTGTTAATGTTTCAGGTCCAGTTCCGAGGAAGGGTCACTGGACCCGAAATGTTAACTCTGATTTTTCTTCACAGATACTGCCAGACTTGTTGAGCTTTTCCAGCAACCTCTGTCATTTGAGATTTTGTTCCTTTCTGTGGATCAGTGCAATTTTATGTGTAGAAACGTACTACAATGGATTAGAAATCTCCAAAAAGCATTGGGAATTAAATTGGTAGAAAAAGTCATGACTTGAACAGGATGCTTGCGTCAAAAATGAAAAATGTTGCTGATGTTTTTTGAAGGAAATTTTCTGACTCTTAATCTACAAGTAGAATATTAATACTTGTAATTGACAATATTAGTACTATTTGCATTTTGCTTA
>JAHRHZ010000058.1:13582486-13636539 GCA_024137785.1 Ginglymostoma cirratum | reverse complement strand
CTATGATGCTGCTTGACCTGCTGTGTTCATCCAGCCCCATGCTTGTTATCTCTGAAATTCTCATTAACTATCTTCTGGAACCAACTCCGTTCCAACATGAAATTGAATTGGCAGATTAAAGTATAACCATAGGAAAAATAAATTGCAGCTTTTGTCAATTTCAGAGGGCTTTGGAGATAGAGGGCTGGAGAATGGGACTAGCTGGATAGCTCTTTTGTGAGGCAGTAGAGACGTGATGGGTCAAATGGCCTTTTCTATACTGTAAAATTCTACAATTCTGTAATTCCAAGATTTGGAGACTCTCAGTTTACACACTGTCAACATAGCTGATCTGCTGATTGTTTACAGGTGTGAATATCTTACAACTTCTCATTAAAGGAATCAAGAGGTATGACCTAATTGAATGGCAGGGCAGACTTGATGGAGCAAATAGCCTGCTCTGCTCCTAGATATTTTTTAAATCAACCTGCACAGATGTGTGGGACCTGACTCCAGGCCTTCTGGCTGAGATATAAGGACACTACATCTGCAGCACAAGAACCTTATTGACAATACATGGTCACCATTAGGTTACCTTTTAATTTCAGATGTTACCGAATTCAAATTTCACCATCAGCCCCTGGTGGGATTTGAACCGATGTCCCAGGAAAATAAGCCTGAGGATTCTCTATTACTTATAATAGTGATGCTACCATTACATTGCCATCACCTCCCTCCTTGACTTTTGTTCCTACTTATGGTCTAACTAAAACAATCTAAACAATCCTAGCTTGCTTTCAGCAGAATTCAGACTTTTCTCATTACTTCAGTTAAATCCAAATTAAAGACACAGTCCCCAAACATAATCTTACAAACTTCATATTTGTAACAATATATTCTCAGCTAATTTTTAGAAGATCATTTAGGAACAAAATGTGATTCAACTGGTCTAGTTTGCTCCATAATTCTGAGTCTTGTGCAAAATGCACTAGTGTCACATCCAAATACTGTTAGTATCAGGAATCTATTTCATAGAGTCCAACTGTCTCTATATTAATCAAATCATCTATTCTCAAAGTTAAGTATTCAGCTTCAAGGGACTTAGTCTTTACTCTGTTGGATATATAATATAAATTGTAACTGGTGTATGGTCAGATGTTTGTAAGCTAATTTTAATTGTGTGACCCTCAACAAATAATTTCTCAATATTCAGAAAGGAGGAGTGCATCTAACTTAAAGAAATGAATGTGTTTGGGAACAACCTCAAAATAGGCATAGAAGTCACATCAAAACTTTACAAGATATCCTGGAGCTGGCATCTACATCAGATGCTAAAGTCTGGAAGTGTCTTGAACACAACATTGGATGACTTCAACAGATTCAAATGAAGTAGAACAAAGAGATTCAAGTGTTGACTGCAGTGTCTGGGGATTGCTACTACAGATAATACATAGTGTCAAGTTTGGGAAGAGGACAGAAATGAGTTTGCCAATAGAGGTAGCAGCAAAATAGCACAATCTGCCTAGACCAAGAATACCTACATTGCTGGAGCTGGAGAACAGATCCATAATGTTAATAAGTATGAGCAGCAAGTGACCACTTCTGGAGGGGAGGAAAGTAGTTTTGATCAGTACATTGAGGACACATTTAAAAGACTTGGCCAATGAATAAACTTATCAGACATAGGAGAGAAATAGGAGAGAAATATCATGCGTGAGGACCTCCATGTGCTGCAGCTTTCTGCAGTCTTTTACCAATTAAATAACATTCAGCTCTTCTTCCTGTCAAAGTACAGAATAGACCCTAAAAATTGCAATGATTACAATAAAGGTAATTTTATGTGAAATTATACATTTAGAAACAATAACTTGCAAAGATAAATGGCATCTTCAAAATGTTCCAAACTGTTTTACTTGAGTATTATCAGGGTTGTTGAATGAAAGCTTTGTCAGAGAGGTAGGTTTTAAGAAGCTTCATAATGGAAAGAAAAGGACAGCGATGTTAAGGGTGAAAATTCCAGAGATTAGGGGCGAGGCAGCTGAAATCAGTGGTGGCAGTGGTCTTGCAATTGATATTGCGGCTGTGCAAGAAGTCAGCTGGAGATGTAGAGATCTCAAGGCGGTCACAGGATGTTACATAGATAGAATGAGATGAAGACAGAGGAATTCAAAAGTAAAAATTAGAATTTTGCTGTCAAAAGATGTTGCTGACCTAGTAACTGCTAATGTAAGTCAGCAAGCACAGAGGTGATGGGTGAATGGGCCTTAGGATACAGATAGCAAATTTGGATGAACTCAGATTTCTGGAGGATGGCTATGGGAAACATTTGAATTGCTAAAACTTGAGGTAACAAGGTGTGGTTGAGGGATTCATCAGCAGATAAACAATATGACGGAGATGGAAATGGGTGATTTTTATAGATTTTAGTGGACAACGTGGTTGTAAGTTCATTAAAATCAAATAGGACACAAATGGTTGAGTCTGATTCAATCTCCGTCTGCTGTCAGGATAGGGACAAAGTCTGTAGCTAGGCAACAAAATTTGCAGCAGGGATCAAAAGCACATGTTAGCTTTCATTACTTAGCTGCAGGAATTTTGTGCATATCCATAAAGGAATGTAACAAATCCATCAGTTGAGGGGCTCAGAGTATCAGTGGTGATACAGAACTGGGTGCTGTAAGCAAATAAGTTGAACCTGCTATTATATTTTCCAAGTTACATCAGCAAGAGGCAGCAGGTAGTTGTGAAGTAGGAAAAAGTTCAAGGTACTTTCTCACACGACTCTAAAGTTGACAGTTTGAGATTGGAAATAGTAGAAGGTCTTGTAGCTGATTTTCTTGCTACGATGAGATAATCAAGAATGGAGACCTGTTGGAGGAAGTGGCGTTAAATATACACAAAAGGATACCAAGTTTGGGAATGGAATGGAATACAACCATGACTGTGATTTCATATTATGGAATTAGGTGGACAAATGAATGAATAGAATTATGCTGTTCATAGCAATGGTTGAATTTTGGGATATTCAGGATGATTTCCAAAAAAAGGGGAGAGGCTGCACAGATGAGATTTCCAATCCACTGATATTAGAAGACATAGAATCCTTTATATACTCAGGTTCCTCTTTCCATAAGCAAATCTATCATCCTTGTTGATCAGTCTTAGCCTTGTGTTCAGAGTCCTTCAAACATTCAGAATTCCCTCCATAGCTTCTTTCTTCCATTTCCAGTTTCTTACAATGGTTACTTTGCAGAGTTTGGATCACAACTGGGCGATTTCCTCCCTAAACGTTCCTCTTCTCTCAAGAGGCTTCTCAAAACAAGTTCACCTGTTTCAATCTGTCCTTTTGTCACTGTCAGTATTTGATAATGCTACTGTGAAATATCTTGGGTCATTTTACTGCATTAAAGTGCTATATCAATGCAGATTGTTAAAGATAATTTTAATAGGCAGCCTATAGTTGGTCTTGTGGTACAGTTTAATTTCCCTACCTCTTGTTTAGGATGTCTTATTTAAGGCCCACCTGCTTCACAAGTGTGTGTCATAACATATCTGAACAGGTTACTTAAAAATAAATTTTCACAATCAGATCGGCTAAGCAAGTTAAAATCAGGGACTTTGGTGCAGTAATAACGTGTAGACTGAAGGAGGTGGCTACACAAGAAATATGAATGACAAACCCCTGCTCCAGGTAATAGACATAAATATAGGCTTGGAAATAAGAAATCAGCTGGTTGTTGACAGCTACTCCATTTGAGAACATAGGAAGAGGATTTTTGGAGATAAGTGGACAGGTCACTAATTATTTTTGAAGTGGTAAATGAGACATTGGATTATGTTGCCAATAGAATGGAAAGACTGTATGACATAGGAATGGAAGTAAGCTATTCAGTTTGAGTTCAATGAGATCATGGCTGATCTGATGATAATCCTCAAGTTCATTTGCCTGTCTTTTCCCCATAACTCTTGATTCCATTACTTATTAAAAATCTCTTGGCATTGAATAAACTTAACGACCCAGCCACAACAGCCTCTGCGGTACAGAATTCCACAGATTCACTGCCCTCAGGAAAAAAAAAATCATCTCCATCTTTAAATGTGTGACCCTTATTCTGCAATTATGCCCTCTGGTCCTAGACTTTCTCACAAGGTGTAATAAACTTTTCCACATCAACCCTGTCAACTTTCCCCAAGAATCTTCTGTGTTTCAATAAAGTTGCCTCTCATTCTACTAAATTCCAACCAATTACAGGTTCAACCTCTCAACAAGTCCCTCTATACTTAGCATCAGCCTCATAAATCTTCTCACAGGACTAGATGATGCATTTACAAGGTGATAATACATCCCATTCAAAGTGGCGTACAGTTCTGGTCACTAGTACAAGAAACTAATCGACACCAGGAAAGGAGCAAAATGCATCAGTTATTGAATTACAAAGAAGTGAGATTCAGAAGAGGAACTTAAAGAAGACGGAAAGGAGATTTAATAGAGGCATTCAAGGACCATAAAAGGTACTGACACATTAAAAGCTGTAGGAAGGTTGACCATACCTGAACCATGACCAGGAAGGCCCTGAATAATTTCAGAAGACAGATATTCAAATACAATGATTTCAAGCAAACTGTGGTTAATATTTGACAGTCAGGAAACTAATAAAAAGGAAGCAATTTTAAGGCTCTGCAAATGGAGATCCTGTGAGGAAAAGGCACATGGAAGTAAACAGTATTCTGAACCCTGGGTCCAGCCACATGACTCAGGAGTCAATTCCAGCCTTCTACATTCCCATATCAATTTGTAACTTAATTTTGACATTCCAAAATTGCATAAAATCACATCCCAGGAGGGTTTTCTATTCTCACACGAGTCAAACTTATGACACTTCCAGCTAATACGTTTCACACTTGGAAAAAAAAAATCCTTTATCAGGCCTAATCTAGATGAACTCAACATTTTTGCCTTTAATCTCACTATGCTGTTGTGAACGACTATTTCTTATTAGAAGTTTACATGTAGTATATGCATTTTCTGAACCCATCAACAAGAACATGGAAGATCTGCCAATTTACAAGAAAGTCTACTATAAAACTTTTCCTATGCCTAAAATGCTCCAGTATTTTCAAGACTAATTTAGTGATTTAGCCAGCTGGCACAATAGAAAGGCTGAACTAACAAATATAAACACAGTATCTTCACTAGTTTTTCAAATTTGGACTTCAGCACTCCAGTGCATTGTACTTTGAATTACATGTTTGTGTTCAGTTTTTGATACAGTAATTTCCTAACCTCCCTTTAGTTTAAGGTTGAAGTCTGTGGAAGGATTAGGAACAGACTCAATTAAGTTATGGAAAACAAAATTAAACCGATTGAGGTGAGAAATCAAAGATTTCCATTTTGTAGTTTGGCATGAAGGCATATTGGTAGGCAAATATAGAGGCCTTAACTGTACCTAATCATGTAATCTTGACTTGGATGAGCATAATGTGAATACTGAATATCTGAAATGCTAAGTGCTGCAGTTTGATGTAATGGAAAACTGTGTTCCCTATTTCCAGCACCGATATCTTCACTTTGAGTTCAAAAAATATAAACTATTTTAAAATTTTGTCTGGTAACCCTGAAGATGGTGGATTTTCAGTTCAACCTTTAACGAAACATATTCCCAATCAAAACAGGAGAAGATAAATCAGGCAAAAATTTCAAAAGCAGAATTGAAATATTAAGCAAAGGTATTGAGAGTTATAGGAACATGATGGTTAGATGGGGTTAACATACTATAGCATGGATCTTCCAGTCACTAGATAGACCAGAGTTAGAGTCAGAGACTTCCAATCTACTTAACATGGATTGTTACCCTGTGAATGATAGGCTGATGACAACCAGTTTGAACCTCTGAGTAACAAAAACTGCCTCATCCCAATCATCTCCCTTCCCCAAACCTCTGTCATTACGTCACTATCCTAAACAGCTTTTGACCTTGTGATCTTACTCATACCTCATTCACTAGCACACTGAAATGCTATTTAATATGTTCCATAATATTTCAGTGTGTTAATTAGAAAAAAATTCTAGAATATGGCTCATCATCCCCGTCAATCCTGCTCTAAGGAGTCTGATGGAAAACTGTCTGCATTTCTGTAAATATGAAGCTTCTACTGTAAGATTTTAAAAAAAGCATTCAGTCCAATAGATCAACAATCAATTCATTCAATGGTGGAACAGGCTGGAGAGTTAATTGGCCTACTTCATCCTAATAGTTAAGCAGCTAGAAAAAACAGTGTACTGTAGTTCATTAAATTATGAATTATGCATTAGTAGTGAAACTGATCTCCAGGCAACTGGACACAGACTGATATTTTCATGACTGCCCATATTATACAGTATCAAAGAAGAAGTAAAAGCAAACACAGGACACATTTACTGAATAACTAAAATTAGAAGTTTAATTATTTGGATACAATTTAAAAAAGAATACTGGCCTATAGTTAGAAAGTTAAGTATAAACATTTTAAAAACCCCTTTATACATAGCATGAAAAATATATGCGCTTTTAAGCTCTATATCTTCCAGACATAACTAAGAGGTAGAATCTTGATAATACATTTCAGCTGCCTAATGTACTGTTAAAATGTACAACCATCATTTCAAACAGCAAACATAAGGAAAGTGTTCTATAACAAACTTTTCACAATGATTCCTTTGACAGCTGCAATTATATTAAAATAGTTTTAATATATTGATAACACTACAAACAAGATTTTTCTCATTCATTTACAAAATATTTATTTAATACCAATATTTTAAAAATCAAAGGCTTTGCCTTACACATTCCAACTGCCAACTGGTAGGTTTAAAACTCCAGTGAATGGATTTTTAAGATTCTTCACAAATAGTTGTCACTTTATCAAATGATGTTATTTATTTCAGAAAATTGACATTTATAGAGTATGAATGAAAAAATATATAATGCCATTAAAACCTTCTTCTGAACTAGTGTTCTGAAAGGGCAGATTAAAGAAAGTTACCTCTGAATTTTATCACCATTGCCTGAATGGTACTTTTACTAAAACTCACATGTTAACATATAGAACATTTGGAATGAACAAGGAAAGCACAATACTTTCATTTAGGATACCAAATATACATCTATCAAAGTGGAAATAATTTAAAAAATATAAAAGCTGATCTTAGAACCAAAAATAAATCTAAACTGACTGTGCTCACAAGTGTCAAATTTTACACCTCACTTTATATTAAACTGTAGCTGTTCATTTACATTATTCTTGCATTTTTAAAATATATTAACTACTAGTTCAAATCAGTGCCAAGCCTTGCTGTTTAATATCAGAATAAATCAGCCTTTAAAAATAATTGTAAATAACTGTCTTTTGCAATTAATATGCAGCTACATCAGTAATCTTTTTACTGTAGTATTTTATGCTCTTAGTGTGGTGCTTTCCCAGAACAAATGAACATTCACTAATTTCTGGCCAACTTATTTGGGAATATAGTTAACGATCACCCAGATTAATTTTATTTTCTACTTGAAACCCCATCCTTTCTTCTAGTCCAATGGCTAATTACTGGGTTTGCATTACATAGCATGAAATATTTTGACTGACAGACTTCCTCACAGCCAATATCAATGTTTGTGCAAGCTGATCACAGTGCTTCTCCTGGCACAACAGTCCATTTCGCAACTTAGTTAGAACCAGTGACAATCTGAGTGTGCAGGAAAATATAGGTGACAGCTGAAACTGGAACTCAAACTTCCAAGTACTGAGGCTGAGTCACGAAACTTCCACTGTTAAAGGTACTAGGTTACAACTTAGTATACTACCTCTTTTGTAGCTGTATCTCTTTGCAAATGCCTCTTGCTTTAATAAATCTTTTAAATGGCTCATTGTAGAGGGTTATTATATTCAAAAGTTTAACTTTTATTCAGGATGTTACAGAGTTCTTTGTAAGAACCCAAATTTATAACGTTTTTCCTTTTTTGCAGCAATTCAGCTGGATCACTAGACAATTAAATTTTAGATGTTTTTAAATGTTAATTTAAACTCCCATAAATAAGTGCAAAAAGAATAGAACTAGTCATCAACCGGAATTAAAGTTTTGCATTATTTTTGATTTATCAGCTCCCAATACTTGATGCAGACTGCAGTCATGAAAGCAGTAAAATTCTTTTGAAAGTATTGCCAATGCAATACAGCAATTACCGGCCATTTACAAATCCTTAAACATTATAAGGTTGCCTAGTTCCTAGCCCAGGAAGATTAGTCTTCACTTCAGTTTCTTTGCTTTTTCAGCCACAAAACTTTCCATTTTCAACGAAGTAGTGATGCTTTAGTACTGAACGTATTCAGATTGAAGTGACTGCAAAAGAAAAATAACTTCAGCTAAGAACATTTAAAGTCACACTCACAGAAAGTGTTTAAAAAGGTATGATTGAATAACACAAATGAACTGTATTCTTAAAAAAAGTTGTAAACTCTTTAAACAAACACCAAGAATTTCATCAACTCTTCTGTTTGTTCAATAGCTGTCCCAGTGTTAACTCTCGTCCGAGTTGAGAGGTAGGGGCAGGCAACTTAATCAGTCACATTATCTTGGCAGTTGAGGTGGGGGAATTAAGGAAAAGGGAGAAACATTGTTGCTTTTGAGTCATTGAGGAATCACAGCAGAGCACGTTTCACTTATATGTTGGGGGAGAGGAAAAAGAAAATCAGGATTGAGCTTGGATTTCCCGAAAAAAAAAATGCAAATTGCTACTTGACATCCAGTCCAAGCTTTCTTGAGTACTCTTGACAGTAGCTAAAATTTTATGAAACAATAGCTTCAGCTAAGAAAGGAAATAAAAATAACATAATACAAGAGGAAAGGGGTAAACAGAATACTAATTAAATAGATCTGGTTTATTTTGTTGTATTTACCAGTTAGGAACATGCTTTCTAACTACATTTAAATATGAGCAACAACTCACTACATTTTATTGTTTCTGAACTGTATAATGTTATGCTCATTTAGTGACTGAAACTGAATATCCTCAATCAGGAACAAGTTTTGCCTCACTTTAAATAGTTGAGGAAAAATAGACTCATGTGGTTAATCTTCCAAGTGCAAGCAAATAAGTTTTCATATATACTTGTATAAAAAAGTTACATTTCTAAGATTAAGTTTTTAAATCAGAAATAGGGATGGGGGCTGACTTTTACAGAAGTAACAATTTAAAGAGGTTGAAATCTACTGTCTCCCACTATCTCACTATTGCAGAGTTCCCACCAAACCCAACTCCAAATATAGCACAAATGTTTGTACACAGACAAAAAAGTGCACAGCTCCCTTTGGTAGGCTATTAAGTGAATTTGCACCAGGAAAAGTTTGAATTCAATGACAAATGGGTGGTAAGTAGAAAGTATAAATTCAGGGATTAAATAATATACAAAAGATATGAAAAATAAAAAAAGTCTTTTGGGTCAATCTTTAGGCATTTTTTACACATCAACTAACATTTGACATAATGAGCTCAAAGTCTGACAAAAAACCCTTTTTTATTTAGTGTATGAAGGATTATTTCTTTCTGGATTTAAATTGGTTAGCAATCTACACAGAGTATAAATAACATAGTAGCTTAATATTCAACACACTGAGTTAAAAGCTGCTCCTTTGGAAATCACCATAGTTAAATATGCTATTACTGTTGAGCAGACTAGCATGAGTGTCCAGCAGCATTCCAGACAACCATCTTCACGCGAATTAATGTTCTGCAATCACAGGCTTAGCAATGGCTTGTTTCCTGGAAAGATATTCAATCGATTCAACTTCACTATTTCTTGGTCTGGTAGTGATGAAAAGTGTTTGTATAAATACAAGTCTCTCCTTTCTGCTTTTCAATAAAATCAGTCTAATTTTATAGTCCAAACTAAAGTCATGCAGTACTTATTCTTCTGGTCATCAGTCAGAGAATTGGCAACAATATCTCAAGCAAACAATAATAAAGTTAGAAGGACTTCACAAAGCAAGTAGTTCCTTTTATAAAGTGTACAGGGAAAATTAATCTCTGAACATGTTCCAGTGATAAGCTAGAACAAAACTGTTTGCATCTGAATGGCATATAATGCTGCAGGTGAAGCTCTCAATGACATGACAGATATTTTACATCCTCCACAGAAGTTAATTTTGAAAGGGAGGAAATGCAAAAACTCAAATTTTGAAAATGTTGGAAGTGTCAAGTAAACATTCTTAGAGTGAAAGATTTCATGCCATTTGAATGAGTCTAATGTATGAAGTAATACTGTCCATGTGGTAAATCGACAATTCACTTTTGATTAGTAAATAAAATACTAGACACAGCGCGGCATACGATCTCAATGTTCACCAGCACAAGGTGTACCTACATGTGCACTTCTATATTTTTAAGACTATTCTTATCCCCTATTGTGTGGGCTTTAGTTTCTTCATTATTGATACAATAATGGCTACCACAGGCTTCATCATTATGGAAATACCAATCTTGTTACATGGAAAGTTGAGTTGTTGTAGGCAATTTAACCAGATGGAATAACTGCTTTAGGCCACCAGCACAAAGCGGGTTCAAAAAAGACTTCCTGCTCCTATGATGCTGCTTGGCCTGCTGTGTTCATCCAGCCCCACGCTTGTTATCTCGGATTCTCCAGCATCTGCAGTACCTTTTATCTCTCAATACTACACGTGTAGTGTCTCCCACCCGCCCTCCTCCTCTAACCAAACAAAGAGATTCTGGGTGTGTTGATAAGGTAAGGTTTTTCCTTTTTTTAAAATCGTGTGCTGGTAAGTAGAGCGATTGGTAAAAATTTTTTCATTTCATTTATCTATTATTTGATATTATAGTAGGACTAAGCTAAGCTTAAGAGTAAAAATGGCAGGAGATCCCAGACCTGTGTTATGCTCATCTTGCTCAACATGGGAGCTCAGCGATGTGGTTGATATCCCTGACTCCTACATGTGCAGGAAGTGTGTCCAGCTGCAGCTTTTGTTAGACCGCATGACAGCTTTGGAGCTGCGGATGGACTCACTTTGGAGCATCCGCGATGCTGAGGAAGTCGGGGGTAGCATGTTTAGCAAATTGGTCACACCGCAGATTAAGATTGCTGAGGGAGAAAGGGAATGGGTGGCCAAAAGGCAGTGAAAAAGCAGGAAGGCAGTGCAGGTGTCCCCTGCAGTCATCTCCCTCCAAAACAGGTACACCTTTTTGGATACTGCTGGGGGAGATGGCTCACCAGGGGAAGGCAACAGTAGCCAGGTTCATGGCACCGTGGCTGGCTCTGCTGTACAGAAGGGCGGGAAAAAAAAAAAGGAGTGGAAGGGCTATAGTCATAGGGGATTCGATTGTAAGGGGAGTAGATAGGCGGTTCTGTGGTCGATAACGAGACTCCCGAATGGTATGTTGCCTCCCACGGTGGTGCACGGGTCAGGGATGTCTCAGATCGACTGCAGGACATTCTGAAGGGGGAGGGTGAACAGCCAGCTGTCATGGTGCATATAGGCACCAATGATTATAGGTAATAAACGGGATGAGGTCCTACAAGCAGAATTTAGGGAGTTAGGAGCCAAGTTAAAAAGTAGGACCTCAGAAGTAATAATCTCAGGATTGTTACCAGTGCCATGTGCTAGTCAGAGAAGAAATGAAAGAATGGGCAGGATAAATGAGTGGCTTGAGAGATGATGCAGGAGGGAGCGGTTCAGATTTTTGGGACATTGGGACCGGTTCTGGGGGAGGTGGGACTATTACAAATTGGACGGTCTACACCTGGACAGGACTGGAACCAATGTCCTGCGGGTGCTTTTGCTAATGCTGTTGGGGAGGGTTTAAACTAATGTGGCAGGGGAATGGGAACCAAATGGAGGTGGTTCGTGGACTGTAAGGAGGTAGTAACTAAAGCCTGTATGGAACTAGATGATGAAGTCAGTGTGACTAAGGGGAAGAATAGGCAGAGAGCAGACGATGAATGCAAAGGGACAGGTGGTCGGAGGTGCATTTGTTTTACTGCGAGAAGTGTAGTAGGTAAGGCAGATGAACTTAGGGTTTGGATTAGTACCTGGGAGTATGATGTTATTGCTATTACTGAGACTTGGTTGAGGGAAGGGCAAGATTGGCAACTAAATATCCCAGGACATAGATACTTCCAGGTGGGATAAAGAGGGAGATAAAAAGGGTGGAGGAGTTACATTACTGGTCAAAAAGGATATCACAGCTGTGCTGAAGGAGGGCACTATGGAGGACTCGAGTAGTGAGGCAATATGGGCAGAGCTCAGAAATAGGAAGAGTGCGGTAACAATGTTGGGGCTGTACTACAGGCCTCCCAACAGCAAGCGTGACATTGAGGTACAAGTATGTAGACAGATTAATGAAAGATGTAGGAGCAACAGGGTGGTGGTGATGGGAGATTTTAATTTTCCCAACATTGACTGGGATTCACTTAGTGTTAGGGGTTTAGAAGGAGCAGAATTTTTAAGGAGCATCCAGGAGGGTTTTATGGAGCATTATGTAAATAGTCCAACTCGGGAAGGGGCCATACTGCACCTGGTGTTGGGGAATGAGCCCGGCCAGGTGGGTGAAGTTTCAGTAGGGGATTACTTTGGGAATAGTGATCACAATTCCATAAGTTTCAGAATACTCATGGACAAAGACGAGAGTGGTCCGAAAGGAAGTGTGTTAAATTGGGGGAAGGCCAACTATAGCAAAATTCGGCAGGAGCTGGGGAGTGTGGATTGGGAGCAGCTGTCTGAGGGTAAATCCACATTTGATATGTGGGAGGCTTTTAACAAGAGGTTGATTAGAGTGCAGGACAGACATGTCCCTGTGAAAATGAGGGATAGAAAGGGCAGGATTAGGGAACCACGGATGGCAGGTGAAATTGTGAGACTAGCAAAGAGGAAAAAGGAAGCATATATGAAGTCTAGGCAAACAGACAAAGCTTTGGAAGAATATCAGGAAAGTAGGACCAATCTGAAACGAGGAATTAAGGCGGTTAAAAGGGGTCACATAATATCTTTAGCAAACAGGGTAACTAGAGAAATGGTTGGCCCACTCAAGGAGAAAGGAGGTAAGTTATGTGAGGAGTCAGAGAAAATGAGTGCATTTCTGATGAAGGGTTTAGGCCCGAAACGTCGAGTTTTCCTGCTCCTATGATGCTGCTTGACCTGCTGTGTTCATCCAGCCCCATGCTTGTTATCTGAGATTCTTAGTGAGTACTTTGTGTTGGTACTCACTGAGGAGAGGGACATGACTGATGTTGAGGTTAGGGATAGATGTTTGATTACTCTAGGTCAAGTCGGCATGGGGGTGGGGTGGAAAAAGTGTTGGTTATTCTAAAATGCATTAGGGTGGACAAGTCCCCAGGTCCGGATGGGATCTATCCCAGGTTACTGAGGGAAGCGAGAGGGGAAATAGCTGGGGCCTTAACAGATATCTTTGCAGCATCCTTGAGCACGGGTGAGGTCCCAGAGGACTGGAGAATTGCTAATGTTGTCCCCTTGTTTAAGGAGGGTAGCAAGGATAATCCAGGTAATTATAGACCGGTGAGTCTGACGTCAGTGGTGGGGAAGCTGCTGGAGAAGATACTGAGGGATAGGATCTATTTACATTTGGAAGGAAATGGGCTTATCAGTGATAGGCAGCATGGTTTTGTGCAGGGAAGGTCATGTCTTACCAACTTGATAGAATTCTTTGAGGAAGTGACAAAGTTGATAGATTAGGGAAGGGCTGTAGATGTTATATACATGGACTTCAGTAAGGCGTTTGATAAGGTTCCCCATGGTAGGCTGATGGAGAAAGTGAAGTCGCATTGGGTCCAGGGTGTACTAGCTAGATGGATAGAGAACTAGCTGGGCAACAGGAGACAGTTGTAGTGGAAGGGAGTTTCTCAAAATGGAGAACTGAGACCAGTGGTGTTCTACAGGGATCTGTGTTGGGACCACTGTCGTTTGTGATATACATAAATGATCTGGAGGAAGGTATAAATGGTCTGATTAGCAAGTTTGCAGATGACACTAAAGATTGGTGGAGTAGCAGATAGTGAAGGGGACTGTCGGAGAATACAGCAGAATATAGATAGATGATTGGAGAGTTGGGTGGAGAAATGGCAGATGGAGTTCAATCCAGGCAAATGCGAGGTGATGCATTTGGAAGATCCAATTCAAGAGCGAACTATACGGTAAATGGAAAAGCCCTGGGGAAAATTGATGCACAGAGAGATCTGGGTGTTCAGGTCCATTGTACCCTGAAGGTGGCAACACAGGTCGATACAGTGGTTAAGGCATACGGCATGCTTTCATTCATCGCACGGGGTATTGAGTACAAGAGTTGTATAGGACTTTGGTTCGACCATGTTTGGAATACTGCGTACAGTTCTGGTTGCCACATTACCAAAAGGATGTGGATGCTTTGGAGACGGTGCAGAGGAGGTTCACCAGGATGTTGGCTGATATGGTGGGCGCTAGCTATGAAGAGAGGTTGAGTAGATTAGGATTATTTACATTAGAAAGATGGAAGTTAAGGGGGGACCTGATTGAGGTCTACAAAATCATGAGGGGTATAGACAGGGTGGATAGCCAGAAGGTTTCTCCTCCCAGAGTGGGGGACTCAATTACTAGGGGTCAAAATTTCATGGTGAGAGGGGAAAAGTTTAAGGGAGATATGCGTGGAAAGTTCTTTATGCAGAGGGTGGCAGGTGCCTGGAACGCGTTGCCAGTGGAGGAGGTACAGGCAGGCACAATAGCATCATTTAAGATGTATCTAGACAGATACATGAATGGACAGGGAGCAGAGGGATACAGATCCTTGGAAAATAGGCGACAGGTTTAGATCAAGGATCTGGATCAGCGCAGGCTTGGAGGGCCGAAGGGCCTGTTCCTGTGCTGTAGTTTTCTTTGTTCTTTGTTCTAAGTCATAGCATCCTATAGGGTGGGTAATGGCAAAAGGCAAACCATGATTGCAAATATATGGTTCCAGGTTTGTGTGTTTTACTATTTAATTTTTCATTTTAAGAATGAAAACATAACAATAGAAAATGGAATAAATACAGTTAAAGGAAAATTAAAGTCTACTACATTTTAAAAAGGTGGGGTCAAATTGATTTAACAGGTATACACTGAGAAAGACAAGATCATAAACGGCAGGTGGGCTTACTTAGCTAAAGAACTGGAGATATGAGGTCTGCAATTCTTGTAGTAATTGCAGTCCAAAAATGTTTGTGTCTTGGGAGGTAGAGCTGAATTAGTTTAAAAGCATACAGTAAACTCTGAGGAGTTATAAAACCCATTTATTTAATCAGATCACAGAAATAATTGTACGCCAGATATAATTAACCTGAAGGCTGGTTCAAGGACATTCCAGAGCAGGCTGTCATTCTTGAGATAGGAGGCACTTAGGAACATTCTCTGGTTTCAAATAATTGGGTTGTTTGCAAAGAGTTATTTGCATTTTAGACTTACCCTGAGGAACTCCTGCAGAGACGGCTGACATCCAACAACTATCTTTCTTTGTGCTAGGTACAACTCCAACCAGTGGAGAGTTTCTCTGATTCCCATTGACTCCAGATTTGCCTGGGCTCCTCTGTGCCACATTCAGTCAAATGCGGCCATGATGCCATAGGCTGTAATGAAGTCATGAGCAGAGTGGCTCTGGTGGAATCCAAACTAGGTGCCTGTGAGCAGGGTATTGCTGAGCCAGAGCAATTCTCCACATTGCTGGGTAGATGCCAGTGTTGTAGTTGTATTGGAGCAACTTGGCTAGGCTGTGGCAAGTTCTGGAGCACAAGTCGTCAGTATCAATGTCGGAATGTGGAAAAACTCTCACAAGGCGAGCACAACTCCCTTGATATTCTCAACCTTTTACTTTCATTATCTGCTCTAGTTCATTTCCCAATACTAGGTCTAGCAGTGGTTAGATCTTCGGTTGGGCCAGTGTTTTACACAAACTAAAATTCTCTAAGATTTATGATTCTGCTCATGTCTCATATGTTAATAAATTAAAATCTTCCATTATTGTACATCATAATCTGCTCTGTACCAGCAAAGATTGGATTCAAATTATCTTCATATTTAATTTCCTCCTATTAGGTACCACCCATGTAAATCAGCATTACTCCCCCTCACTAAATTTGTGTGGAACCTGATATAATATTGTTTTAAATTAGGCTGATCAGTACTTCATGGGTTTTGTGTCCTACAACTAGTTAAAAACCCTGGAATGCAATCAGCATTTTAAAAACAAAAACAGCATTATGAAACCATTGTGCTGCCTTTTTTGTAGTGCAAACCTGTAGCCCGAAACTTCTCTACTTCGAGTTACCATACTTCTTTATTTCTTTTAAAACCAAAATGCATAATTTTAAACTTACTGATGTTTAATTTTCACCATAATTTTTAATGCAATTTCAATTTGCAATTTATCAGCATTGCATCACGGTACATATTCAATGCACTGATCTACATGAGAATCTGCATGCTTTCCTTCTGCCACTACCAGAAAAATGACAGAATTAAGACTAATTACAGCAGCATGTGAAACAGACCTTGGTCAATGGTTTCAATTGAACTGTTGGTCACTGTAGGACAGGTTACTGATGATTTCATGTTACAATAGGTACCTATGCACAATCTGCTGAATTCCACGTACACATAACAGCTATAATTGGAGATTTACCCTTGTGTACTCCAGTAGAGTCGGGTTTGCATTAAAGGACTTTTGAACTAATGTAAAAGGTCACAGATTATCCAGAATAAAATGGTCCTAGGCACAAGTCACACCTAAACTTCAATGATGTTTGGTAATGTTACATTTGATTCCACCTAGGCTAACCCTTATGCCAAACTCATGTGGAAACTTTTGAATTGGCTAAAATAATAGTTGTCCCAAAATCAAACCTTGAATAGCAATTGCACTTCCAATCACTCTAACTTGTTCCAAATCTTGCATGTGTAATGGTTGTAATGCATGAAAAGCAAAGTACAAGTAATAAATAACATCCTTAAAAGCCCAGTAAAAATTTCTAGAAAACAAGCATGATAAATTGTGATAAGTGAAATTTTGTTTCTAATGAAAACATATTCTGCTACTCATAATGGTGATAGAAGACAAACTAGGGTGTCAAGTTATAAGCTTTGTACACAGTGGTAACCACTGAACACATAACTACCATGAGGTTGAAGGCTTAAAATATATGAATAATGCTTTGGTCTTTTTTAAAGTAAGACAGACATAAATGTGATTTAAAACAAGAAACGGGATTCAGAATATATGAAATTATTTCAAACATCTACATGACTCTTTCTTTAGCACATAGTCAACGATTAATTACACATTAACCACCTGGAATATTCCTCATTGTACAGATACCATCACCTACTGACCACTCCATATATTTGCAGTATATACACAGGAAGTGAGTTGAAGACAATCACAAACTTTGGAAATTTAAGATTGTTGAAATAGTCAGAGTTTGGAAGTGACAATCCAAGATTTGATTATTGCCTATGGGAACCATGATTCTGAAAACGGAGTAATCAATTTTCTTTCAATCAGGACTACATTTGCAGAAGATAGTTCAGCAAATTAAAAGCAAGGTATTTCTCTCCTTGAATTGTGCAGGATCGCTGCAAAACCTTTTGCATCTAGTTCGTACAGTTACGCGGTCAAGCTTGATCTTGAATCTGCAAAAATAAATAGCTTCTCAAAGCAGAAGTACAACACAAATTCTCAGATTTAAGTGTACTGCCTGGCTGCCCACTGCTACCTAGAGTTTGCTCTGTTTTAAGAAAGAAGCATAACTTAATTTCCTTCTTACTAAAACTGCAGTGGTGAGATAGTGAAGAAGTAAAATTATTAAATCATTGTTCTTAACATTCCCCTCATTAATTTGTCCATGTTTTCAAAGGAACAAACTCTTGACTGGGGTGCATTTAGATATATTTTAGGAGTTCTATGATTAGTCAATTCTGAATGATGAGTGTTAGCTGGCTATTTACCTTGAGAGACATTACAGAGGAGTCCAATTCTGTCCTGACTGATATAAAAACAAAGTGTAGGAGAAACTCAGCAGGTTTGGCAGCACCTGTGGAGAAACAGTGTTAATGTTTCAAATTAAACCTGACTTCTTCGAAATTGGTCAGACTTTTGAGTTCTGCTAAGTTTGTCCACTGCTTTCACGGAGATCAGTTAACCCATTACATGTCTATGATTTGTGACAAGCATATTGCTTAATAAATTCTAATGTAAGCAACTTTTTATTCTTAACACAATTATATTTGATAAAGGCAGCACTGATATTGCTCTTTCATGTACAAGATCCCATTCTATCTCAAACAGCAAAACTATAAACATGTTTTTAAAAAAAAAAAACAGCTCAAAGTGCAGCAACATGTAAACTTACGGGGTGTGAACGGCTTAGGTATCGCATGGTGGCAGGACCGAGACCACTGCAGGTGGATCTACAGCTGTAATCATCCTTCGGGCTGGTACAATTATTGATGGGAATATTGCAGGTAGTGCCACTCTTGCTTTTGCCATGGTAGTTGTTGTTCAGTTCATGATAATATCTCGCAGGAAGCTGCGAGCTGCTATACAGCTGGTTGGAGGGATAACCAGATGTAAAACTTGTCCTAGGAGATGATGTCATAGCGTTCTCAGTTTCATCAGGGGCAGCATAAAGATTTCCTAGTGAACTGCCTAGCCTGGAGTTTATGGAGAAGCTAAATGGAAACAGACAATGGGGAAACAGGACGTAATGCATATGGGGGAAAAAAAATGAAATTATGAAGAAACAAAAAAATGCTGTACATATGGAAATAATTTCAATATACCGTGCATGTTAAAAGTGGCTTCATTAAATCTATTCACTACACTTTAGACTCTTGTAATAATTAAGTTCAACTACATATATGAGCTCACTTATGTACATTTTTAGATATTAAATCTGCCATTTAACTGTCACATTATGACAAAACTAGAAATGTGGTTTCTAGAAAAAGACAATGGATAGTCATACATGCAACTTTCATGAGCAAAGGGAAAAAAAACAGAAGCAGGAAATTTAAAAACATACCCTAAAAGTAATTTGGATTTATTTCTCGTAATTTTCCTCAATACTCACCAAAAAGATGCTTTCATTCCAGAGTTTAGTACAGCTAAATATTGTGAGCTGATGAACAACTCAATTGCTGCTACTGGTCCTGGAAAAACCCAGGGCACAACAAGGAGCTGATCAAATTGAGGATTACTGATGAAAGCCAAAATCAAGTAGACTGGAGCAAGGAACTGAATAAAGTAACATTAAGCTTACTCAATGCAATTCAAACAAAAAATAATAAAAACCAAAGAAGCAGACATTAGGTACCTTTCTAAACATGAAAGCTCTTAAAAGGCAAAACTGACATCTAAACATCACAAAAAAAATGTTGAAAATGATCAAGATGCAGGTTCATAAACATTCACAATTAAACTGCTACTGAGAATGATGGGGATAAATGAGCTAACAATATGACTAATTCCAGAAGTTTTTATTTTCTGTAAGTGGTGAGTGGGCAGGATTACTGAGAAAGAAAAGTCAGATCACCGAATATTTCCGCAGGGAAGTGCCAATAAGTAATCTTCCCCATTCTATCTGGCCAATTCTCTTGCAAATAGATGAAGAACAATGCTCTCCCACCAAAGATGTTCAACAAACCTAACCTTATTTGTGCACAATTTTGTATTGGAATATATACAAACCTTGCAGCACAATGAAAGTAACCATATATCATTTGATAAGTGCTGAGATGTTGAGAAGCAAAAATAAGCTGCCAATGTAAACAGATTTCAAAATTAGGTTTAGATAAAAGCAAATGAAGCGGTAGGGGTAATTGAAAACTCTACTGTAAACTATGCTAGCCAAAATGGATGCTGGTGTTTTAAATTAACCCATTTTCTTTCATCCATTTTAATTTTCAGCTGAAATCTAGTCACACAGGAACATCCAGTCCTCAGGTGCAATGTTGATGCAGTCTCACTACTTAGCGAACATTGATGTCAGTTTACCACTTGGAATGATTGCAACTTAAGTACAGAGTTACTGGACAATTTCAGGAGCAGTAATTCTGGCTTGTGAATTTGTTTCTCCCACTTTCTACTCAAACCCAGCAATGAATGTATAAGGTTGCATCCAACCAATACATCCATGATTGGGCAGACCACAAAATACAGGGGATGGAATCTGATTAACTTCCTGCTCCACTTGTCTCATCTGCACGTGGTATATCCCTCAGCTTAGAACTCAATGCAACACCAATAGTCCACAGTAATAAAATAGTCAAGTTACTGAAATACTTCTGAAGTGTACTCGAGCAGAGCTGAATGTTAGAAATCAAACATTAATTTTTCAGGTCAATAATCTTGGACAGGAAGAAAATGTAATTGTATTTAATTTATGGGAAGAAATAATGGTTTTAGTTTCTCTAATATGATTAGAAGTCTCTAAGGTTTTGGAGTAGATTTGTAGCTCGGATTGTGGGTGTTGAGGCTGGTTGGCTCGCCGAGCTGGTTTGTTGTTCCGCAGATGTTTCATTACCCTGCTGGGAAACATCATCAGTGCAGCCTCAGATGGAGCGCCGGTGCGTTTACTCCACCAAGAAAGGCATCAATAAACACATAGAACTTGACCCTATATACACTCCACCACGAAGGAAAACCTGAAGTGAGGCAATCCAGCTCAACGGACTCCTGAGTTTAAAAACCAGGCGGGAAAATACACCGGCGCTTCATCGGAGGCTGCACTGATGTTACCCAGCAGGTTGATGAAATGTCTGCGGAACAACAAACCAGCTCGGTGAGCCAACCAACCTCAACACCCACAACCCGAGCTACAAATCTACTCCAAAACCTTAGAGACCTACGGGCCTAACACGCTCAAATTGGCACAAAAATGGGAAAACTATGCCAAACAAGAGAGTGCAACCTGCGAACAACTCTACTTCCTACATGGATACCTCAGGAACCAGGTACTACCACACAGTGTGAGATACAAACCACCCATCAACAACTCACAAGCCTGCAAAACAGCAGAACAAAACAGCCGCAAGATGGTAAGGGTAATTATAAATGACGCACACAATCGGCTTCACAGATACAACAGAGAAATTACGTGCCAAAAAAACCTTTATTCCTGGAAGCTACCAAATCAAGACTGGACAATGAACATGGAACAAGCCAACATCAGCCAACAGACCA
This sequence comes from Ginglymostoma cirratum, assembly GCA_024137785.1. Taxonomy (NCBI): domain Eukaryota; kingdom Metazoa; phylum Chordata; class Chondrichthyes; order Orectolobiformes; family Ginglymostomatidae; genus Ginglymostoma; species Ginglymostoma cirratum. The sequence continues at coordinate 13,615,318 of JAHRHZ010000058.1, read as the reverse complement.
CAAGAGCCAAGAAAAGACAGACCCTTCAAGGCAAGCTAGCCACACTTGCCCACAAAAACGACAACAGAACAGACACCTGGAAAAGAAACCTCTCTGACAGGAAACTGACAGACATGGAAAAAGACGTTCTCACCCGGGGACTAAACTATAACAACAGAGGTGCCAACAAAACGGAATTCCTAGCCACACTGAGAACCAACAACATCAACGAGGAAACACAATAAACGATAAGACAGACAGTAACCCTGACACTGGCCAGAAAGGGCGAATTCAACACCCTCAACACATCAGAAAGACAAACCCTGGAAGGGCTGAAGGAGGACAAGAATATCACATTACTACTCACAGACAATGGGTGCGTGACAGTAATACTGAATAAAAGGGACTACATCTCCAAGGCACAGGCACTGCTCGCCAACGAAAACACATACCAGCCGGTGCAAACCGACCCGACACCACAACCAGGTAACAAAATCCTCTACACGCTAAAAAGACTTAAACAGACAGGACAAATCAACAAAGCAGACTTCTTAAGAATGAAACCCAGAAGGAACCAACACACCCTGATTCTACGGCCTCCCGAAAGTACCCCTTCGACCTACAGTCTCCCTACCAGGCACTCCATCACACAGATTAGCCAAGGAACTACAAAGGAGACTCAGGCACCTCGTCAACAAGTCACCCCACTCAATCCACTCAGCCCAAGAATTCCTCAACTCCAAAGACATAAGGATAGATGACGAGGAGACCATGACATCGTTTGATGTCACCACCCTATTCACATCAATAGACATACCACTAGCAAGGGAAACAATGACAGCACTACTGGAACAAGAGCAAGACCCCAGTGAAACCATCTCCACTGGACCTATGCCTCACCACCCACTTCACTTTCAACAGCCAAACATACGAACAAATCAACGGGACACCTATGGGATCACCTACCTCCGGACTCATAGCAGAGGCAGTGATGCGGAGACTAGAAAGGACGGCCCTTCAGATAATCCAACCAAGACTATGGATACGCTACGTGGACGACACTTTTGTCATCATTAAACAGACCAAACTAGAGGAGACACACAAACTTATAAACAACACCCTCACCGGAATAAAATTCACCAGACAGGAGAAGAACAAACAGCTCCCATTCCTAGACGTCATGGTAGAGCGCAAGACAAATGGGGAACTCCAAATGAAAGTACACAGAAAAGCCACACACACGGACCAGGTACTGAAGTTCAACAGTAACCATCCCAACACACATAAACGAAGCTGCGTGCGAACACTATTTAAATGGGCAACAACACACAGCAGCAACACAGAACTATGCCAAGAGGAAGAAGAATACCTCGTCCAGGTTTTCAAGGATAGCGTATATCCAAAAAACTGGGTCAGAAGATGCCTACACGAACAACATCAGGAAGATACTACACACCCTGACACTCATCACACTACCCTACATCAGGAACACATCAGAACTAACCAACCACAAGACTCCTATGACCGCTGGGCATCAGAGTGGCACACAAACCCACATCAACCCTATGACAACTGCTCACCCGAACTAAAGACCCATTCCCCGCCGTGGACAGGACCAATGTCATCTACAAGATCCCCCGGCAGAGACTGTGAGAAACACTACATCGGACAAACAGGAAGGAAACTAACAACAAGGGTACACAGACACCAACTGGGTGGAAAAAGCCACGACCAATTCTCACTCATCTCAATCCACACGGATAAGGAGAACCACCAATTCGACTGGGACAACACCAAAATCCTGGGACAAGCTAAGCAGAGACAGGCACAGGAATTCCAAGAAGCCTGGTACTCCACGAAAGAAGCCATCAATAAACACAGAACTTGACCCCATGTACACTCCACTACAAAGGAAAACCGAAGTGAGGCAATCCAGCTCGATGGACTCCTGAGTTTAAAAACCAGGCAGGGAAACACACCGGCGCTTCATTGGAGACTGCACTGATGATGTTACCCAGCAGGGTAATGAAACGTCTGCGAAACAAACCAGCTCGGTGAGCCAACCAACCTCAATGATTAAAAGTTTTAAGCAGTATTTTTTTTTTTTTTTAAAAGAAGTAATATAAACTATGATCAAAAATGTCACCTTTTCATACTACTGTTCATGGATATGGGGCTTCTGCTAATTCTTCTCGCACTTGAATAATTCATTGAGATCTTTGAAGATTTCAGAGGTGACATTGATCCTTGGCTAGTACTTGAAGAATTCACTCTGCTAAAAAATAGCCACAAAATTAAACAACCTCAAATCACTATATTTGAGTACTGAGTGGAAAATGTTTGCTGCACGATTCTAAAATTAAACTTTAAGATGATATATACGGTCTTTACAAAGTAACCATTACAAGAACAAAAAAGTTAAAAACTAAAGTTCAGGATGATTCACATGATCTTTATATTAAGTAACTACAAGAAGAACAAAAACAATAAGGTTTGAGTGAGATTGTTACATTAGTTAATTATTTTCAAATATTCTAACAATACAGTAATAAAAGCCAATCTATTGAATGACACGTGGAATTTTCAAATTTCTAATTTGAGCTTGAGGTAGAGAGAATAAAACTATTAAAGTGCAGTTGAGTCAATAGCTTATTATATGGTTTATTTTTAAACCGCAAACTATAAAGATCAGAAAATATTCATTGATTATCTGGTAATGATCACCTTGCTTTTTGCAGTGTTTTGCAGTGTCTAAATTGGCTGTCAAAGTTTCTAACATTAGAACAGTGAGTACAGCACTTCGGAACAACCTGAGGTGTAAAGGACTTTTAAATAAATGGAAGCTCTTTCTATGCAATATCTATGCTATTATATAAACATACAGCAAACTTTTTATTAAGCAGCACCTATGGGACCAGGAACATGCTAGTTGATCAAATATTCCGGATAACCAAAAAGGTCCACATGGTCAATGTAAAAACATACACCAAGTAATAGAAACATAATGCAGGGGGTATATACATCGTTGTTATACTTCATTCACAGCATTAATCACAAATAATGCAAATTTGCCTTAAAGAAAACTTACCGGCACAGAGCCTTCTCACTCGCACCTGCAAATGACTTATTCGGGACATCACGGTCAATCATGGTATTTGAGGAGAAAATGGACTCAAAATTGAATCAACTATTTATATTTCATATGGCCATTCAAGTGAACAACAAGCATATTTACAATGAGGTAAATAAATCAAAACCATAACAATTGCACAGAATAATCCAATAAACTTCATGGTATTTGAGGAATATAATTTTTGCCAGTCTTTCAAGGATAGTGGTTCATAAGGTGCCAGTTAATACAGTTTGCTGTACATCTAGATATAGAAATTAGTCAAAACAAATACCTTGCAACAAGCACAGTGGATTATTGATTCATTTGTAAGTCATAAAAATCTCTCAGCAATGGTCCAAGGCAGCCAACCATCACCTTCTCAGGACAGTTTACGTAAAGACAACTAATGCAGCCTTGCCAGCTTCACTCTCATTCCCATAAAATATATCTTTTAAAAAAAAAAATCAATGGGTTTACAAATTCATGCCTGAACAGTTCTGGCGGCCAGGATGAACACATCTGCAGAAATGCCACTGATTGACCAGCTTCAGTGCTGGATTTGGGAGTTTGACTGTTAGTGGGAGGCACAGTACTGCATCTGCGAGGCTGAAAGTTACATGGACAGCACATTTTTAGATTTGGTCACCCCACAGCTCAAGGCCATGTGGAAAAGGAATGGGTGATCAGTCAGAAGGAGAATGGCAGGCAGATAGGCAGGAAAGCCCAAAAGTACATCTCACTCAAGTACAGATTTTGTGTTGGAAAATGGAGTGAGTCTGAGGAATGCAACCGGAGCCTAGCTGCACAAGTGGGGAGCAGAAACAGAAGGAAAACAATAGTGATAAGAGATTCAGTAGCGATAGGTACAGACAAGTGCTTCTGCGGCCAGAGACTTTAGGATGTTGTGTTGTCTCCCTGGGTCTAGAGAGTCAAGGCTACAGGACAAACATCCTGAGATCACAGTTCACACTGGGACCAATAGTAGGGGTAGAATGAGGGAGGTGGTCCTACATCAAGAATTTAGGGAGTGAGGTAGATTGAAAAGCAAAGGGTGCCAATGTGCTAGTGAGTACAGGAATAGGGGGATAGACTGGATGAATGTGTGGCTGAAAGAGTTAGAGAAGAGGAAGGGCTTTAAAATTGCTGAATCATTGGGTCAGCGTCTGGGGAAGATGGGTCCAGTAGAAGTCCAACAGATTGTATCTGAACTGGAACAGGACTGACATCCTGGAGAGGAAATTTGATGTTGCAGTTGGTGGGGGTTTAAACTAACAAATGGAGTGAAGGTGCAGGAGGGTAGGATGCACAGGCAAGTATAGGAAAAGGAATCAAATCAAAATCATTCTAGAAGGCACAGCAAATACAGCCAAGTTAAAGCACAAGTAAGCATGGCAGGGCTGGATGGCATTTATTTTAATGCAAGGAGCCTTGTAGGTAGGAGATGAGTTGAGGGTGTTGATGAAAGCAGGGGGATGGGATATAATTGCTATCACAGATCTGATTGAGGGAGGGAGAAGACTGGCAGCCCAATATTCTGCAGTATAGAATCTTTTGACATGGCAGGTGGGAGGTATTATAAAAGAAGTGGGATAAAAGGGGCAATCTCTTTGCTGGGAGTATACAATTGACTCCCTAAACTGTTAAAGAGCAATAGAAAGACAAATGCAGGCAAAATTCAGAGAAGTTTAAAATTAATAGGGAAATAATAGTAGAGGATTTCAAAGTCCCCAGTATTAACTGGGACAGACAATGGGATAGACAAAAATGTGAAAGACAGGCTTAGAGAGAGAGGAACTCTTAAAACATGCACAGGGGAGCTTTTTAAGTCAGCATATACAAAGTCCTACAAGAAAGGGGGTGGTGTTGGATCTAATTTTAGAGAATGAAGCCAGTCAAGTGAGAGATGTAGCAGTGGGGGAACATTTTGGGGAAAATGAAATTCAAGGTAATTTTGGATCAGGACAAAGATGGAAATTAAAAAAAGGTTCTAAAAATTGGGTGAAGGCTGATTTTTTTTTTAAAGACACAAGAAAGGATCTGGCTAAAGTGGACTGGCAGGAAACTCACTTTTTGGATGCAGCAGCCTTAATAGCAAGAGGATTGGAGTGCATAACAGGGATGTCCTGTTGCAGTTTTATAGGGTCTTGGTCAGACCACACCTGGGAGCATTGTGTGCAGTTGTGGTCTCCTTATCTGAGGAAGGATGTTACGTCTAAAGAGGGAGTGCAACAAAGATTTGCCAGACTGATTCCTGGGATGGCAAGTATAACGGAGACTTGATCAGTTAGGACTATTTCACTGAAGTTTAGAAGAATGAGGGGTGATCTCAGAAACCTACAAAATTCTAACAGGAAGTATATGCCTGATGACCAAGAGTCCAGAAACAGCGTCACAGTCTAAGGATATAGGGACAGACAATTCATGACTGAGATGAGTAGAAATTTCTTTGCCTAGAGAGTGGTGATGATGTGGAATTCTCTGCCACAGAAAGCAGTTGAGGCCAAAACATTGAAGGTCTTCAATGAGACAGATGTAGTTCTTCGAGTTAAAAAGGGATAAAAGGGTATGGGTCACAAACAGGCAAAGGGTATGGAGTAGGATAAACATACATGATGATACAGAATGGCAGAGCAGTCTTGGAGGGTCGAATAGCTGACTTCTCTTGTTTCCTATGTTAATCCTGCCAAAATGCATCACCTGACATTTTTCAGGATTAATTACATTTGCTACTGTTCAAGCAATCTGACCAGTTACACATTTTAGCTTGATTAAATGAACTTCATGTTAATATGCTGGTAAACACATCATTTCCATGTATTCACACCTGGTCGGGGAAGAAAAATGCTTCACATACAGAATTTTGTGGCAACAGATGTCTGTCTTCATTGTGGGGGTGTCTGCTTAATGTTATTGCCCTTTGAAAGGTAATGCACTGCATAGAAAGAGATCACCCCACCCCCACACACAATGAAACACTTACCTCACCCACTTCATGTATGGTGCAGCCACTTACATAGCTATTGCACACTGCTTTTTGGATTGTGATGAAAGGAAATAGCAGTTGCGCTCAGTGAGTCACACAGTCAGCCTCTCCATTTAAATGATCCCCATAATCATCACGTTCGCTCTTGGTTGCGTGCCCCAACATGCACATTAGGCTATGATCTTCTCCACATTATCAATTAATCAGTTTATTTAACTTACATTCCCACAACTTAATCCCCAGCAGGTGGGAGAACAGCAAACTGCTGATTAGCAAGGTAAGATTAACTAATAATGAGATATTATGCAAGCAAATAAGTTTCTCACTGCTCACTAGTGAGATTCTTGACTTGCCACTCAACACACATAGCTGGAAATTGGGCTTTTTTGTTGCTGATGTTGAGAATCCCATTACTATCAATCTCGCCTGATTTTTTCCCCAACATTTTCACCAATTTTCAGATTATTCAGGGGTTAGGAGATTGCACTCAGTGTATTTGAGAGAGTTTGCTCATGCCATTTCCTACATTACAGAAGTGGCTACATCTCACAAAGAGATATCCAGTGGGGATGAACAGTACTATATAAATATATTTTTTTTCTTTTCATACGGCTATATAACAGAGTGAGTGTATCCCATTGGAGAGGGAAAATCATTGTTAATCATTGTTTCCAGACGTGCCGGCATAGTATCAGCAATCATTTGGACAAATTCCAAGCCAAAATATAGACTTTGCTACAAAGTAAACAAATTTAACATTTTTTAAAAAAAATTGAGAAGTTGCTATTATGGATTCAGATACAAATCCAGTATATAATTAAGCTAAAGGAAGTGTCAATATTTGCAGATATCTTGCAAGCAAAATCTAGGTGTCAGAAGTTCTAACAGCTATCAAATAAAATTAAACACATTCAAGGTAGTCTCTCAATAAAGCTACCAGGATAACACAGTTTACAACTTGCAGAAAAGAGATCCATTGTCCTGGCCAGTCATCATTTTCTGCAAACTTAACCTCAACTACTGCCCTTATTCTAACCTAACCAAGTTCTACTTATACATCCCGTGCAATGGTTGCCAGTGTCTCTTGATGCCTTGATCTCTTCATGGTTTTATTCTTCTCCATTGTTATAACGCCTCCAGCTCTCCAACTGCTCGGTGTTCCCCCAACCCTGACATCTTGTGTAACTCACAGGCTCTTATCCGGTATTATGGCTGCTATGCTTTCAGATCCTATTGTCCAAAGAATAGGAATACCTCCCTAAATCTCTCTGCTTTCCTGTACCTCCTTGGCCAAGCTTATCACTTCTTTCCACATTTCCTTTTTTGGCTCACTGACAGTTTTTAATCTAATTATGCTCTTTTCCAACATCCTGGAAGATTTTGTACAGTTGAAACACTTTATAAATTTCACGTCTATGTCAGTAACAAGGTCCTGTATCACCTACTTTCAATCTGCTATGCTTATTTCCTGAAATGTAATTTGCAAATACTTAGAATAAAGAAATTGAATTACTTTCATTGTCTATGTCTAGTTACAGGGATGCTGGATTTTCTTTTAAAAAAAAAAATGTTTAACTAGTTGCGCATTTTCAAACCTTTCCTTAATTTTTCAGCGATATCCAAAAACCAGCCATTTCCATATTTACCTATGCTGTCATTTAAAACAGCACAATCTGGAACAATTACAAAAATAAAATACATTTGCTTACCTGAATGGCTGTGATGGAGATCTTGAATGAATTTTCATATCATCCAACCTTTAAAGTAATAATTACTAATAAATACAATGCACATCATTAAAATAAACTTACTAATGCTTCATGCTTATTATCCTAAATTGTAATCTCAAATTCAGATTCATATTTAATTAGCATTATTATTGCAATTAACAAAATGACAGATGCTCATCATTCATCTCCGACAAATCACAAATATATTAGTTTAACTGTTGAGAATATAGATAAAGAATTCTTCGATAATGTAATGCACACAGTAGTGGCCTTTGAAGAAACATAAGCATATTAGGATAGCTAATTACATCATCACTTCAACTTCAGTTGTGCTTCCTTATGCAAAGTCTAACAATTATTTCCACAAAAATGTGCAAACCTACTTCAGGGAACAGGAAAAACTAAAGCTTTTTTAAAATTTGTAACAAGGTGCTCATTTCAATATACAGCAGCTGCACTTTAACAAAGCCAATAATAGTCAATAGTATGCATGTACATACTGTTTCCTTGAACTAGATGATATTTAAGTAGCTGTATATTTGTCTTAAGTGAAAGACTGCTACATTGTATAGGAAAATAGCAGGAAAAAAAACGTGCTTTTTAGCCAGGAGGTACTAATGCTTTTAATTATATTAACCATTAAAAAGTATTGAAACACTTCGAAAACAGACCCAAATGGTCAGGTTATTCCTGTTATCTTAAATCATTTTATTTTAGTTATTCTTGTAGTAAAAACACCTGAATTGGTCAGTTAGGCTGATGAATTATCTAAGCATTCATTTTTAATATTGAGTTCGTAAGTATGATCGACCTGATAAATAGCATGCAAGTTTTATCCACGACCGTTATTCTTAGCCGCATCACATCGATCGGAATCTTCATACACGTACAAAACAATCCTCCTTCATTATGGACAAACTGCTGTCATGTCTAGCATGGTTTCGATGTACTGATGGTGATGTCCTTTACTCAAATGGCGATCCTGCATGTGAAATTTTCTATACAGGGCACCAGCATCTGGCCACACTGCAAATGGTTGTTATGCTGTCTCTTTCCAGGAATGGGCAGTAGAGAAACAGAACTAGAAACTTCCCTTGGATCAAGGGAAAAATCCCAAAATGCAACTGATTGAAATCAAATAACTCACCACAGTTGAACCAAAATCTTTTATTCTGTGGAGTCCAGTATCACTTAACACGAAAGAAATTGAGCATGGTACCTTACTCCTGTCTTGGTGATTTTACATTGGTGTTTGTTTATTTTGGATCATAAATAAGCACCATTGTGCTGACTCCTCTAATGTATCCAAGAGAGAAATGTATACCAATGGAAATTTTGTTCTAATATTATACGGTCAAAAATATAAGACATGCTTTTAGTAAAGTGAACAAAAAGAAGCCAGTGCATAGATATCACACATACATTTAAAAGATAATGGATTTCTTCTTACTATTTAGGGATTCAAAACAGACAACATGGTTGATTCTTAGTTATCTGCAGACAAAATTATTGTTGGGCAAATAAATAAAGATAAAAATATGTATAGAGTATGAGTTACTGCAATAATAACAAAGATAAAAACATATTAATCTGGATGTATAAATAGCAGTTTATTCTATCAGTGTCAATGGAGATGCTTTCCCCTGTTGTAGAAGGGAATTATAAGTGCAAATAGTTCAAATCTAAATTAAGTTTAATTGCATGTGTAAACATTGCAAAACCATCTAAAATATCAAAACGATTAATTTTTTTTCTAGGTGGGGAAAGGAGAGCTGGATGTGTCCTTTGAGCAATAATTTACCAGAACCTGAATGCTACAAATGATGTTTGCAGAGAAAATCTTGTTCCATATTTTGTGCACAAAATATCCGAGAGACAAATGCAGAGATTATGATCATATGAAAATGAACGACCTGTATTCAACTTCCATCATTTGAGACCTTCATGGTTTAAAAATTGTCTTTTATAAAAAAGGACACTGCTAACTTAAAAAGACCATTGTGGTCACTTGACAAACCACGTTGGAAAATAGGAAGTTAGCTGCCTCAGAACTACCTTTTTATTCAAAAGGTCATGAAAGTCAGTGAGGGTATGCAAAGTGCAAATATTGAGAGATAAAAGATTGCCTGCAATTACTCAGCTTGAAATGAAACAATGACGAAGACTGCAGATCCGTAAAGGAATGGTATATCAACAACAGCCTAAGAGCGAAAGGGAGAAGCAACACAGTCTGGTAACAACAAGGATATTGGAAGCTCCATCACAAATGAAAGATTCAGGGAAAAAGCACTTGGGAAATAATTAAATGTTCACCAAGAACTTAATAACTGCAAGCTTTGCTAGTGGAAAAGAAAAAGAAGAGCAGCTAAAAACTGATTGATACTAGTCTTTGCACTCCCACATCCCAAAGGATTCCAAAGATCTGTAACTGCATTTTCCTTCAACTTCCCGTCTGTACTAGACACCCCACAACCCCACTTCTTCAGAAGTTCATTACCTGCATGTGTGCACATATTTGTTGTTGCACTTTATATTTTTCAGGGTAGATGATAATAAAACTCCACTCAAGAAAATTTTGGAATTAACTCTTTGTTTTTGATCTATTTATCTAAATCTAATTGAAATGTAGAAGCCACATGTTTCAATTTTAAAGAAATGTCACAACCAAGCAAGATGGAGAGTAAAAGAAGTGAAGCCATGGCTTCACCTCACTTGATCATCATCTTGGTAACAGTTCTAACACTGCTTTAAATTATCAGCTGGTTGAATGAGACCTGTACTTTTACTGATACTCCTCAAAATTCTAATTCTATTGTGCAACCCTCAATGTAAGTCTGAAAAAATAAGTGCACTCCTACTTTTATGTATGTACAGATGGAAAGCCCATGTGGTTCTTATAACATGTAGCAAGCAGAAAGTAGTACTTTGATAAATATGGTGCTAGCAAGTTTTCTTAAAATGTACTTTTGATAAAAAGTTGAGAGAGAAGATATATGGGTTACTTTGAACACAGGTGTTTTTGGTACCAAGACCAGACCTATAACTTGTACCATATTTAATTCTAAATTCCCTCTAGGCCTATCCCTTTTCTCAGATCAAACCTGAAATCTATCATAGACACCAATATAGTCAGCGATTGCAACAGGATCATTTTCACACCAATCAGGCAAAACATTGTTACAAAAATCAGTGTTCAGTCTTTTGGAACAAAAGTATGGGAAATAGTGTCAAACATAAATTTATTTTCTTAGGAACTATTACCTAATTGGGACTGTTGTAAAGGAGGGGGTTGGTTAGTTAGCTGGTTTGCAATGCCAACAGCGTGCATTCAATTCCCACCCTGGCTAAGGATACCATAAAGGACTCTTCTTCTCAGCCTCTCCCTTAGCCTGAGAAGTGATGACCTTCAGATAAAACTACCACCAGTTCCCGCTTTCTAATGAGACAACAGCCCTATCATCTGGTAAGATTAAGGTGACTTTACCCTTATTTTGTATTTTCAGATACCCTTTATACGAAATGAATGAATGAGGCCTTTTAGTTTCAATATTTGTAGATAAACAATACCAGTTAATTAATCCAAAAAACCCCAATGGAAAGCCTAAATATCGTAACCAAGGAACAAAGATTTAACAAATGAAAACAAAGTTCAATTAATTCAAGGAATTTGTATATGCAAATAGAAAGAGAAGAAACACATTATCCATATTCTACGTTCCTATTGACAAGGGAGTCGAGGATTATGTGGAACAGACAAGTAAATAGGGTTGAGACCACAAACAAGCCACCCATGATTTTACTAAATGGCCGATGCCAAATTTGGATCCAGAATCCTATGTCCTTATTTCAGGCCTCCCTGATACAAGCAAAAATTTCCAAAAAAGTTTTATTAATGATCTTACTCTCAACTGTGACATAACAATACAAAATTCTGATTTAAATTGCAGTACTATTTTAAGACAGAGCAAAAGGAAACCAAAAAGTTATACTATTCATTTCTGCACTTAAAATGAACATAAAACTTACATTGTTTATGGTTCATTTCTAATTAGGTTACCCTCACTTTGGAGAAATAAACATCTTGATATACATCACTGCTGGATGTTACTTTCAAAGCTGTTTCAGGAAATGCCAGTATATGTATTTTTTAAAATGGATTTAATCTCCTAAACTGTATTAAACACTGGCTTGGCCTCAAATAGAATATACTTAGGGAAAGATGTGAAAGCATTACAGAGGGTGCAGAAAAGATTCACCAGAATGTTCCAGGGATGAAGAGCTTCAACTAGATGGACAGGTTAGAAAAGACTAGGAGGAGATTTGATAAAAAGTATTCAAATTAACGACAGGACCGGACACACTAGATGGGGAAAACTATTCCTGCGGCTCTTGTAGAGAGCTGGCACTGACACCATGGACCATGGCTTCTTAGTTTAGAATCATAAAATGGCTACAGCACAATGAGAAGAAACACAAAAATGCCTACAAACTGTACAGTTTCAAGAACATCCCAGTGACCAGTACTCATTTACATCTGTGATTTAAATGAATATGAATTACATGGGAAAGTAAAGTTACAAAGGCAGAGCTCACTCTGAGTGAATAGGTAAACTTAACTTCTTGTATTCTTATATTTAAAAATATGAAACAAGTCCAGGGAACTAAATATCAAGTTGGCTTAACAGTAGCAGTAGGAAACGTAACATTATCTTCACTCTAAAATGTAATTTTAAAAAAAAAAAGTGAAAATACAAAAATAGCATGATTTCAAAAGGAAAGGTCAGGCTTGACTAAATCTGACTAAGTTCTTTGAGGAATCAACACAGATTAACAGTAGTTTTAATATGTTTGCATTTTCAAAAGGCCCTTCACAAGGCACATAGTCAGAGATATACAGCCTGGTAACCTCCACATCCCTGCCCATGGTCCAACTTGTCCAAGCCAGATATCCTAAATTAATCTAGTCCCATTTGCCACCATTTGGCCCATATACTTCTAAACCCCTTATTCATGTACCCATCCAGATGCCTTTTAAATGTTGTAATTGTACGAGCCGCCACCACTTCCTCTGGCAGCTCATTCCATATATGCACTACCCTCTGCATGAAAAAGTTGCCCATTATGCCCCTTTTAAATCTTTACCCTCTCACCTTAAACCTATGCCATCTACCCTGGACTCCCCTACCCTGGGGCAAAGGCCTTGGCTATTGACTCTATCCATTGCCTCTCAAACTTTATAAACCGCTTGTAAGGACGCCGCTCAGCCGCCAAAGCTCCAGGGAAAATACTCCAGCTTGTTCAACCTCTCCTTATAGCTCAAACCCTCCAACCTTGGCACAATCCTTGTCAATCTTTTCTGAATCCTTTCAAATTTCACACCATCTTTCCTATAACAGGGAGACCAGAGTTGAATGCAATATTCCAAAAGAGGCCTAACCATTGTCCTGAATAACCGCAACATGACCTGCCAACTGTTATACTCAATGCACTGACCAATAAAGACAGCATACCAAATGCCTTCTTCATTACCCTGTTTATCTGTGACTTCACTTTCAAGGAACTATGAGCCTGCACTGCATAGTAAACTCATGACGAGGGTACTGAGGTGTCAGGGGCCAAAGTAGCACAATGCAGAGCAAGCTGACTACACATCAACATAAGGGCTCATGGTAACTATGCAGATTGGCAAGAGGTAGGAAGTGGTGTTCCACAGGAATCGTTCATTATTAATTTGGACTCAGACTTGGAAGTACAATTTCAAAACTGGGATAGAGATTTAAGACGATGAAAGGTTCTGACAAATAAATGCACAGCAAAGGTTTCTAACTTAAGGGTATATCTAAAACTCAGAGGACATGAATGTAAAACAACTTTGAATTGAGAATCCAGGAGGAATTTCCTCACCCAACAATGCTAATGCTCCACCGCAGGGGATTAGCTAATGCAAAAATCATTGAAGGATTTAACTGGAAGGTAAGTTTATTGCAGGACATGCTGACAGGGCTAGATGAAGTCGGATGACAGAAGCCTTGAATGGAGCACAGACCAGTTCGGTTGAATGCCTCATTTCTGTTGTCCACTGGATGCAACTCTGTATAATGTTAAAACTGCTGCACTTACATTTAGTTCGTATTAGATTTTACAGTCTATGTTAGTTTGATTAAAGAAATGGGTTTGCATTCTACATTTGGTTTTTCATAACAAGATATGACCATTTCATAACTAATATCAAAAAGTGTATAGTTATAAAAAGAGCTGCTCTGAATTCCAAAGCTTGATATGAATTAATCACAAATGCCAATAAGACATTTGGAATTCTTCAGGAAAAAAAATGTCACTGGAAAAATTTAGGGAGTTCAAGTATTTAATTCCTATTCATGTTCTTTTATTTGACATAATTTTGTAATGTACAAATTGTAATGTTACCTTAGTGTTCCTGTTGTTGCTGATCGTGGTTGTCTCCTACTTTTTAAGGCACGAAGTTTATCTCCCTGAGTCATATAATTTGTTGTTGCTGGACTTCCATCTTCTGTATAATTGTTCTTTAAAAGGGAAAAAAAATAGAATTAAATGCTCTATGCATTTTGAGAGAGAGTTTTAAAATGCAAAGTAAACATATCACTTTTTAAAACTTAGGAAGAAGTGACCGGACAGTGTTGAAGACAGTTGAGGGTGAGATGGGGGTACAAACAGAGGGAGAACTAAAGCTATGCAGCAAGCAGATACTGAAGCATTGCACACAGATGCATTTTATTCCTTTTTTGCATGAGCTAATCATTTGCAATGTTGCTCATAAATAGCACAGGTTCTAGATGGCAGTTATAATAAACAGCAAAATCAGGCACTGGAAATGTGGAATGAGGCAATAGAGTATAGATAGCAGAACAGAAGACCTTGACAGAAGGGGATAAAGTTGGAATATAAATATTCCATTCAGCCCCTCAATCCAGTTGTCATTTAATTAGATCGTGGATCATCTATAAACTTGGCTCTCATTTACTTAATATACCTTTCATGAGATGTGGTAAAGTGGAATCTGATCAATGAAAACATCACTTCTTCACTTTTGTCATTTCCAGGGCCAACATTCTAATTGTCCTTTTGATTATTCCTTTCGTTCCTGTGCATGCAGTGACATGTATATGGATCAAATCACCTGATCGTTTCACAGCTTCTAGTCTCTCATCATTCAGAAAATAAGCGAATTCACATCCAAAGGAGATATCCTCAATCTGAACTCCATCTACTAGTTTCACCATTATGTCCTTCTATCTTTCTATTCCTGTCTACACAGCTTACCGCTTTGTCACATAACTTAGATCATTCATAAACCTGGAGATATAGTTTTAGATTTATCTAAAATATTAACAAATATGATGAAGAGCTTAAGGCTCCCGTAAAATCCAATTATAAATGATAACATCGAGAATGGCTATTCCTCTTCTCTTAAAGCTTTAAGCAGAAAGCTGCAAATTGGAAATAGCATTTTTCTCATAGTCTATTTGAAAATTAAGGTGTGTTTAAATGTTTCTGAGCTACATATCAAATCACAACATTGCAGACTGATAAAACAAGTCATAATTTATTGTTGCAAGCTACATCTTCAGTGCATCCTACATCATACAAAGAGAGACAACTAAAGGAGTCGTCTAGGGATTGTAAACAGACGCCTCAGTTGGCTGCACTGTTGATTTGCAATGCAGAGTGACACCGACAGTGTGGATTCAATTCCTGCTCTGAGGTTAACACGAAGGCCCCTCCTTCTCAACCTCGCTCCTCGCCCGAGGGGTGGTGACCCTCACGTTAAACCATTGTCAGTCATCTCTCTCTTCAATGGGAGACCAACCCCATGGTCTAGTCGGACAATAGCGACTTTACCATTAGGTCTAAAACCAGGCGACATGATCTCCGCGTAAGGGGTCTGCCATTTAAGACAGGAATGAGGAGAAATTTCTTCACTCAGATGGTGGTGTATTTTTCAAATTCTCTACCCTAGTGGGCTTTAGAATCTCAAATGGAGTATATTCAAGACAAAGCAATATAGATTTCTGGAGACTGACAAAAAATTGGGGAAATCGAAATAACTTGGGAACATGGTATTGATGTAGAGGATCAGCTATGACCTAACTGAAATAGAGGAACAGGTTTCTCTGGCTGAATGGGCCACTCCAATCCTATGTTTACATCTAATAATATGGCAGAATCACTTTTTTCCATTATGTGCCACAGTAGTGACCACCCAACATCAGGATGTCACCCTCACATCAAAGGATTGGCACCCACATGGAGATTATGAGATCATGGCTTCTTGGGGGAAGAAAACAAGATGAGAGGTCAGAAATTGCAAGATTACTGCATGTAGTTATAGATGGAGATGGGAGGCGCTGGAATTGAGGAGACATCTTTGGGTGAGAAACTGGGAACAGGCTAGGAAATGAATCTCAGAACACAAGCTCCACCTCATATTTTACAGATGGATCCAGAAACAAGCATCCCTCCTCTATATTTAAACCAATGGTGTACTGATTTCCAAATGGTCACCTGAAACAGTGAGGACAAAGACAATATTAGCTATGCCAATGGCACAGATTAGGTGCAACTCCTTTGGTCTAAAATTGGAATATAGCATATTAATTTGCACATCAGAATGCCCAAATAACTTTTGCTGAATGCGTCCCAAGGTATCAGACCAAAGTCACATTCTAAATGCAGCTTTCGTAACATAAAAGCACAAGGGAGAAACACTAAGAGAGCAGAATTTTCCCCATTTTCAATTGAAATGTTCTATCGAATGGGATTCATTGCGCTTTGTCCACCTTGATTTGGAGCAACACTTCACAAGGTACCTTTTGCTCTTCGCCTCATTAATAATGCAGTAGGCTTGGGTACCTTTCTCGGTAAATGGCACAGCCAGAGAGGTGGACATGCTTACAACTGCCTGAACCGTCAGATGTTCACGCTACTGGCACCACATTGAAAGCCAGGTGCACACCACTTCAGATGCTACAAGCCAGGAACAACTGCTTTAAATTTCAAATCATAGCCAGAAGAAAGGACATGTGTCTGTAGATCTTTGTGAAGGTTGGTGGCAGTCCTTTTTTCTAGCTGGTTAATACAGGAGGCCATACGACCAGTTGTAGCCAACATAGGTACAATTTGCAAGTCTGAGTCAGTGCTGCGTCTCCAGTAAGGCAGGACAGCCAGCAGTGCAGGAACATGTTCAATGCTCTTCTGGGCTCTGCAAGGGTCACTGCCAACATCTCACTCAGAGCCACTTCTGACTCTGAATTTGTTTCTAAGCAGACAGCTGGTGGTTTGTGGACTACAGCTCTCAGTATTGCATGCATCATCTCCACCAAAGGCTCTCACCCAACCTATCCTCCATTTTCTGCCCATTGGACCAAGTGCCTGACTGACAGTGGCCAACTCCACAGACTAAAATTGGAGGAATCCCTTGACTAATTGTGGTGATACTCCTAACGAACAATACTCTCTGTTCACCCCACTAAGAACTGCTCCCCTTTGATTTTCACACATCATTTGCTTGCAGTACACGCAGTATGATGATCAGATAAGCAACTGACACATGCTGCAGGTGTGATGCCAATGTAACAGGGTGCCACAAATGACATGTCCACACCAATGACTGTTCCATATTCCCTGCCATCACAAATTGCAGTAAAAAGCAAGGCAAAACCATAGAGGTTGGCAGCCTGTAACTGAGCACCAAAGACCCTATGCACTAAGCAACACGATCCATACCGAGGATAGCAGCCCTCAAGACAGTGCTGAAGTCAGTGAGTGTATACGAAGAAAGCAACATGAAGTACACAGAGGCTTATAGCCCAAGTAAGCACAGAGAGTGTGCAAAGAAAGCAAGTTAAGAGTCAAAGTACATGCTGTGTAGATGAGTGTGTCCCTATGTAGAAAACCTAGGGAAAGCATGCAAGTCATAGGTCTTGCTGAATCTAGAACAAAGAGCAGGAATAGGCCATTTCAGCCCCCTCAGATCTGCTCCACCATTCAAAAGAATCATGGCTTTTCTGATTTTAACATCAATTCCACATTTGTGTCCCTTGTTTACTAAGAAGCCATCAGCCTCTGCCTTAGAAATATTCAAAGATTCTGCTTCCAACATCTTATTTTTTGTCTCTTCTCTGTTCTAAATGGGTGACCACTTATTTTTTAACCAGTGACCCCCTAGTTACAGATTCTCCCAGAAGAGGAAACATCCTGTTAACATGTACACTGTCAAGACCCCTCAGGATCTTGCGTGTTTCAATCAAATTGCTTTCTTCCTCTCTAAACACCAATAAATAACATTCTATCAACTTTTTTTATTACTTGCTGTAATTAGCTTTTGGTGATTCATGCACAAGGACACCTGGATCTTTTGGCATCTTGGAGTTCTTTTATCTCAACACTAAGAGATTGTATGTTCCTTTTTATTCTTCCTACCAAAACATGCAATTTCACATTTTCCCACATTATACTTCATCTGCCAGAGCTTTGCCCACTCAATGTTTTTTTTTGGTAGCCTCCTTAAGTCCTCATCATAATTTATTTTCTTGTCATCAGCAATTCTCATAACCATTCATTCAAACCTGAGCCCCAAAGTAAAGAATTGAAGGGCTGAAGTGGTGCTGGAGTTGATCCACAAGCAGGCATGATGTGGTAAGGCTGGTGGCTTGCCAATGCTAGCTTGCATGGATGAAAGATTAAGGAGGATGGTTGCCACAGTGCATTTAGGAATATTGTTGTGAAGAAACAGCTGCATAATGACTGGGACAAGAATCGGCAACTGGCAGCTTCCAGATATGCATTCAGATTTATAGAATCATAGAATACCTACAGAGTGGAAGCAGGCCATTTGGCCCATTGAGTCCATACCAACCCTCCAAAGAGCAGCCCAACCAGCATTCCCCCACCCACCCCCCACCGCTATCTCTATAACCCTGCATTTCTCATGACCAGTCCACCTAGGCTGTGCATCCCATTACACTTTGGGCAATTTAGCACGGCCAATCCATCTAACCTCCGCATCTTTGCACTCTTGTACTATATGTCTGGTGTTTGTGTTGTCTAGTTTTTCAGGAAAGAAAGGAAGAGTTAGAGGTGGCATATAAGTAAGGTGCTTTGCGGCTTTAATGAGGTGCGACTCAATTATGAAATTCTGAAGTTGCCATTTAAGGCTTGAGGAGAATGTCAGAAAATGTTTTCTTGACTTCATGATTCTGATTTTTATTCTCACCGTATTTTCCCACCTTTCTCGCCATTGCTCATGTCACATCAGGGATGGGAAAATTCTGCCCAGAATGAGGGATTAACAGTGGGAGGTAGTGAGACCAAGTCCAATGACTGATCTGTTGGAAAAGGAAATAGTTACAGAAACATATGTGCAAGACATAGAATACAAGTGAGACATATGGAAAGCAAGTGACAAAAGACTGATCGTTTGGGCTTGTATTCAAGATTATGAAAAGGGGCAAAGTTGAGTGAAACACAAGAGCTCGTTACTGAAAAAGATTTAATATTACAGGAGAAAGTTATAAATTAGTTTTGGAGTAAAGCGTCAGATTAAACCTCCATGAAAAGTTTATAGATATGTTACGAAAAGATGCCAGAAATGCATTTAGAATATTGGATCATTTCCAATGGAATGGAAGAGATTGGAGAATGAAGGGAGAAAAGAAAGGAAGGTTCAATATGATTTGGGACCCAGGCTAACCATTATTTCATCTCTAGCCCAAGCTAAGCATACCATTTTATCTTGTTCGATGCTCACCTTTTCAATTATGCCACTTCCTATTTAATGACATTGAAAATGAGAGGAATCAACAATTGCCCTGATCAAAATTAAAACCTTTGTGACAGCTTAAGACCATGATACATTTTCCTCTGACGTCTTCACTATATTAGGTGGAATTGATTGCTGATTCTCCTTCAGGAGTTCTTTATCCAGGCTCACTTGGGCATACTCTCCATGCATCATAACACTAAATCATTGCAATTATTCCTCCACCAAGTATAACCATCTAAAAGACTCCCATCCTTGACTTCAAATTATACTATTTTCACTAAATCTAGAGTCAACATTAACATGTGTATACGATGGGCAGGTTTATCTTGCCACCAGCCCATAACACAAATACCATGTTCAACCGACAAACTAAAATTGTTCCTTTTTAAACAAACACAGTCTCCAAAATGTTTATACCTGCTCAAGACTCTCAGCTGTTTGCTCTGGATGAAGCAGATGGCTGCAAATTTTGAATCTTGTTTGTATCACTATCCTTATCTCATTCCCACTACAGCCAAAACTTGGCAGTGTTCTCCAGATTCATTTTGTCAATGCTCTGATCAGTTCCCTCTTAACAGTACGAAGAAAACTGCAATTCACATCTTCATCTGCACCATTTCACTTCCTTTTTATTACTTACCAATACCAGAAGTTCATGCATTCGTCAGGGAATACTTTGAAATTTGTATCACCCTTATGGTTTTCACATCGCTCCATGGCCATATCCTAGACTAGCTCTGCAACCTCCAGCTGCATCCTACCATCTCATTTTCCATTGTTAGCTTTCTACAAAGTCCTCCTCTCTCAATGCAAAAAGATTCAACCTTCTCTATTTAATGAAACGCTTCCTCAACCATCCTACCCTACTACCCTCCTCTTAATTTCAAAAGACTCAAGATGTCTACCAATATTGTCAGTGGTCTTCCCAAAATTCTCTTTCTGCTCAGTACCATCATGAGATGTCGAAAGTACTAAATCTATACAAGCTACTACAATCTGTTGTAGCTAGATGTTGATTAAAATGACAGTTACCGATAATTTCTCTCAATAAGAGATTCTTATGACCTTTGAAAATCAAATTCTGAACACAACTGAAGAAAAAGGTAAATTTACATCCCTTAGAATTCTGAACTGATGCAATTTAAACTACACAAACATTTTCTCCCCTGTCTGATTGTGATTCAGGTTAAAATAAAGCCACTGAGCACAAACACCAAGTGCACAAATTATGCTGCCTTTAATTCTTTAACTATCTTATCACATGCCATACCTACAGCAGCACATGCTCTATTTATACCTAATGTGTTGCTCAACGTAGCACGTGCTACATGCTACATCATGTGGGTGGAGGACAAATTTACTCCTTAAAATCATTTTATAAAGCCCTCCAGACCAACTGGGAATCTAAGTCACACTGGTGGTAACAAATCTGTTATGATAAAAAATAGGAGTCCCTTTATTTAACTAATATATTAGAAATTGTACAGTGTGCACATCTTGCCAGCTTTGCACTTTTTTTTATTAAACTATAATGCAGTTTCTGACTTGCAATAATTAACACCACAAGAAGTCTATTTGTACTAATGAAATACATTCTAAATAATTCTTAATAAAAAATTGCTTAAACATACTTATATTACTGCCAAGTCTGGCTGGATCATTGCCAAAACTGCTCATTATTCTAGGATTTTTTGGAATGTAATGATAATGTCTAGCATCTCTTTACTACCAACATCCTTACCCTGGTTCTTCCTTTTACTCTCAACTCTAATTACAAATTCAAGGAACCAATTGACTTTTCCTTCTTACTGAATTGAGACTACGTGCATAGCTGTCTGTGCTGATTTCCTCCTTCCTTCTAGTCCTTGAAATAGAAATTCCCCACAAGGGTACCCAACAGCCCGATTCTGAAACTGCATCTTTCTTTTTCTTCTCTCTCAACTCCCTTCATTTGGTCTCCAAGCTCATTCTGCCAACAAGATCCAACTTGACCTTATTCCCACTAAACTTGTTGACAATCCAACTTTCCTTCCCTGCTCCCATCTTAGCTGATAATGTATCAGGTACTGGTTCATCTGACCTTTAAAGATGCCATCATTACCTGCCTCTTTTAAAAAGAAATCCCAGTGCTACACTTCTGAAGTTTTACAGGTTTCTATCCTCCACCCCTCCTTTTCCTTATCCATGTGCTGCTGCTCAGAAACTTCTGAAAAGTGTGTTGAGGGCAAAAGTGAATAGCTTCAAAAAATTACCTGCTGAAATTGAAATGTGCAATTAACTTATACACAAAAATAATCCAAGCAGCACACAAACTTGGCAATACCTACTACCACAAAATATTTAAATACATATTTGACTAAATTAGCTTTATGAATGAGATAAGGAACAGCAAAAAAGATGTAATTTGATCTATTTGATCAAAATTACATTGCCATCGGCCACCACCTGTGTTTATTATAATAAAGCAGCTGTTCACAATCTCACAATCAGCAAGAACAAACTGAAACCATAGCAAGAGATAAAAGGTACTGCAGATGCTGGAGAATCTGAGATAACAAGCATGGGGCTGGATGAACACAGCAGGTCAAGCAGCATCATAGCTCCTAGTTCATCCAGCCCCATTCTTGTTATGTCTGAAACCATAGCAACCTCTTTAAAACATTCAGAGCCAGCAATGGTGAAGTGTCAGCTGTCCAAAAATAACTTGCCAATGCCAGTTAATGTTTGAGTCCTATGAGTTAAAGTATTTCAACAACGATCAATGTCCTAATAATAAGTTATATGGCCAAACTTACTTCATCACAACACTCACTTGCTAATAACCAAATCTATATGACTTGTATTAATAATGAACACATGCAACATTTCTATAAGTTCATCATGAAGACTAATGTGCATACTTTTCATTGGTTATTAGTTAGTTGTGCAGGATTCAGCAATGTCATTCATATTACACAAAAGCAATGCTAATCAAATGTTGCAGGTGAATTGCGAAGATATCTAAATGCACAAAATTTGCTTTTGAATTTTCAAAAAAATATGCCAAGATACACAAATCAAATGCTGCATTCTTCAACTTTGAAAAACTCAGCTTTATTCCATAAATGAAATAGACACCAATAAACATCACTGAAATTTACTTTGCGCAAATTACATTCCCTTCAAACTGCTCAGAAAAAGAGCATTCAACAACTATGCATGCGATGGCAGTTTACTGTTCTTAAGTGACGAAATACTGGGGGAAATAAAGATGTATTCACACATGTACATCATTATATTAGATCTACTGTAATAAAAATAACAAAAAGAGGCATACAGAGTTAAGAAGGTTATAAACACATGCATTGAGATAGTTAGAGAACTGAAGGGGAAGGGAAAGGGAAAGGGAAAGGGAAAGTTTCCTGGAATGAAAGATGCATCGAATGGTGCACAACACACACTTACAAACACAGGAACTAGAGTATACCATTCAATTACTTGAGACTGCCTGTTATTCTATTACATTATAGCTAATAGGTACCCGAAACACAATTCACATTCCGTATATTCTAGTTTTGAAAATTGAAAAAAAAAAGTGTACTACATCCATAGCTTTTGTGGGAAAGGGGCTGATTCAGTTTTCCATTTCCTTTTGAAAAATTGGATCCTGATTTTATTCTGAAATAATCTGCTTTCAATTTCAAGAGTTTGTTCTCCTGGAACACAACTGAGAAATTAACTGAGATATACAAGGTGTAGAGCTGGATGAACACAGCAGGCCAAGCAGCATCAGAGGAGCAGGAAGGCTGATGTTTCGGGCATAGCCCCTTCTTCAGGAGGGTCTAGGCCAAAACGTCAGCCTTCCTGCTCCTCTGATGCTGCTTGGCCTGCTGTGTTCATCCGGCTCTACACCTTGTATATCTCAGATTCTCCAGCATCTGCAGTTCCTACTATCTCTGAGAAATTAACTTCTGCATTCTACCTTATTGAATTCTTTCAATATTTGAAAAAACCCTGCATACATATAAACCAATATATTCAATCTGCCCTTACAATACAACAACTGAAGCACTGGTATTAATTATACTGATGCTCCTGTACTGTATTACTTTTAAAATGGAAATATATTTCCTGAGATTTGGTGCCTGCAATTAAATGCAGTATTCAAGCTGGCGATTGGCCATTTTTATATCAGCTTTTGTTGTAATGGTGCACTACGTTTTAGTAACATGTACACAGATCAAGTTTTCCTCCTTGCTCTTCCACAGCACCCAACTTCAGTCCATAAAAACGTTCCAATTTTCCTTTCTCCGAGCCAACGGTCAACTCTACCCACTCAACTGGATCCCTGGGTAACCTAAGGCTTCAGTTATGTAACTCACTTACCTACCAATTTTGTGTAATCTACAAATTTGGACGAACAACTCCTATTCCTTCATTTAAGTCATTTTTAAAGATGGTGTAAAGCTAAGGTTCCAGGTACAGTGCCATACCATTTGTCAATTCCCAGTATTCTTAAAAGATTCCCTTATAACTTCAATCAATCCATCAGCCACTAATTTTCTGGACTTAGGAATGGGTGAATAATACAGAAATTTGCTGCTGACATAAAAGTGACAAAAATTTAATGTAGAGGAATGAAGAGCAATTGAAACTCTGAAATACCATTTGTCTGATTTTTGTTTCAGCATGGCCTACAACTCAGACTCGTCACTCATAGAACTGCAATAATTTGAGAGATAGAAGAGAGAGACAAGATGGAGGACAGAGAGACAAGATGGAGGACAGAGAAAGAGGAGTCAGCTGAACAAATTAAAATTAAAATTCAAAATTTAAATTTTAAAACTGGTAGTACTTTGGCAAACTTCTAGAAAGAGGGACATACTCCGCTTTTAACATTGAATGTTAGTCATCTTTACCCAGCCTGCCCTGTTGGCTGTGCTAATTCTCGGTTCAATGTTTAAACATGACCTTGTTCTGCATTTTCTGGCAGACACTGGCACTGCAAAGCTCCATTATCTACCCTTTTCTGTCCTTTGTTGTTTTGGAATTGTGCTTTTGATTACACATAGCATATGTGTGTGTAGCTTGTTTAGTGCTTTCTAATTGTCACTGTTTTATGTCTGAGGTAGACATTTTTATCTGATCGACACACTTGTTAGATGCCCAACTACATTATTTCATAATCCTCTTGGGAAGGAAACCAACGTCCTTCCCTTTTCTGGCCCACGTGTCTCCAGACCCACAGCAATGTGGTTAAGTCTTAAATGCCCTCTGAGCATTAGGAATGGGCAATAAATGCTGGCCTGGCCTAGCCTAGCCAGAGATGCCGTCATCCAGTGAATAAATAAAACGTTAAAAATCCAGAGAATGCCTATTTATGAATTTAGATCCAGGTTTAATAAGATGTGCCTTGGGCCTGAGCATTCAGGCCTGGAGAGATTACAGTGTAATATATGTTGCAATGACCGCATATCTTAAGATATTGGAGTATAAAAAGTCATAACTTATCTGTGTATCAAAATCTATAAGTTATAAGCTTGTCTGGCCTACATACATATCATAAGTCATTCTTATTTAATTGGTATTTATCAGAGGCAACATCTGGAGGTTTCATCTGCCAGGTGCAGAGATAGCAATAGCTCTACATCACCTCTTTTAAGAAAGGCCTACAGAAGTGCCACTGCGGCAAGACACTGAGTGCCCAATTAAAGGTACCTTAAATGGTGGGGTGAGCAAAAGGAGTCACCGACCTTCCCTTACAGGGAGGAGCTGGGATGTTGGTGGAGTTCCCACCTGTTGCACGCCTTAAATAGAAGCTCTGCAGCAAATTTGCCACAGCAGAAGGCATTGATCTCTAACCTTAAATGCCTAGCAAACCAGTAACCTTTTTTAAAAAGAACTGATGTAATCACCGCGACAATGTACTGGCCTTGCTATAACTCGCACATCTCAAGAATAACACAAAAAGGAATGCTGCAGCTGCAGCACTGAGTTAAACAACAACAGCAAGTTCTTAGCAGAAATTTTGTCTGCCATTTGCCAAGTTACAGGATTTTTTAAAAAAAAACTAGAGGGTCAGTTTCATTGCATGGTCGCTGACGAGGAGACAGTAGGAATATATCATGATTGTGGTCATGAAAGGAACAGCCTTACCTCTATTGTTTTTTCTATGGAGTTCATTTTCGTGTTCCCACCAAGTGAAAGACTGTCAATGCCAGAAATGATCCGGGATAATCCAGTGCATTCTTTATCGTTACTCTGTCGTTTTTTCAAGGACCTATAAATATCACCTTCAAGCCACATGTGGCCTTGCTTCCTGTAAACAAATTCAACAGGTCAAAATTGATGCTCATTATTCTTCAGACCTTTGTATTTAAAAATATTGGAAGTAAATATATTATGTACAGTTTAAAAGTGCTTTGTGCTGTCCCTTGGTATCCTAAGCTGATTAAATTCACATAGGCAGAAACCCACAACAAATTCCATAGATACTGCCATTTTTGACCATCAAAGTGTTGATGCATATTCCTGGAAAATATCATATAGCAGAATGTAGGTGGGTCAGGTGGAGTTTCCCACATACTTGCCATGTTTCCTACTTTTTTTTTGAGAATTTTAAAAAAAAGTTAATAGCCAACTTTTTTTTTTTTTTTTTTGAGTATTCACGTGCATTCACAGCCATCATTGAACTAGAACTTTGACTTATTTTGTTGATAACCTCACTGCAGCTGAGTAGCCGACACTTTTTTTAGTACCAGATTTAAGGTACAGCCTACCATGTCTTTGTATTCTCAACAAAGTGCATCTATTTTTAGATGACAGAATAGAACTTTAAGATCAGCAACTTGACTGCAGTGCCTAAATTCCAATTAGCCTGTCACTGACCTCCAGCTTCAAGACAAAAGGTGCAAAGATATAAAGGTCACGTGCTGCTGGAAGTCACAGTGACAATTATTTTGAATTATTTTCAGCCTCCATTCAAAGCCAGACAGGATCTCAGGATCTCAACGTCCTATCTAAGCTTGGGCTCCAAGGTGCCAATCACAGCATGGACTTCTTTTCTGAAAATCACTGTTGTGCACAGACCTTGGAGTCCCACGCAACTGGAAAGAAAATTAGAGGGCATACTGAGCAGCAGAACTGTGCACTAATGTCTAGGAAATTCTGCTTGAAGTTCAGTATACTCAAAACAGATAGCAGCACTATTGGAAATTTCTCCATGTGTTTCTTAAACTTCAGTATTCCCTCATTAGACAGGTGTTAGCTCTCAACTTTTTTCACAGAAAAAAAAACATGCTGTTAAAGATGCTGATCTAGCAGTCGTCAGGACAGATGCAAGAAGATCAAACTGCAAAAGGGACCAACAATTTATAAGGCACATGAAAATGGTACTGACTGGTTGGCAAGTCAATTAATTCGATCAGGGGCTGACATGGATAATGCACCATGGAAGGTTTTTTTAGTACAAAAAAATGCAAAACTTGGACATGTTCCTTTGTTTGCAGAACACAGAGCCCTATAAACATATATACACAGATTCTAGGAAGTGCAAGTGAGCCAAATTGTGGCTTGACTGATAACTTAAATTGGTTTTAAATTTAATGCCCAACAGATCGGGAATTATTCAGCAAGTACAGTACAAGCACAGAATCACTCAATCATTACACATTGTTTTGAGCACAGGTTGGTTGATTATCACATGAGCTTGCAATGTGATTCATGTTATTACCTAATTAGAATCATATTTTGGAATACATGAGTAACTGAAAACTTGACAGATGACAAGTGGAGCACCGTAAGCCACAGGTGATGGTAAACCTAAGGTTCCCAAAAATTTTCACCACTAGAGTTCCCTTGTCTTTTGTCGGAGTCTGCTGTAAACTAATAGAGGTTTGCACAAAATATTGACATGTTTACCCTTGCTCATAGAAAACATCTTGTACACAATTAGTGGGGAGTAGCTGGATTAATTCTGCGTAGCTACGTAACTGGAATTAACATAATGTTTGCGCTGTACAATCTGGGCATATGTACCCAACCAACAAGCAGAAGAGGTACGGTTCCCTTGAGAAATTAAGAGATATTGTACCAGCATTCAAAAAAGGTCCAATCTTACTCTTTTCTACATTATAGATGATAAATATCAGCTAACACCAATATCACAATGAAAAATTAGCCTTCAAATAACGTATTTTAGTGGAGACACTACTACTTTTTCAGGATATCCACAGTAATACAGCAGAATTGAGATTTTGGACTCGATTTACTTTGTAATCTTTATTTCTAATAATTTAACTATATTCCTTGCAGCATTTAAGAGACTCAGATTGGTGACATCATTTGCCTGTGAAAACTGCAGTCAGCAAACTCGCAGCAAGCCTCAAGCTTCGGGATGCTGTGCTCTTCATATTCTGGAACTGTTATTTTTCAGATTCTTGTTGCAGTCTTCAATTGTGGCGATTGTTTGCCAAACTGGTAGAGTCTGCCAAACTGGTAGAGTCTGTTGGAAGAGAACTTGGAAATAAGTTACCCTTAGACCTTTTGCATATTTATATGGATGTTAATGGTTTAAGTTTTGCAGTATCGCTCTTTTCTTGAACAAAGAAGTTTTATTTGGATGAAGTCAGATGTTAATATTTTAGTATCAGCTGTAATTCTGACTCAAAATAGTCTATTTCTCTTGGGGGATATTTTAATGACATCTATTAACTGCACACCCCTTGTCTACAGTATTCTTGTAATGGTAGGCTAGCCATTCATATAGTGCTGTTTCTTTGTTTCACCCACATTGAGTACTTCATTGTCCATCCTGATGGTTTGTATACACAGCTATATTTGTTAACTTCGGTTATAATTCTCCTTAAATACTAGATTAACTTTTACAATTTTGCCTTTAATTTCCTTATCTGGGATTTTTGGAATATCCTTATCTGAATGACCTTTTGTTTAATCAAAACGACAAGAAACGTTGTTCAACAGTTCATATATTTTTAATGTGCTTTGGGTGTGGAGGAGTGGTTGGGGGAGCAGGAGGACAAGAGAATAGAATTCAAACTTTTCTCACTTGTTTTAAGATAGACCTTCCCAAAATGGAGTCAGGACTCTAAATGGGGTCACAAGGTCCAAGGCAGCAATAGCCAATCCCATCATCCAATTTTCAAATGTCTTTTCCTGTCCTTGCCTCTGCTCACAAGGGCTTTCAAGCCTCAAAACAGGGTCACAGTGGCGAAGTGTTTGGGAAGCATTATTTTAAAAGAGAACTAAATCTGTTTCTCACCAGTGAGTCAAGATAAGCAATTAAACAGCCATCTTCATCTATTACTTATTTACGAACTTAGTTCCAGGTTTGATATGATCAACATGGTAGCAAGTTGCTGAAATTAAAAATCAATTAATACTTTTTCTGTGTTAAACATTTTTATAGAGATCTTCAGACTCTTCAAAAAAGATTGCTGCAACTGAGAAATCATATTAAAGATGAGTGGCAGGATTGGAACGAGAAATATAATTAGGGAAATTAGAATGGGGGAAAAAAAACCAACAGATTTCTAACCACGTAAAGGAATGCAAGTAATGCTAAAAGGGAACAACCATCCCTTAGATGGGGTGAAATATTCACACCTATAAAAAGAAAGCAGGAGAAAGAATAAAGTAAAAAGGATAAAGAATTCACAAAAACATGATACAATATTTCAATAGCTGTCTATTTTTAAGCTACAGGGAAAGATGACAGTCAGGATACTCCACCAGATCTAAAACATATAGGCCAGGATTAGTTGGTTTCCAAAAAAATAAACAAATGATGGGTTTGGCAATTTCTCAATCAGCAGGCTATCATCTCTCATCTCCCCAATAACTCAGGACAATACCTACTTATTTTATTTGGCTCTAGAGCTACATTAAAACAAATTATAAGCAACGTACATATGGGCCTCTACATGGAGGTAAGCATTGCACTAACAGTTATTAATTTGCTTTCACAACCTAGGGGAAGAGTTACTCCAATGTCCCAATGCCTTAGTACCAGGGCAACAGAGCACATATCATCAAGCAAACCGCAATTCATCATGAGAAGGAAGCCTTGGCAGGGGCCTTGACTGCAAACAGTGCAGATGGAAACAGTATGAAGCAAATGAGTAAAACCACAAAACAATGGAACAAACAAATCTTGAATATGAAATCAAAAGATGAATTAAATCTCTTAAAATGCTCCTGCTTACCATGCCAGCTATGGGTTGTTTGAGTTGATAGCTTTGATTTAAAAGGGTAAAGTAATGCACATGAGCATCACTTATATTATTCAAACTACGTAAATGTTGAAATAGGAAATGCATCAGTGTATATTTGGAAACAAGTATGAACGGAGAAAAAGGAGAAAAAGGAGAAAAAGTTAGCATTCCCCTTGATAAGGATGCAAGGGGTCCTAGTGGCCTTACGACACACAATGGTTAAGGCATTGCCATTTACTTAGTGGCATTTAACCATGTTTTGGGGCCCGCTTGTGGCACAGTGGTAGAGTCCCTACCCTTGAATCAGGAGGCCCAGGTTCAAGTCCTACCTGCTCCAGAGGTTGCGAATACACCTCTGAACAGGTTGATTAGAAAAATAGGTTAAATAAACAAAATGAAATGTGGCAATTCATTTCCTCTTGACAAAATTATTTTCTTTATTCTTACACAGGATGCAGGCACCATCGGCATGGCCAGCATTTGCTACCCATCCATTCTTGCCCTTGAACCGAGTGGCTTGTTAAGCCATTTCAGAGGGCAGTTAAAAGTCAACCATATTGTTCTGGGTATGGAGTCACACATAGGCCAGACCAGCAAAGAATGGAAGATTTCCTTTCCTACAGGATATTAGTGATCCAGATGGGTTTTGCAACCATTGGTGATAGTTTAAATTCTAGATTACTAATGGAATTTAAAATCTAGCAGCTGTAATGGTGGGATTTGAATCAAATGTCCCCAGCATTTATTGGTTTATTCGTCCAATGATATTACCACCACACCAGCATCCCTTCTGCATAACTCGTAGTAGAAATAAATCAAATATACTTTTTTTTTGATTCAACATGCCATAGTGTTGAATAAGTCTGCACTCTAAGTAATGCTAAGCAAAATGGTCTCCAACCACAAAATATAGCTCATGTCAAATAAACAACTCAATAACTTTTAAGTGCTAAAACTACTTGTCCAATCTACTTGTACAAAGTACTTGGACTAAGTAGAAGTTGTGTTTATCTTCTAAAATCCAAGAAAGCAGGATGAAGATAGAGTCGACATTAAAGAAATTAAACATGAATTTGTTAAAGTATAATTGTAAAATTCAAATTTTCCACACAGCTCAAATAAACAAAGTGGTAAATAAAATCAAGTCAAAAATGAACATTTCCAAAATAGAACAAAGAAGTGCGGATGCTGAGGATCTGAAACAAAAACAGAAATTATTGGAAAAACTCAGCAGGTCTGGCAGCATCTGTGAAAAAAAAAAACAGAGTTAATGTTTTGAGTCCAGTGACCCTTCTTCAGAATATTTCCAAGTTCTTTCCAACCAATTTACTACTAATATAATGGTCACAGTCAGGACAAGATCTGAAAAACAATTGGAAAAAAAAACAAAAAACCAAGAATATGGCACCACAAAACAATGGCTAACCACCAGGTTTCCAATCTTACAAGATGTCATATCCAGACATGACATACACAGCAAAGAAATGCAGATTGCTGACTGCAATTTTCTAAGAAACCTACCCAAATATACCTGAAAACAAAGAAGGTTAGGTACTAGCACTCAAATATTTAAAACCTCAATTCTGGTATTATGGACAATCACTAAGGGCACAGCTATTCAGGAAACTAATAGCTAAAGAAGAATGTACAAATGATCATAAGTTTAAATACTTGGTGCAATGTACTAAAATGCAAAATTGCTCAATATTTAAATGTAATGATTAAAAATAAGAGAGTTTAGAAATCGATCAAGTTAACACAAGGGAATGTTGAACCAAAATAAACGTATGTGCACCAATGCTCCTGTCTCATTAAAACAGACAGAAAGCATGCCGTGCAAGGTACTTTGAATCACTTACTTTGAAAAAGTCGTAGAATCTTTTTGTTTTGGAATTTGACAAGTCTTTTGACAAGCTTCCCTATTTTAATATATAATTACACAGTTCAAAGAGATGTATTGTTCCTTTGTCAGTATAAGGCCACATGATATCATTAAACATTCAGGTGGAAAATTAACCTGAAAAGACCTTTAAGCCAATCCAGATATCACTTTTACTTCCATTCCATCCTATATTGTTGCAAATATCAATAAACATTTTCACAGAACATCCCTAGACAACATGATTCACAATAACCTAGGATGCAAAAACATTGGACAAATCTTTACAACAATTTTTCATAACCAGTATGAAATCATACTTGACTGACGCTTTTATATTTCATGTGATACAGGCATGTGCAGATCTATTAACATAATCAATATTCAAAACTAAATTACAGGAGATGCCAGTGAAGAGAACATCATCACACTAATGTAAAAAAATACAGTTTGTTTCAAAGAAAAAAAAACCTTTAAAATAACTTTGATAAAATGTATGTTTCCAAATAAAGTGTTGCAGTCATTTTACATGGAACCTGCACATTCAAATCCACTATAGTTCTCTTGAACTTGAGATGCATGATTAAAATTCAACATAAATGACATATCAGACAAACCTAAGCAGCATGCTTACCTATATAGTTTTGCTGCATCATGATCTGGCCTTCCTACAGGCAGTCTTGAAAACATCATGCAATATTAATGTTGTGACACAAAAGCCTGAATTCAGCTCTAAAAAAATTGGAGTGTGCTTGGAAAGAAATAACAGCTACATTAAGATGATTAATGCCTGAGATGGAGTGCGTTTATTTGGAAATTGAGGCAAACTCTTCACAAGATTGGTTTTGGACTTTCAAATATTTCTACCTTACATTCATAAACAATGCCAGTTGACATAATTCAATGAAATCAAAAACTTAAGAGTTATTGAATCAGTGTCAATTGTCCATGATCTAATTAGTTAAACAAAATACCTAGTGTGCAGAACAGTGGGCAGTGTAATTTAGTATGACAATAAAGTAATACATGTTCAAAAAAATGCTGTTAAAATAGGGTGTAGAGCTGGATGAACACAGCAGGCCAAACAGCATCAGAGGAGCAGGAAGGTTGACGTTTCGGGCCTAGACCCTCCTTCAGA
>JAHRHZ010000058.1:13559257-13582086 GCA_024137785.1 Ginglymostoma cirratum | reverse complement strand
TCCTGCTCCTCTGATGCTGCTTGGCCTGCTGTGTTCGTCCAGCTCGAGACCTTGTTATCTCAGATTCTCCAGCATCTGCAGTTCCTACTATCTGTTAAAATAGGGGTCGAGTTGAAAGAGATTTAGCAGCATGAGTATACTTGGCACTCAAGACATTCACCTGCTGTTGAGTTTAAAAAAAGGAATTAGAATGCTGAACCAACACAGGAAAGTATAAGTCATTAACTGATCTGCATAGCTTAGGTTTCTGGTTATAAATGGTTACATGCACAATCCAACCACAATAATTAAATGCATGGTTTCACACGAAAGGATTTAGGCTGTGATTTCTCTTGCCAAGAATCACAACAAATGCAATTTTACAAAAAATTCCACCTCCACACTAATAAACCTTACAACAACTCAGATTGCCTTAGTGAATTTGGCATGACACACAGTATCCCAGAACAGGGCTCACCAATGTCCTGTACAACCTCAACATACCGTCCTAACCTCTGTACCCAAAAGGTCTATATTTTACCCAAACTTTAAACAATTATTTACTTGCACCCTCAAGTCCCTCTGCTCTACAACATAACCCAAGGCCTTACCATTAATTGTATAACCCCTACTCTTGTTTGTTGTACCAACATGCAATCTCACATTTATCCAGATTGAACGCCATCTGCCATTTTTCAGCCCATTGACCCATTTGATCAAGATCCTTTTGTAATCTTAGAAAATCTTCTTTACTGTCTACAGTGCCACCAATTTTGGTGTCATCTACAAACCTACCAATCGTGCCTTTTATATTCTCAACCAAATCCTTAATGTAAATGACAAACAAAAAAGGACCTAGAACGGATCCCTGCGGAACACCACTTGTCACAGGCCTCCAATCCAAAAAGCAATCCTGCACCATTACTCTCAGTCTCCTGCCATTAAGCCAATTATGTATGCAACTGGCAAGCTCACTCTCAATCCCATGTGACCTAACTTCACTAATTGGTCTACCATGCGGAAACTTGTCAAAGGCTTTACTGGAAACAAACATTTCCCTGTCAAGGCTAATTCTCCAATTTTTCAGTTTCCCTCCAAAATGTGTTAGGAAGCCATACAAGTCCAAGAGAGAGTAAAGATCAGCCATTAAATGCTTCTGACCGTTTTCATGTTCATCCTTGTTGCACTTGTGAATAACTCTGACTCACGTTAAGAGAATAGAACACAGAGGAAAGATTAGCAAGATTTTTTAAAAAAAATTACCTTTTTAATACCTTAAATACTACAGGCTCTCTTGATTGCTTGGCAAGTGAAAGGAGCTTTGTCCTTCACAAATACAAACCGCAATTTACATAAAACCATAATAGTATTTTTTTCTCTACTGACATCAAGACGTTTGCCATTGGAATATCTAAACAGTCCTTTTTGTATCACAGACTGGAGTTGCAAATCTAGTGGAATCCCAGATGCAGGCTCCAAGGGAATGGCCTGGAAAACTGAAGATTTCAATGGCAATTCCCCCGGAACCCTCTGAAAAAGAAACTCAAAATAAACAATTCAGAGTGTTTCACTACAATTAAAGAGCTACCCAGGAAAATAGTCAGAAATTTAAAACCCTAGTCCAATTCCTGGGTAATTAAGCTTGAATTCCCAACTTAGCTGTACACCTTTGAGAGCCCTTGCAACCACACTCACCACCGGACCCTACCAACCAACACAATTTCTGACCCTGTCACCAGCCTGAACTCCCTGGAACCCACCACAAGACAGACTTATGCCCACCAGCTGGCACCCAAACCCATTAATCAACTGCCACCGTAACCTCACACTTACCATTTCACAACAGCAAAGTGTCCAGCTGTGCTTCTTGACATTTAAATCCCAGAACATAACATATGGATTGCTGTAAAAAGGGGCATGGTTTGATTTTCCCAATTGTCCTGCTGTCCAGGGGAACAATGTTGACTTCAGTTGCTCAGCATTTCTGTAGGATGCTACATTGGAATTAACTACTAGAAACGTGGCGAATTTTTTTTTAATTTTTAAAAAAAAAAATATCACTAAAAAGAAAAGCAAAAGTGGCAATCCAACTGTGATTATCATTCCTTGGAATATATTCTTTCTAACACTTAGACTGTTGTGTCAGACAGTTGGTCATCAACTTGCTGGTCAGTCAAATTAGTATAAAAGTTGAGCCAAAATCAGGACATTTAAATAAACATTAATGCCATTGATTTTAAACAGTTTAGGATGCCTTTAAAAGTGCAAATATATAAAAAGGTGATAAGATTATTTTTTTTTTATAAAGATGATCATTTCAGCATTCAGGAGAACTAAGATTTACTTTCCTCATTCAAAAGCAATATGGACTGTCATCTACCTCACCAGATTGCTCTGTGAAAACCCCTCAGCTGCAGCCAAGCTTCAACTTCAACCTTTGTAAAAAGAGTAGGCTCCATGGCCACCTTAAGTTTGGTGTGGCCAAGCACACTTG
The DNA here is from genome assembly GCA_024137785.1 of Ginglymostoma cirratum. Lineage (NCBI taxonomy): Eukaryota > Metazoa > Chordata > Chondrichthyes > Orectolobiformes > Ginglymostomatidae > Ginglymostoma > Ginglymostoma cirratum. Next base: position 13,579,613 of record JAHRHZ010000058.1, on the reverse strand, counting down.
AAGTTTTAGGAAGCTGAATAGCAATCACACATGACAATTTCCTGTTTTGCATCAAGCAAAATACAAAGCAGGCATTTCAATACCCTACACACTGTTTACTATGGAGTTGGAACAAATCTATACAACGGTGGCCTGAAATACAAAACTCTCAACAATAATCCAAATCATGTATTTCCAATAGAGAGAGAATAAAACTGTTCAATATAAAATTTCATTTCAGCACCAACAGAAATTACATTTACATTCTTAAAGTTGTAACACACAGTTTAGAACAAAATCAAAAAAATTAGTTAACATTTCTGGCCTGACTGCCTGTTTACAGCAGTTAGAAAAAAAGTGCTCTCGGCCTGTACGAAAATTCTTTCTGAATCTCAAATTTAAATTGGAGGTGTAATGGGCAGCAAAGAAGGTTACCTCAGAGTACAATGGGATCTTGATCAGATTGGCCAATGAGCTGAGCAGTGACAGATGGAGTTTAATTCAATTAAATGTGAGGTACTGCATTTTGGAAAGACAAATCAGGGCAGGACTTATACACTTAATGGTAAGGTCCTGGGGAGTGTTGCTGAACAAAGAAACCTTCTTTGTCAAAGATTGCAGGTTCATAGTTCCTTGAAAATGGAGTCACAGGTACATAAGATAGTGAACAAGGTGTCTGATGTGCTTACCTTTATTGATCAATGCACTAAGTACAGGAGTTAGGAAGTCATGTTGTGGCTGTACAAGATATTGGTTAGACCACTTTTGGAATACTGTGTTCAATTTTGGTCTCCCTGCTACTGGAAGCACGTTGTGAAACTTGAAAGGGTTCAGAAAAGATTTATAAAGGATGTACAGAATTGGAGGGTTTGAGTTATAGGGATAGGCTGAATAGGCTGGGACTATTTTCCCTGGAGCATCGGAAGTTGAGGAGTGACTTTATAGAGGTTTATAAAATCATAAGGGGCATGGATAGGGTAAGTAGACAAGGTCTTTACCCTGGTGTGGGGGAGTCCAAAACTACAGGCCATAGGTTTAAGGTGACGGGGAAAGATATAAAAGAGACCTAAGGGGCAACTTTTTCACGCAGAGGGTGGGGAGTGTATGGAATGAGCTGCCACAGGATGTGGAGGAGGCTGGTACAATAATGACATTTAAAACGCATCTGGAGGTGCAGAAGAATAGGAAGGGTTGGGAGGGATATGAGCCAAAACGCTGGCAGATGGGACGAGATTTCTGTAAGGTAACTGGTCAGCATGGACAAGTTGGAGAAGGGTCTGTTTCTGTGCTGTATATATTTAGGATTCTATGACTCTAAATGTTTTTAATTATAAGATAAACTAGTCACTTACTCCTCCAAGAAGTGCTGCTGTGGGCCTATTATAGATCCTGGTCGACATATCCTAATCCATCCTATGGCTTCTGCTGCAGTGAACCTGTAGTGTTTCATTATGTAACAGGCTATTAATGTACCTGTTCGTCCTAAACCAGCTGAAATGAAAGAAAATTGGTTATATGGTTACATAATTTCTGAAATTGGTAATGAAAACAAAAGCTACTTTATTTCTGTTAAACTAGGATTGATTCAAAATCAAATTACACAAAATTTGATTCTAATTAAATCATCTGACAGCAAAAACCTAAATCTAAACCTGGTAAATAATAATACCATCAAGCATTTATCATGGCAACAGCTCCATCATGCAAGAAGTTATTATTAAGTGAAATTTCTCAATGCATAATATTGGAACATTTTTACAAATCAAGACTCGGAGCAATTTAATGAACTACTTAGACTTAAGAATATTTGGAGTTTTGGTACAACATTCTTGGAACTAATAATTACTTCCTAATCATTAGAAAGTGCACCTTCAACTGCTTGACCAAATACTTTACATTAGAAGCGATGGTCCTTCTCATTGCCTTGTTCCACCTATCTATCACCTGCATATTACACCAATCTTTTAAGATTGTTACATGGGACCACCTGCATCTTAAAAGGAAACACTGTGTAGGGGCCATTTTTCCCTGAATGGTCCAATCCTCATTGCTGTGCAGTTCACCCCCTCGCAGCTTTGATAGAACACTTAAAATTTGTTAAATGGATTACAATAAAAGGGTTTAATATTTATTCAAAAAATGTTCATTATTCAATTGAAGTCATTACATGATCAATCTAAATGAGTCTAAAACTTAAATTCAACTGCAAAAAAATTTAAAATTCTGCTCAAAAGCAGTATTTGAAATACATGTTTAGCACTTGTTGCAAGGAGTTACGCTTTTCCATCAACAAATTATTGTATTTTCCCAAGTTCGCCAGCTCAAATATGGCAGACATTTCTTATTTATGCCATTTTCCCAGGGTTTCTGCCCAAGTTACAGCAGCTGAATAGAGAAGCCGGACGGAATATTTTCTCCCAAACCTAGCGTTCTGACTAAAGAATGCTGGTACAACACAGTACTAGATTCAGAATATATATGGTGTAAATATACTCGCGTAAAAATGCAGGATCAAATGGGAGCTGTAACTATGGAATCATCACCACCTGAACTGGGTGGGGGCAGTGTTCTGGTCATTGATATAATTAGTACTGTAGGGAGGGCTTAAAACTCAATAGTGGGGGCAACACATAGTGATAGGCGTGAAATGTGATAAAGCAAAGAAAAACAATGAGTAAGTAGAGCAGTGTATAAAAGAACAGGAAGGAACATATTAAAAGTGCTTCAGTAGGTAGGGTTACAAGAAAGATAAAATGGCAAAAATGGTTCTGTAGTTGAATGCCTGCACTTTCAAAATAAACTGATGCATTATCAGCACAAATAAATATTAATTTCTATGACTAGATAACCACAAAGAAATGGTTGCTGGTTGGCTAAAAGGTGAAACCTAAATATCGAAGGTTTTGACAATTCAAAAAGATAAGAAACTAGGAAAAGGTTCTGGGGTAGCTCTATTTTAGCACAGTGGTGAGAGAAGAACTTAATTCCAAAAAACAGCAAGATGTAGAATCAGTTTAGATGGAAATAAGAAATAGAAAAAGATAGGAAGTAATTTGTGGGACTAGTTACTGGGCGCACAGGGACAGACATGTCTTAGCCTCTCTCTGGGAAGTCAGTTAAAGTGCAAACTACCAACCCATTCATCGATGACCACCATTCTCTATTTCAAATCAAGAGACTTAAAGTAACAATGGCTTGCCAACCTCATGAGATGGGCATCCAAATAAAACATTAAGGAGGCTATTAATGATTGAAATGTTGATGGGCAAACATTCTCCACTGAATGACAATTTGCACATTCTGATGCCAATAACATTTCCAACTGCCATCTTGAACAGTCAAAATAATAATGACTTCTAAACTTTTTTTAAAAAAGTGCACATCATATCTTCAGAAATCATCTTTTCTGGTGTTTGTGTGTCTTGTGTAGATGAGGAGTAAGTGTTGTTTCAATTACATTCAGTATCGTGAAAATTAAACATTTATCTTTATTTTTCTTTTAAAACTTACAAGCCTCTTTTGTGTCAGTTCTTAAAAAGTCACAGCCCTCAAGGTGTACCCAAAAATACATTTCAAAATCAGTCAAGAGGTGGAGAGAAGAGGCAATTATCCCACATCTCTCCTATCCTTTAGGACAGAAGGAAATTCTTCTGCTCTTTGAATAATGTCAGTGAAACTTCAGGTCCACCTACCAGCAGAGATGAACCTTCTTTTTAATGCTCCATGAAAAAAAGGTTACTTAGGGTGCAGCACTTTTCCAGCAGCCACCTAGGTTATGAGCTTGCATCTCTGGTGGGAAGAAATCCATAATCTTTCACTTTAGAGCAATGAGTGATAACGATTTGTGTCTGGACAAGCTTAGATGGGACCTTGTTAGACTCTTAGAATAATGTACCTAGATCTGAGATCTTCAAGGACTCTCATACTGTCAGAACAATAAGACCAATAGAAAGGGGCGTGTATGCATGTCTAGAAAGGAAGACTTCCAAATACAGCAAAACAAAAGAGGAGAAAAAAAAAAAAGAGGTTGAGTGCAGAAAATGAAAACCCTAATGACATTTTACATATTTATTGTACTCAGTGCCAGCTGCTTCACATATACAATTAATTGTTTTAAATGGTTATATCACCTTAAGTTATAATTATCCAAATTTATTCTAATGAAAACAGATTTAATACAGTTGCTATAGTTAGTAATATTTATTCCAAAAACTTCCACCTCTGGCTTTTCAAACCCTACTAAAAAGTACTTGTTTTAACCCTATTCTCACTGTCTTTGGACAGAAAAACTTTAACATTTTAAATCTAATCTGGCTCTTCTTCAGAATTGAAGTGAGCTTACAGTCAGAAAGAGGGTAAGTTATAATGAGGAACAAATGACAGTAGACCAATTAAATGTATACTGTAGGTCTGTTTTCACAAAGGAAGACACAAATAATGTCCCAAAAATGTTGGGGATCACAGGGACTAGTAAGAGGGAGGAAATGAAGGGAATCAGTATTAGTGAGGAAATAGGGATGGGGAAATTGGCAGATAAATCTTCACAGCCTGATAATCTACAACCCACAGGAGTTAAAGAACTGGCCTTAGAAATAGTGGGTGCATTAGTGCTCACCTTTTAAGATTCTACAGACTGAAGCAGTTCCAAGTGACTGGACGCTAACTAATATAACCCCACAATTTAAAAAAGGAAGAATAAAGGACATAGAGGTTAATAGGCTGGTTGGCCTGCCATTAGTAATGGGGAAACCGCTAGATCCCATTAAGATTTAATAGCAAAGGACTTAGAAAATAGTAACAGGATCAAACAGAATCAACATGGATTTACAAAAAGGAAACCATGCTTGACAAATCTGCTACAATTTCAAGTATATAACAAGCAGAGTTGGTAAGGGTGATCCAGTGAACATGGTTTACTTGGACTTTCAGAAGGCTTTTGTTAAGATCATATCTAAGAGACTAGCTTGTAAAGCTGAAGAACATGGAATTTGGAGTTGTGTACTGGCATGGGTTAAAAAACAAAAACTGGTTTGCAAACTGGAAACAAAGTAGGAATAATCAAGATTTTTCTTCTGATTGGCTGGCAGGCAGTAAGTAGTGCAGTACCACAGAGCTCAGTGCTTGGACCTTAGCTATTTTGTAAGGTTATCCATTTTGGTAGTAAAAACAGGAAGGCAGATTATCAGAGCGACGACAAATTGCGAAAGGGGGACGTGGAACAAAATCTGGGTGTCAGTGTACACCAGTCACTGAAAGAAAGCTAACAGGGGTAATAAACGGCGAAGGCGGCAGATGGTATATTGGCCTTCACAGCAAGTGGATTAGAGTATAACAGAACATGGATATCTTACGGCAGTTGTACAGGGTTTTGGCAAGACAACACCTGAAGTATTATGTGTAGTTTAGGTGTCCCAATCGGAGGATGGATGTTGTGGCTCTGGAGGGAGTACAACAAAGGCATATCGGATTGGTTCCTGGGATGGAAGGGCTGACATATGAAGACTGGATCAGTTAAGGTGGGGGTGGGGGGTGGGGGTGCAAGTCTTGTTGAAATCTATTAATTTCTAAGAGGACCAGACAGCATAAATGCAGGAAGATGTTCCTGAGGAGTCAGAACTCCAAAACCAGGGAGTCAGTGTGAGGATGCAGTGGAGGTCATCTAGGACCGAGAACGGACTTCTTTACTTAGAGAGTGAGGTGAGCCTGCGGAATTCTCTGCTGCAGAAAGCGGTTAGAGCCAAAATATTGTAACTCCTCCATGAAAACATTCAGAATTTTTAAAGCTAAAAGGGATCAAGCGGTATGGGTAGAAAGCAGGACAGGTAACTGAGTTGGGATAAATCAGCCATGATCATATTGAATGGTGGGACAAGCTCAAAAAAAGCTGAAGCGCCTACTGTTGCTTCTATTTCCCATGTTTCTATGATGACGTTCTGAAGGGGAGTCATATCAGACTTCAAACCTTAACTCAGTTTCCTTCTCCACAGATGCTGCCAGACCTGGTGAGTTGCTCCAGAACTGTGTTTTTATTTCATATTTTCAGTATCAATGGTATTTTGTTTTATTCACTCCACTGTCCTTATTGCCTAGCAAATCATCAATATGTTGACTATCCAAAAGTCACACTGTGCAAATTCAGTGTATTATACAAAACACAAAATGGCTGGTGTGCATCAGCAAATGCAGCCAGACAGAACAAGTCGCATGCATCTCTGACAAAGGGTTGGGAAAACGTTTTGGATGCAGGGCCCTAGTGGGAGCAGGATCAAAGACTCATTACTTTAATGCATGCTGAATTTGGAATAAAAGAAATGAATGTGTGATGGTAATAAATTATCTTGGACTGAAAAATGTAGAATGGACGGGCGTAGACAAGAATTAACAACGGGAGGAAGGCACTGGTGGGAGCAGTGTACCAGTGCCAACTTCTGCTCTTATGTCCTATGGTCTTGTAAAATTACAGACACATTGAGAACTAACATCACTTTTTCATTTTCACAAGTATCCTTGTTTTCAGAATGGGCAATGTAAGTATTTCCCAGCTGGCTGGGACTGTAGTCAGTTACAATGTCAGAACTGTCCTCACTAGCATTCAGTATTGCTCACTTAACAATTCTGTGCTGTAAATTCAAGTCTCTTTCTAAACTGGTGTCTCTTAGAATATAGTGCAACCTTAGTAATTAGCAATGATTCTCAGACTGAAACAATTTTAGGGCAGAGACAGACCAAAAAAAAAGCTGTGTGCATTGAAGGTAGTCCTTCGTTTGCGTTTTGCAAGTGTCGCTGCTTATAGACAGTGCCTCATATTTTATTATGCAAGTTACTGGTGTCTTTTAATCAGGATCTGTTTATGCTGGTTTCACTGTGCTTCCCAATAGGTAAGCCACAAGAGATCAGTTGTAACCAGCTCTATTTGGATTTTAGCACTTTCAGGATGTAAACAGCATTTCTGCTTTTTCCAAGTTGTGATATTACCTCAATTCAGTTTCTGAAAGGATTACCATTTGCAATATCTTAATTTACTAAATTGCTTGAATATGGATTAGTGATGCATTTTAGTAGATGTGAATAATACAAATTTAACAATATGAGATTAATTCTGCGTCAAGAACGTCAGAAGTTTTTTTTTTACAATTCTGGAAATACTGCTTTACTTCCATAACTCAGTTCTGAAATTGTCTTGCTTTCTCCTGCCACATAATAGTTTGCATACTCCAAATGCTATGAAAACACCAATTTCAAATTATCAGTTATTACTTGTATTCATGAGTTACATTCTACAAATAGTTTGCATACTTGAATAAGATCCACTCCACACAATGGGGGAAAAGAGGGAGCACAATGTTTTATGTCCCCTTCCAGCATCACTAAGGCCTTGGAAGGAACCTGCAGACTTATCATATCATCACAACTGAAGAAACACAGAGTCATGGAAGTAATAACGAAGTAATAACATAACGACTGTTGTCCACAAACAAAGTAATGGATTCATACCTTTGCAATGTACAGCAATAGCTCCTTCTTCATTTTCACAAATCGTTAAAAACCTTTTCACTATGGAATCACTAGGCGTGCTTCCATCAACAAAGAAAAGGTCGTAGTGTTCAAACCCAGCGTCGGTAAAGCGTTTAGCATCATAAATTTTCTTGTTAAGTCTGATTACTGTGGTAACACCATGTTTTCTGAAGTATGGAAAATATGCTTCTGGAGCATGGAGAGGATAGCCTAAGGATTGTTTAAAAAGAACCCAACTTAATCTAAATGGAGAAAAAAAGTTGATCAAAATGCTTAATAATTACATCGTGCAATATTGCGTCACTTTGTCCACACCCATTTAGTTGATCTTTAGTGGAGTTGCTGGTGGTCTCCACTGAGCAGACTGGAATTACCACCAACCAAAAAAAACAGAAGAAACAAACAAAGGCACCATGAACTTTGTGAAGCTCTATTCACTATATGCAAGACTTACCTTCTCCTAACACAAAGGATACTTTTTTTTGACTAGCATCCCTCTATATGTCAGAATAAGTTACAAAGTGCCTGGGGAATACTACCAGCATAACTTAATGGCAATATCTACCTACATCAAATATGATGGGCAGATACAATAGCACAGCAGCCTTAATATTGACTTTGAATCCCACAAAAATAATTGAATTAAATGAACCTGGTAAGTCATGACTTGACAAACAAAAAGAAAACATTAAAATCACAGGTTAATTAAAGCTCAATTGTTCCCCGAAGTCCTTCATGAAAAGAAATTTTGCATCTTCAGTCAACAAGCTATTCTTGCTCCATGCCATGTGATTGTCTCAATGCTGTCTGCAGTAGCCTATTAAGCCAGGCATTTAGAAAAACAAAATTAACAAAGAACAAAACTGACCCACCACATTCTTGAACAGTAATGCTGTACTGCCAGCATCAACCATGTACCTTATGTTTTACAGTACTGCATCTGAATGTTGGGGTTAATTGCCCACATTTCAACATAATGACAAAGAGTCAATATTTTGAGATTCAGGTAGGGGTTGAGGTTGGAGGCCAGGTTAAACCTTATCACATTTTCTTTTAAAGGAAATTATTCCATGCAGGGCATCTTGAAAAAAGTGCAAATTAAAAACGTTTTCACCTTATCTAATGGTTCAAATATATTTTTGCATCAACTATAATGTGGCTAAGCTCCATAAATAGTATTTAAAATCAACAGAAAATGGATGACCATTACCCTGGTCATGACAAAAATGTACTTAAAGTGCAAGAGCAGAATTTCTTCAAGTGCTAAATTTCCCTATATAATTTATATATATCACACACTCATGAGGCACACCTAAAGACAACTACCTGTAGATTTAAATGACTTGATGACAATGGAAACTGATTCTTTTGGAATACTGAACCTAAGTACATATGTAACAGCGCCACCTGGTGCCAGAAAACTGAAACTAAATTCAAAATTGACAGAATAAACTACTTTCTGCAAAAATGAAAACTTGAGAATGATAGAATCTTCAGAAATATTTAATGAGAATTATTGTTAAATTGAATCAAGAGGAACTTCACAGCACCATTATCACAAAGTCCAGTTACCACCTGGTTTTGGTTTCAAACGAACAGAGGATTTGAATTTTAATCACATCACCTGGAATATTTGCAGAACTATCAGACATAAACCAAATTTCATGCCAGACTATCCTTAACTCGTGGGAACATTTTTTACTCTTGGGCAATGAGATAATCATATCTTGTGTTAGGAGTCAAGAAAAATCTAGCCTTTTGAATGATATGTTCACGCTTCACGTATTTGTGACTGTCATTTAAAACAACACAAAAATGCAGAATATTGAAAATTGCTTTTCAAGAAGTAACTGGTTTAGATATAACAGTACTTGCTAGTGTCAACACAGTGTGGAGCTGGAAGAACACAGCAGGTCAGGCAACATCAGAGGAACAAGGAAGTCGACGTTTTGGGTTGGGACCCTTCATCAGTACTGGGCCCAGTTCTGATGAAGGGTCCTGACCCAAAACGTCAACTTCCCTGTTCCTCTGATGCTGCCTGACCTACTGTGTTCCTCCAGCTCCACACTGTGTTGACTGACTCCAGCATGTGCAGTTCTTGCTACCTGACAGTATTTACTAGTTTGCAGAGTATTAACATTTTGTTTGTGTTTGGATTACAGAAAAACAAAATATGGTAAACTGATACAACCTTCAAGACTGTTTAAAATATTTTCCTCACCATTTTCAACTTTGCTTTTTGGATGGGGTCCACTGAAAGCCAGAAACTTGCCACTGATGATCCAGTTAATATCACCATTTTCTACACGCTGCAGAGAAGAAATGCTCATCACGAACAAGACTTAGGTGATGTCGCTTAGAGACTTAAAAGTTCAAGTCTTTCATGTGAGAAAAACGAATGCGGCTGAAGGTACACATTTATGTACTTTGGGAACTGTGCATTTTCCCTATATTTCCCACATGCTCGACATTCAGCAGCCAGAAATGAATAGCTACATTGGTTATGATGTCCAAAGAATTTATGATCGATGAGGTACTGATTGGAGAAAACAGATCACAGGGAGCCATGAGGAAGCAATGTGGATGCGAATAAAGCTTATGACCAAAATATTTGTGTAGGAGGAAAAAAAAAAACCGAGAAAAGGTCAGGAGACTACTCAGAATGAAACAAAAAGTTATCCCCGCTACATAACACCTCCTTTAGTAAACTACACCCACCATACAATCCACCTGTTATCTCCAACATATGAAGTGCAATTAATTTTCCACAGTAATAGAACTACAATTATTCAAAGTACACAACAGTTTGGGGGCAGGTGAGGAAGGGGAGAACTTGCCTCATAGTGCTCATATTCATCCACATCAAATTTTTCAAAATTTAGAAAGCCATGTTGGAGGGCCTGAAAAATAGTTTACATAAATCAAACATTTTCAAATAATTTGTGCTATGTATAATAAGTCAAAAATAATTTAGACAGTTTTAAAATATAAAAGCACTCTGCTTCTAACTTAAACTTATTTGAAAAGACAACCATTACCTATCTGGTTGGCTCTTAATCTTCTGAATAATAAGCATCTTTCAAACACATTGGGAAAATTTCCCACGTTTAAAGGAAAAACAGTGCATGGAAATAATGTCACAGAATTTCAGAGAGGTGTTTGTATAATTGTTCTCATACTGTCACAACAAAGTTTTAGGTAACAGGCTAATGCACAACTTTTGACCTTCTAGTACCATTTAAGATACAGAGACAAGGTACTTCAGCTCCAGAAGTTCCGTGTTCAGAGGACCACAATATGCACAGTTGGGGGTAGAGGCTTCAGGTCAGGAGGCAGGGAGCCGGATCAACAGAAAACAAAACTATTTTTACATTTCTTGGATTTACCATATAGGAATTGACCAATGTAAACACTTCAACTTACAGGGTATAATTTTTTTCTTCTAATATGAAAAACTGTACAGAATTTAGCTCTAGTTTTAACATCGATTCCTGTGGAAACCTATGTTTTACTTAAGGTTGTGATTTTCTGAAACACAGACAGAAATTCAAGCGAGAACTTCTTGTGCAGTTTCCTGAAGTTTTCTGTATGCTTTCATAGATCATAGGAGACTTATCCCCATTTGTTCTTAAAGAATGGAGGCTGGAGGCATGCGTTGATGATTCACATCGGCTGTCCATTATCTGGATGGACTAGTTAAGTTTTCACATATTCACAAATAAATGAAAAGGACATGAAAATATCAATTGTAGCTGGAGTGTAGCAAGCGTAATAGTGAAAAAGAGAATCCTCATGACCTCTGGGGCTTGCTATCATATTAACAATGGGAACCGACAGTCCTGTGGCATGTTACCTCAATCATGCGTGAGGCAAGACAGGAATCACACCAATTACAAGTTTCATATTAACCTGGAGTGAAGATAGCGGGATTTGTCAAGTAAAATTTGTCAAGGAAACTTTTCCAAGTTCAGAAAAAAAAACTTTTGAAACTGAAATCTATTCAAGTTCCTGGTACAGTGTTCACTTACTTCTAAAAAGTAAGTTGTTTACGAAATGCCTACTTACATCATTGTCTCTTTCTGAACCCAAGTTACTTACATCATGACATTTATGAAAAACAAAAACAAAGTGTAATTAAAAGCTGCCAATGTTTGAATGGATGGACCGCTTACCTGATTAATTGCATGCAAACAATCTAGAATGGTTAGGTGATATGTGGAGTTTCCAAAGGAGGCATCTCTACAAAATAAAATTTAGCAAAATTAATTTATCAACAAAATATCATTTTATTGTAGGAAGAGTTGGGATTCAAAATGGACAGTTATAGTTGAGAGAGGAAATATTAAGATATGGAGCTAAGCTTATTCAATATCAGTTGCTATAAAATCACAAGTTAATAGCAAAGGGTATAAATTATGAACTTCAACACATTTTAATGACTTAATAGTCAAATGCAACACAGGATTCAGTACTGATTTAGACAAATTATAAATGTCTTGCGTTCAACAAAAAAAAAACAAACAGTTTCATGAGCTAATCCTGGGTGCAGTTCACTGGATACAACAATAATCAGTTAGGATTCCCTGATCACTCTCCGGGCTGGGTCTGAGTGGGATGCTCTTCAGAGGGTTGGTGTGGACTCAATGGGCCTAATGGCCTGCTTCCATACTGTAGAGATTCTATCAATCTATGAAAAGACTTCTAAGTTTTCATGATATTTTCTCCCCATGAGAAACATTCATAACCTTCAGGCAAGGGGAAGATGGAAGAACAAAAATATCCCAAATTGCAACCTAAGTGCAAAATTTAAATAAATCCACTACAACTAAAGCAGTAAAACAAGATCAAACGTAGCAGACACTGAAAATGTGAAATAAAAACAAAGTGCTGAAAATACTACACAGACCTGGAAGCATCTGCAGAGTGAGAAACAGTTAATGCTTCAAGTCAAATAAGACCTCCCTTCAATCTAAAAGAAGACAGAAAAAAACTGCAGATGCTGAAAGTCAGAGACAAAAGCAAATTGCTAGAAAATCTCAACAGGTTTGGCTGCATCTGTGGTCAGAAAGCAGAGTCAATATTTTGGGTCCAGTGACCCTTCCTCAGAACTCTAAAGAATTCACATTCAACTCGAAATGTTAACTAAGCATTTTCAACACTGTTATCACTACAACTAACAGCACATTTGTTGCTTGCCTGACATTACAAAGTCCATTACAAACAAGAAAAGTCACAGAATCACAAAAGTATGTTGCAGAAGGAGGCCCTTCGGCCCACTGTCTGCATCAGCTCTCTGAATGAGCATCGTATTCGAGTGCCATTCTCCTGAATAGCCCCCTCATATTCTTCCACATTGGATGATTATTTAACTAGAAACAATGCCCTTGAATGCCTCAATTACACCTGCCTCTGCCAAACTTCCAGACGGTGCATCCCGGATTTAAACTGCTCATCATGTGAAAAGTTTCTCTCATCTCACATTTGCTTCTTTTACAATTTACTATAGATCTGTGCTCTTTTGTATTGATCTTTTTACAAGCATAAACAGTTTTTCTCCTATCTGGTCTACCCAATCCCCTTATGTTTTTGAAAACTTGTATCATATCGCTTCCAAGTTGCCAATCTCTCCAATCTATCCTCATAATTGAAGTTTCTCATCCCTGGAACTAATTTTGTTAACCTCTTCTGCACTTACTCTAATGGGTTCACATCCTTACTACACAGAGGCACCCAGAATTGTACGCAATATTCCAGTTGAGGTCTAACAACGGAGCAATCAACCCAATTCTGAAATTAATAAACAAATGTTAACAATTATTAAAATTAGACTATTTGGCAAATTGGAGCAATACATGTTAAACTGCAGGCTAGATTATCAACCAAACATCAAGAGCATATTCTGGACTGATCTAGGGGCAAGGCTTAAATGAGACCGATGGGAAATTGAATAATTTTACCTCGGCTAAATTTTGCCCTGTGGGGTAACATCTTAAGACAAACATTTTGACTTCATATGCAATTTGGGTTGTAGATCATAGAGACAGAGATATCAATGCCATAGATTAACAATTAGAATGTGCATTCATGATAGTAGTTTGGTAGTAGAAAATTTAGGGAATTGTTAGAAATAGACATTTTGTCAAAGTTCTTCATCTTGCACTCATCAGGATAATAAATATTAAAGTAGATGTAAAACATTTATGCTGCGTGAGACAGAAGTAGTGCTGACTGCTTGGCAAGTGGAATCTGATAGAGGCATTACCATGGGTAATCCCACGGGTAACCAGTCAATGCTGACTGATAGTTAACTGCCAAGCCTTGTTTAAATTTTATACAAGGCACATTGACTGTGAGTCTTAGATACGTACAGCACAGAAACAGACCATTCCATCCAACTTGTCCATGCCAACCAGACATGCTAAATCCCATTTGTCCCAGTCCCATTTGCTCGCATTTGGCCCATATCTCTCTAAACCCTTCCTATTCATATACCCAACCAGATGCCTTTTGAAAATGTTGTAATTCGACCAGGTATGTCCCTTTTAAATCTTTTCCCCTCTCACTTCAAACCTATGCCCTCTAGTTTTGAACTCTCCCACCCTGAGCTATTCACCTTATCCATGCCAGTCATGATTTCATAAACCTCGATAAAGGTCGCTCCTCAGCTTCCGATGCTCCAGGGAAAATAATCCCTGCCTGGTCAGTCTCTCCCTATAGCTCAAATCCTCCAACCCTGGCATCATCCTTGGTAATCTTTTTTGAACCCTTTCAAGTTTCACAACATCTTTCCTACAGCAGAGAGGCCAGAATTGATCACAGTATTCCAAAAATGGCCTCAACAATGTTACAAAAATTAATCTTAAAAATTATGTTTTTTAAACAATCTCACTAAAATATTCTGTTCACATACTTCACATCTTCAATTATTTATTTTTTTCCATGGTCACCAACCCACTGAATATGCCAGGAGTTTATTACAGGGCAAAGAAAGGAGATAGGCCAAAGTATATTTCAGCCAGAACTGGAGATCGAACCTGTTGATGTTATTCTGAAGTACACAATAACCATCTAGTTGATTGAGCTAACAGCCTTACCCTTCTAAAGTGGGTCTCATATGCTAATTTAGAGACAATGTTACATAGCAAAATTACTTTGAACTCTGAAAACTACACAATATCTAGTACTCCCTAATTTTATGAATCAATTTAGGAACCACAAAGAAAAAGATTTTAAAAAACAGGTTTTGGATATTTTACTTTACACATGAATTACGAGAAGTAAATCATTCAGCTTGTTAGTCTGCCTGCCATTCAGGGGCTGACCTGCCCCTGTCTCAATTCTTTTTCATGCCAACTCATCCTAACCCTCAACTCCATATATTTAAAAAAAAAACACTACCTCTTTAATTCCTTTCAGTGATCTAGCTTCTACAATTCTTTAGGGCACAGAATTCCAGATGTTTGCTACCCTCTGGAAGAGATTCCTTTGCATCTCAATTTTGAATTAGTGTCCCCCTATTCTGCAACTGTGCCTCTAGTTCAAGATGCTCCCACTAGTGGAAAAAATCTTCTCAACATTTAGCCTGTCAAGCCCTTTCTGATACTGGTATGTTCCAATAAGGTCACCCTTCATTTGTCTAAATGGTAATGCATAAAGCCCTAACCTAACATGGCTATTCCACAATTCCACTCAAACCAATTCTACATTATAATCTATTTCACCTATGTCACCACCAACCATCACATCAGTATCTTTACTGTCAGAGCTACCTAGCTTCTTTTCTATTCTTCTGGAACATCAGATACAATTAAATATTGGGTTCCCATTCTTGGTCACACTATAACTATGTCTGTGTAATTGCTATCAGGTCATAGTCACTTATTCATATTCATGTTGGTCAACTTATCACTCTTTTCACGAATTTCACAAATTATTCACATTCATATAAAGAGCCTTAAGCTTTGACTTTTAACCATTATTGCTTACTCTGATTCTGTGCGCTCATGTCTATTTTACATTTCTTCCTGCTACACAATTATTGTTTGCGTCTTCACTACCTTGAATCTCTGCTCTCAATCCTTTTTGATTATTTAAACTTCCCTTCAATTGAACCCTCCTCCTAATTAGTTGTAGATAGGGCTATAAACTAAGGCAGCAGAAATAAGTGAAGGACTAGCATTTGGGCTGAACAGACATAACTGGAGAGACCAGGTACTTCATGTAGTGAGATACTGGAAACACAGTCATATGGAGTAAAACGAATTTGAGAAGGAGGCAAAAAATGAAAAACCTGGAAAAGGAAGTCCAAAGAACAACAGAAATTTAAGAACAGGAAAGGGAGCTGGAATAGAAAAAGGATGGCTGTGGAAATGGGCAGAAGCAGAGACACCCTTAGACTTACAGATGGAGAATGGACAACTGTTCATCAGATAGTGGTACTGCCTAGATGCCCTGAGATGGCATTGTGAGTAGTACTTGAAAGTCCGAGGGTAGAACGTGTAGGAATACAGAAAACTCGACCATCAATAAACAGGCATCTTACCCAGCCAAAACTTCAGAATGATATTGTGCAGTACTATAAAACCAGATCATACAAAGAAAACACCAACATATAATCAAACCAGCATCTTTAGTACCTATATCAGTTTTTGAATATCCAGTCAGATATTAGAAAAGTGGACCATTACTCAAAACTGAGGCAGGATATCAATACATCCTTAAAATTCTGAATATGACAAACACACTTCCCTGAGGGGCATTCCTTTGAGGACAACTGCTTTGTCCAAAGAAGGACTGTTGCAGAATTGATGGATAAATTCCAACTAAGAGAACAAAGATCAGGTAGAAATCAGTAAGTGGATATACAAAGAATTGAGAATTTTTGTGTGGTCTCCAAAGCACCACGTTCGTGCACCCAACAGTCCACCAAAGACAACAGGTTTGAACACAGTCAACCTAGAGGGGAAAGGAAGCCTAATGTTACAGAATTAAGCAAAGACAGACGAGAAACCCTTGGTTTAAATTTATAGCCTATCTACACAGTTAGTAAACCTAAACCATTGTGGCAAAGAAAATACACTAATTTATTTGTATCCTTTGCACAGGAAGGAAAATAGATCAGGTAGGATTGCTTCTACCATTGCTAGTGTGAACAAAACTGGAAAGTGTACAAACAAACACAGGAGCAGGCTCAGTTGTTCATTCATCCACAAACATTACAGGAGGCCATTCTGCCAACCATGCTTATGGCAGCTCTTTGAAAAGAGCTATTCAAAAATCAATTCTCACTTGTTCTTTTCCCAATAACCTCAAATTTGTTTTTACCTTTGAGTAGTCTCCAGTAAGGGAAACCTCAGAATTTAAAATGGACAGTTGCTTACATCAGTCAAAATGATAACAATTATCTAATTGTCCAGATGTTGATATCAAACTTGATGCTTAATCATATTTACTTAAGTTCGTATATTGGAACGTTGAAATTATTACTGTTATAATGCAGTAATAAAAAGGTTATATGAGCAAAAATAAAATTTCTTTGTAAGGTAAAATACTCTACACGCTGATATAAAACCATAAACAAACTGCATGGGAGGAATCTTCCACAACCTGCTCTTGGCTTAACAAGAAAAAAATCATGAATGTAATTTTGCTTTCCAAATATAAAAGGAAAGCAAATCAATTTTCACTAATTAGGTGGCTCATTGTGGAAAATCATGCCAAATCTGCAGTCCCATCCTCCGGTCTACGACAGCAAGTTATATTTCCAACAGATCAGATTTATAGAAGTCCTTTCTCAAGACTTGCATCATGCTCTGCCATAAAGTCTGTGAAACACTTCACAGCAAAACGAGTTCACACCAATGGGCTGATCATAAGGTGTGGAGACCGCACACAATCTCTTTCCACCACATTCCTGAACATAATAACTTGCAAAATAAAATTCCCTTTTTTAAAATTAAATCTGTGCCCTCTCGTTATTGACTCTCTTGTCATGGCCCAGATGGCCTATAAGGACCAGCACCATTGCAATCACCTATCAACTCTGCACATCAGTTATAAACAGTAGGCAGGCTGAAGCCACCCTGAGAAACTGCAGGAGATAGATGACACTTAATTAAAACACACCACTGTACATACACTGGAACTGTCCTTACAATTTTTGTTGCATTCCTGATATAATGCAAAGAGGCCAAAGTTACTACAAGTCAAAAGCAAGGATCAGCCTGGACCTATAATCCATATTGAACAATGGGAGAGTCACTTTGACCTGAAACTCATTGAGAGGCAGTCAGCCAGACGTAGGGAGAGAAATTTTAGAGTAAGAGTCATACAGTATGGAAGCAGACCCTTTGGTCCAACTAGTTTGGATGCTGCAAACTGTGTTTCAATGAAACTAATGATTAGGCCCAACTATACAACAAGGCCACAACAAACACTGCTAGCAAATAAAGTTCAATGTTTTAAGACCATAAGACACAGGAGCAGAAATTAGGCCATTCAGCCCATCAAGTCTTCTCCGCCATTCAATCATGGCTGATGAGTTCCTCAACCTCATTCTCCCACTTTCTCCCTGTAACCCTTGATCATTAAGAACCTATCTATCTCAGTCTTAAATGTACTCAATGACCTGGCCTCCACAGCCTTCTGTGACCGTGAATTCCATAGATTCACCATTCTCTGGCTGAAGAAGTTTCTGCTTATCTCCGTTCTAAAAGGTCTTCCCTTTACTCTAAGGGTGTGCCCTCAGTCTGAGACTCTCCTACCAATGGAATCATCTTCCCAACATCCACACTGTCCAGGCCCTTCAGTATTCTGAAAGTTTCAATTAGATCTCCCCCCGATTCTTCTAAACTCCGATGAGTATAGTCCCAGAGTCCTCAAACATTCCTCATGTGTTAAGCTTTCCATTCCTGGGACCATTCTCGTGAACCTCCTCTGAACCCGCTCCAGGGCCAGTACATCCTTCCTGAGATACGGGGCACAAAACTGCACGCGATACTCCAAATGTGGCCTGACCAGAGCCTTATAAAGCCTCAGCAGTACATCCCTGCTTTTATACTGAAGTCCTCTCATAATAAATGCCAACATTGCATTTGCCTTCTTGACTACTGACTCAACCTGCAAGTTTACCTTGACAGAAATCCTGGACTAGAACTCCCAAGTCTCTTTGCACTTCAGACTTTTGAATTTTCTTCCCATTTAGAAAACAGTCCTTGCTTTTATTCTTACCAAAGTGCATGACCTCACACTTTCCGACGTTGTACTCCATCTGCCACTTCTTTGCCCACTCTCCTAACATGTCCAAATCTTTCTGCAGCCTCGCCACCTCAATACTACCTGTCCCTCCGCCTATCTTTGTATTGTCTGCAAACTTAGCCAGAATGCCCACAGTTCCTTCATCTAGATCATTAATCTACAAAGTGAAAAGTTGCGGTCCCAGCACTGACCCGTGCGGAACACCACTTGTCACTGCCAAAGACCCCTCTATCCCCACTCTCTACTTTCTGCCAGACAGTAAAACTTCTATCCATGCTAGCACCTTGCCTCTAACACCGTGGGCCCTTAGCTTACTTAGCAGCCTCCTGTGTGGCACCTTATCAAAGGCCTTCTTGAAGTCCAGGTAGATAACATCCATTGGCTCTCCTTGGTTTACCCTGCTCATTACTTCCTCAAAAGAATTCTAGCAGATTTGTCAGGCATGGCCTCCCCCTTGATGGAACCATGCTGACTTTGCCCTACCTTACCATACACTTCCAAGTATTCAGAAATCTCATCCTTTACAACGGACTCCAAAATATTACCCACGACCGAGGTTAGGCTAATTGGTCTGTAATTTTCCATCTTTTGCCTTACTCCCTTTTTCAACAGGTTTTCAAATATATTTTCAAACGTATTATACAAAATATGCCCAATTTTTACGATCATTAATGGCTAGACAACTTAAAAGACTAAATCCAACATACAGAATAGCTGTATAAAACTTCAAAATGAGACAGTCAATAAAAGTGGCCTATAATCTGTAATCAGATTTTGGTTTGAAAGAATTAGCAAATGATAACAATCACAAATCTGCAAATGACCAAATAGAATGTGATGTTAATATATACTCCAGAAAATATAGGATTTGGTGGCAAAGTGCAAATATAAAGCCAATTGTTAAAATACCTTCAAAAATATGATACGGAGTTGCCTTTTTCCAAAATATATTTTTTAATCAACCTGTGCAGAGATGTTACAACACATCTCTGGGGCAGATGGGACTTGAACCCGGGCCTCCTAATTCAGAGATAGGGAAGTGAGTTGTCTTCTTGAATCACTACAATCATTGGTTGAGGTACAATATGTTGATTTTTTTCAGCTTCCACTCTAAATTATAACAATTGCTTGTAATCTTCCAATCTTGCTAGAAGAGTTGAATACTGCAATAACAAAGACGCTGACTTCTAAAACACTGACTTGATCATGGTGAATGTCTGTTTTTATAAATACAGCCCAACACCTACTAACTTTTGTATCAGAGATAAAAGGTACAGCAGATGCTGGAGAATCCGAGATAACAAGCATGGGGCTGGATGAACACAGCAGGTCAAGCAGCATCATAGGAGCAGGAAAACTCGACGTTTCGGGGCTAAACCCTTCATCAGAAATGGGGGAGGGGAAGAGGGTTCTGAAATAAATAGGGAGAGAGGGGGAGGCGGATAGAGGATGGATAGAGGAGAGGATAGGTGGAGAGGAGGCAGACAAGTCAAAGAGGCGGGGATGGAGCCAGTAAAAGGTGAGTGTAGGTAGGGGGGTAGGGAGGAGATCGGTCAGTCCAGGGAGGACGGACAGGTCAAGGGGGCGGGATGATGTTAGTAGATAG
>JAHRHZ010000058.1:13526002-13554257 GCA_024137785.1 Ginglymostoma cirratum | reverse complement strand
ATGACTACTTCAGCATCATCTTGCTTGAATCATCTATGGATTTTAAATTGTTATACCGCTTGTCCAACATCCAGTATCAGGTGAACAGAAATGTCCTCCAATTAAATTTTGGAAAACCTGAAGTCATTGTTTTCAGCTGTGATGGAGAAAAGTGGCATAGTGATAACTGTCACCAGACTAGTGACCCATGTTCCCAGGCTAAATGCATTTAGCATTCCAGTACGGTAGCTGATTCAGTTATTAAATGAATTGAAATTCAAAGTCAGCCTTGGTTACAGTGACTATAAAATTATCAATTATCATGATTGTCCTTTATGGAAGGAAACCTGCTGTCTTTACTTGAACTAGCCTTCATGTGATTCCAGATCCACGACGATGAAGATGACACCCAAATGACCTCAGAAATGGTTTGATAAGCCACTCAGTTCAAGGGTAGTAAGGGATGGGAAACAAATGTTAGTCTAGCCAGCAAAATGCACATTTGCAAGCGGTGGGCTTTTGTTTAAAAAAGCATTCACCTCCACAAACTCTAGCCACTGGTTCCATCCAGTTTGAGGCTGAACAAACTGTTAGCAACCTGAAATGCCAAAACATGTTACCAGAATTGAGCTTCAGCACACATCTGCACTCAGACTGCCAAGTCTTATCTCTGCAACATTAAGTGCATGCCTGGTCAGACTCCCGTGTTAAATTTTTGATAAACTTAATGTCACCTAAAAATTCTGTTACCCTAGTTTAACTCACACGAAGTTCCACTTATCCATTAAGAGTGCTCAATTATCTTACACTTGACTCCCAGTGTAACCAGCATTCAGTTTTAAAATTCTCATCCCTCCTGTCCCTTTAACTCTACCCACATCCTGAAGCTGTCTGAGATATGCGCACTCCATTAATTCTGGTCTCTTGAACATCCCCAATTTTAATCTTGCCACCAGTGAAGAATGTGTCTTCAGCTGACAAAGTCCCAAGGTGCAAAATTCCATCCCTGAACTGCTATGGTTGTTCTTTCTTTCTAATCCCCATATCCCACTTTGAGATGTTCTTCCATTTTTGACCAAACTTTTAACCAATAAAGTCACTGTGCTTCAGAATGTTTATATATGCTAAAAGGTGCTATATAAATACAAAGTCATGTCAACATCATGTGAAACATTCAGTAAAAGGAGCTTCTCCATGCTGGTAAGAATAATCAAATCTGAACCATCCCAAAGCTTTAAATCAAAATGAAAACAATGCTCAGTAACTTTTCACCTTCCCTTCCCTGCCAAGCTATTGTCCTGTGATGGCATTAGGATGGGGGTGGAGGAAGGAAGAAAATAAATAGAACTGTCAATCTTTTTAAATGTTGCAATCAAAAGAAATAGAAGACCAAGAAAATTACTTGTGCAACATTGCAATCATACCTGAATGGCAGATAAGGAGGGTTCTTTCCTGCTACGAGACATCTGTAAGCCTCTTCTGGTGTTTTTTGAAGATAAATGACCTTGTTGAAGAAAGACAAAATCAGACTTATTGTGCTCTAATCAGTCCTCAAAATTATCACAGCTCTGTTTTCAAATTTGCCTCACTCATTATTTTGCATAGGTGAAGTGTCAGTATTAAAATATAAAAACAAATCTAGGTTGTCGAGCCATAGCCAGTTAGGAAACTTGTTGAGCACAAAGGCCTAGTCAAAGATGCAAAATACCAGAGATACCGTGCTCCTCCAAGGCAGTGGCTGCTGTATTTGCAGATTCAAATCTGTTGTGAGCTTTAACTTTTTAATGCACAATTCTCCATGCAAAAAAAAAACACTGAAAAGGTTAAGTCTTGTTGATGAGATGCAGTTGAATTTTCAAATGGTGAAGTTAAAAAATGTTGATCATCATAGCTGGCTTTGAAAAATACTTCAGTCAAGTGGCATTCCTTCTTTTGAATGATTTTAAAAAAGCCTATTTTCCCCAAGTTTGATATCTTATCTTCTACCTTAATTTCACTTGCATATTCCAGTCTTTAATCAATCAATCCACAGAGAGCAAGTTAAAAATGAATGGCAACCAGCAAGGTTTCCTTACTCGTTTGCTATCTATGAGATTTTCTTCTCTGCCTACTTGATGAGCTCACTGTTCCTGCACACCAGAATTAAACTAACATCATAATGGAGAAATATGCACCATGAAGTCCATTGTGGAAGCTTTCTTGGAGGTCAGGAGTGAGTACCACCTGTTCTATTCCAGAAAGCTAAATCAGTGAATAGAACTAGAGATTACATGTTCATGTCCATACTCAGCTTTTGTTCATAAAGCAATGCATATTACAAACATGCACCTTGCAATTCAAGCACAACATTTTCGATCTGCCTCAATATATACGAATACAAATGAATTCCTAGTTAATGTTCACTACCCAAACAAATTGAACACATAATTAGTACACAAGTAAACACTGACCACGTTCTGGACCACGATGTTAAATGAAAGATTTAAAAGTCTGAATTACTTTAGAAACATACATAAAGCTTTCAAAAGGCTATTTAGAGGTCTGAACTATTGTGAACCCAGCTGATGCTAATGCTCAACAAGTCAGGTCTCAGTGAAACCTGGTTCGATAGATCATAGTGCAGATTGATTACCATGGCCATCATGGTAATCAATTCATGAATAATTCAACGAATAAATTCATTTCAGTGCCAATGTTCTTACAGCCAAAACAAAAAAAAAATCCTTTTCTAGCAATATCCTTTACAGACACTCACCTCAGTAAAGTATTAGTCTTATCTGAACTGTAAATTTCTTACTTAACTGTCTGGGTTGCAAGTATTTCTTTCATCAACAAGTTTCTACACATTAACCAAATGCAATTCTGTGTTACAGTCTCTCCCCAAAATTCGCAGATACTGGCTACACTTGATTTTTTCTAGCTTAGCATTAAGAAAATCCTTGTCTACCCCATTTGTTAAAACAGTTTTAAAAGCCTGAACTGCCATAAACTAAAATTTCGCTTCAACTGTAATGAAACTGTTCTTCTCAAATGAAAACCAACTGTGGGTCCTAGTCTGCCTCTATGTCAGAAAAGCTCAGCGTTGCAAACATTTCATCAATCCATCTAGTCATTTAGCTTGAGGTCACGTGCTTTCTTGAAAATGATGTCTGACCTGTTTAAAAATACAACTTTCTATACTAAAATGGAAAAACAATTTACCTATAAAATCCAAATTCCCACATGATAACATGATGAAACTTGATCACAGAATACAAATAAAAAATGAGTAAAGAAAGATTAATATGCAAAAGGAGGTCTTTATTTATTGATGATCCTTGAAATTCAAGAGAATAATCTGTTCTATCTCCTGTAAACTGTGAATAAGCCAACAACAATTTGGAAATTGCAGATTATATAACATACTGTCCAACAGGACTATGCTTGGTGTTTATGCTCCAAGTGAGCAGAATAGAATATTAGAAATATATAAGCAAACTAATTCATTAAAAGGCCCAAACAACACTTCCCACATCAATTGAAGATGTAACATGCAACATAGTTTAAGAAGTCATTATGCAGGAATATTCAGCAGTTTATTTCCAGTTGAAAACAGACAATTAATACATGAGGAGATGTTTGAAGCCACAAGTAATACTTACATACATTTAGCTCTTTGAAAATGCACAAATATAGTTAAATGAAATTAGAGTTAAAGATTTCTTAGTATGTAAATCTAATCAACACAACCACAGCCTCTTGTGAAGCACAGGAACGTTCAAACATCCTTGGATAAAATTTCCTGCATCTTATTCATTAAGAGTCTAAACATTGTCCATAAATATCAAGCAGACTAGCAGCTTTGGAAATCTTAAATTATTTCCACTCTACCTTATTGTATATAGAAATTGCTGCACATTTTCAAATGTAAAATACTTTCTCTGGATAGAAAAGATTTTAAAATCACTGACGCACTGCATTTCTCTACTGCCCAGCGTATATGAGAAAGTGGCATGTGCACAAGACACAGCATGGTAAAGGGTAATTGTATCAGAGATAATAGGTACTGCAGATGCTGGAGAACCCGAGATAACAAGGTGTGGAGCTGGATGAACACAGCAGGTCAAGCAGCATCAGAGGAGCAGGAAAGCTTGACATTTCGGGCCTAGACCCTTCTTCAGAAATGGGGGAGGGGAAGGGGGTTCTGAAATAAATAGGGAGAGAGGGGGAGGCGGATAGAAGATGGATAGAGGAGAGGATAGGTGGAGAGGAGGCAGACAAGTCAAAGAGGGGGGGATGGAGCCAGTAAAGGTGAGTGTAGATGGGAGGGGTAGGGAGGAGATAGGTCAGTCCAGGGAGGACGGACAGGTCAAGGGGGCGGGATGAGGTCGGTAGATAGGAGATGGGGGTGCAGCTTGAGGTGGGAGGAGGGGATAGGCGAGAGGTGATAGGTTAGGGAGGCGGGGACCAGCTGGGCTGGTTTTGGGATGCGGTTGGGGGAGGGGAGATTTTGAAGCTAGTGAAATCCACATTGATACCATTGGGCTGCAGGGTTCCCAGGCTGAATATGAGTTGCTGTTCCTGCAGCCTTCGGGTGGCATCATTGTGGCACTGCAGGAGGCCCAAAATGGACATGTCGTCTGAGGAATGGGAGGGGGAGTTGAAATGGTTTGCGACTGGGAGGTGCAATTGTTTGTTGCGAACTGAGCGCAGGTGTTCTGCAAAGCGGTCCCCAAGCCTCCGCTTGGTTTCCCTGATGTAGAGGAGGCCACAACGGGTACAGCGGATGCAGTATACCACATTAGCAGATGTGCAGGTGAACATCTGCTTGATGTGGAAAGTCTTCTTGGGGCCTGGGATTGGGGTGAGGGAGGAGGTGTGGGGGCAGGTGTAGCACTTCCTGCAGTTGCAGGGAAAAGTGCCGGGTGTGGTGAGGCTGGAGGGGAGTGTGGAGCGGACAAGGGAGTCACGGAGAGAGTGGTCCCTCCGGAAAGCAGACAAGGGTGGGGAGGGAAAATGTCTTTGGTGGTGGGGTCGGATTGCAGATGGCGGAAGTGTCGGAGGATGATGCGTTGGATCCGGAGGTTGGTGAGGTGGTACGTGAGGACGAGGGGGATACTTTTTTGGTTGTTATTGCAGGGACGGGGCGTGAGGGATGAGTTGCGGGAAATGCGGGAGACACAGTCGAGGGCATTCTCGACCACTGCGGGAGGGAAGTTGCGGTCCTTGAAGAATGAGGACATCTGAGATGTACGGGAGTGGAATGCCTCATCCTGGGAGCAAATGCGGCAGAGGCGAAGGAATTGGGAATAGGGGATGGCATTTTTGCAGGAAGGTGGGTGGGAGGAGGTGTATTCCAGGTAGCTGTGGGAGTCAGTGGGCTTGAAATGGATGTCGGTTTCTAGGTGGTTGCCCAAGACGGAGACAGAGGGGTCCAGGAAGGAGACAGAGGTGTTAGAGATGGTTCAGGTGAACTTCAGGTTGGGGTGGAAGGTGTTGGTGAAGTGGATGAACTGTTTGAGCGGTACCGATACAGTCATCAATGTAACGGAGGAAGAGGTGGGGTTTCGGGCCAGTGTAGATACGGAAGAGGGATTGTTCCACGTAACCGACAAAGAGGCAGGCATAGCTTGGGCCCATGCGGGTACCCATGGCCACCCCCTTTGTCTGTAGGAAGTGGGAGGAATTGAAAGAGAAGTTGTTTAGGATGAGGATGAGTTCGGCTAAGCGGATGAGGGTGTCAGTGGAGGGGGAATTGGTCAGGTCTGCGGGACAGGAAGAAGCGGAAGGCCTTTAGGCCATCTGCCTGGGGAATACAGGTGTATAGGGACTGGATGTCCATAGTAAAAATGAGGTGTTGGGGACCGGGGAATTGGAAGTTCTGAAGGAGGTGGAGGGAGTGGATGGTGTCACGGACGTAGGTAGGGAGTTCCTGGACCAAGGGGGTGAAAATGGAGTCTAGGTAGGTGGAGATGAGTTCGGTGGGGCAGGAGCAGGCGGAGACAATGGGTCGACCAGGGCATTCAGGTTTGTGGATTTTGGGAAGGAGATAGAAGCGGGCAGTGCGGGGTTGGGGAACAATGAGGTTGGAGGTGGTGGGTGGGAGGTCACCTGAGGTGATGAGGTTGTGGATGGTTTGGGAGATGATGGGTTGGTGCTCGGGGGTGGGGTCATGATCCAGGAGGCGGTAAGAGGTGGTGTCGGAGAGGTGATGTCTGGCATCAGCGATGTCGAGATCAGTGCGCCATACTACAACTGCGCCTCCCTTGTCTGCTGGTTTTATGGTGAGGTTAGGATTGGAGCAGAGGGAGCGGAGGGCTGCACGTTCTGCAGGGGAGAGGTCGGAGTGGGTGAGAGGGGTAGAGAGGTTGAGACGATTGATGTCATGACGGCAGTTGGAGATGAAGAGGTCGAGGGAGGGTAGGAGGCCTTGGGGTGGTGTCCAGGAGGAGGGCTTGTGTTGGAGGCGGGAGAAGGGGTCAGTAGAGGGAGGGTTAGGTTCATGGTTGAAGTAGTAAGCGTGGAGGCGGAGGAGGAGGAAAAACTGCTCAATGTCCAAGCGCGAGCGGTATTCGTTGATATGTGGGTGGAGGGGGACAAAGGTGAGCCCTTTACTGAGGACTGACCGTTTGTCGGCATCGAGACTACCCCAGCTCAGAGCCTCCCTCTCCCAGACCTGCAAAGGACCTGTCCTGTTTTTTATTCTTCATAGGATCAGCAACCTGAACTCACAATTCTACTCAGCTTTATTGGACACTAAAAACTGTAAGTACAGTAAACTTACCGGTGCCCATCACCCAAAACAGGCTTCCCCCACCTCCCAGATCCCCAGCCATACCCAGGACCTCCCCCACAATGTACCCGCCGCCATTGACCATGAGGCCACTGTCGGAGAACCCACAGATGATGTCACATCTGCCATCGCCAGGTACGCCACTTCCGGGACAGCGGACGCCATCGCTGCTGAAGCCACCGTCTCCATCTCAGAGACCAACACCACAGACACTACCGTGTCACAACTCTGCCCAGTGCCAATGCCGACGCAACTGTGCCCACAGTCAACAACGCTCCGCCCACTGCCTCCACAGCCAGCAGCTCCAGAGACAGCAACACTGAGCCCTGCAGAGTCTTCACCATCCCCCCAGACCTCCCCCTTACGGAGGACAAACTGTCAGTCCTCAGTAAAGGGCTCACCTTTGTCCCCCTCCTCTCCATCGGGAAAACCAAGTGGAGGCTTGGGGACCGCTTTGCAGAACACTTGCGCTCAGTTCGCAACAAACAATTGCACCTCCCAGTCGCAAACCATTTCAACTCCCCCTCCCATTCCTCAGACGACATGTCCATTTTGGGCCTCCTGCAGTGCCACAGTGATGCCACCCGAAGGCTGCAGGAACAGCAACTCCTATTCAGCCTGGGAACCCTGCAGCCCAATGGTATCAATGTGGATTTCACAAGCTTCAAAATCTCCCCTCCCCCAACTGCATCCCAAAACCAGCCCAGCTCGTCCCCGCCTCCCTAACCTGTTCTTCCTCTCACCTATCCCCTCCTCCCACCTCAAGCCGCACCCCCATCTCCTATCTACCAACCTCATCCCGCCCCCTTGACCTGTCTGTCCTCCCTAGACTGACCTATCTCCTCCCTACCTCCCCATCTACTCACCTTTACTGGCTCCATCCCGGCCTCTTTGACTTGTCTGCCTCCTCTCCACCTATCCATCTTGTATCTGCCTCCCCCTCTCTCCCTATTTATTTCAGAATCCCCTTCCCCTCCCCCATTTCTGATGAAGGGTCTCGGCCCGAAACATCAAGCTTTCCTGCTCGGCCTGCTTTGTTCATCCAGCTCCACACCTTGTTATCACAGCATGGTAAGAAACAGTGTGCATGTGAGACAAAAGGAAAGGAAAGCATACATGCGAGAGAAAGGTCTGGGTAGGTGCAATCGGAGACACTACATAATACTACAAAAGGTTGACAAAGATGAGAGGAGCGAGAGCAAGGAGCCAGAGAGCGAGTGAGGGAGAGCCAGCGAGCGAGCGAGAGAGAGTGTATGATAGTTCTGGGTTTGAGTCCCGCCACGGCAGATGGTGGATTTTGAATTCAATACATTCCACCATCTGCTGTGGCGGGACTCAAACCCATACTGGAATTAAGAATGTAAATGATGAGCATGAATCCATGGCCAATTGTTAGAAAAACCCATTTGGTTCACTAATGTCCTTTAGGGAAGGAAGTTGCCATCCTTACCTGGTCTGGCCTACATGTGACTCCAGACCCACAGCGATGTGGTTGACTCTGAACTGCCCTCTGGGCAATTAGGAATGGGCAATAACTGCTGCCTAGCCAGCGACACCCTTGTCCCGTGAATGAATAAAGGAAAAAAAGCGAGAGAAGAAGCGAGAAGAGAGAGAGGGGGGGTAAAGAAGCGAGAAGAATAAAAACAGGAAAGAAAGGAATTTTTAAAAGAGAGAAAAGAATAAAAAAAAGAGAGAAGAGAACGGAATCTAAAGGCTAACAAACAGAGAAGGGATGCTTTTCAAAATGACCAAAGCAATAAGATGATCTTATGTAAAAAGATCACCTGTGGCAAGGATGCAAATGGTAGCAATGGAATGTAACGTAACTCAGACCCAAGAGTCTTGAGAGATGAATGGTTAACCTCTCAGCTGGGGACAAAAAAAAACACACAAACGCCAATTACCTGATAGCATTCACAAATATATCCAGAGTAACAAATGAAACAATACTCAGGTTACTAGGCAATAGTTGGAAGTTCAATACATGTGGTATGCCACTCCCTACACCATGAAAACAACACTGTCAGAGACTTATATCAAAAATTTGAACTGAACTTTTGAAGCGAGCCGAAAAACAACTGAAAAAGGCTGGGCAAGAACTAATTACTGTTTAAAGAAAAGCAGGTTTTAGTTACAGAGCCGCAGCAACTAAAGAATAAAACGAAACACTATCCACAAGACAAAGGCTTTAGTGTGAAAATTCTCCTTTTTCTACTGTAGGCTAAAAAATTGTTAACGGTTGTAAATTAATACACAATGGACAATGGATTCTTGAATAAGTAAATTTCACAGCCATCGAGTGAAACATAATTTTGCATCCAAGTACTAAGGGGGATCAGCAGCTGAAATTATAAAACAAAAACAGAAATTGTTGGAAGAACTCAGCAGGTGTGGTAGCATCTGTGGACAGAAGCAGAGTTAACATTTTGGAACAGAAGGAAGGGTCACTGGACCCAAAACATTAACTGCTTCCTCTCTAAAGATGCTGCCAGACCTGTTGAGTCGCTCCAGCAATTTCTGGTTTTGCTTCGGATTTTCGGCATCCATAATAGTTCTTTGGTTATTTTTGTTTAGCTGCAGTCCTAATATTGTTATACTCTTGCCTGGTTGGAACAGAACTGTCCTGCTCAGAATAGATGCATGTACTTGAATACATAGATTCTTGGAGCTTTAACGCAGAGAAATCTATAATGCTGAGGGAACAGAGGTAATAAATTTAATATACTCAGGAATTACAACTGCTCTCCCTAAATTTTTTGAAACGTGACAGTGCATTATCGTTACACATTAAACCTCAACTTCAGGAGATTTCTGAAGCTCTTTGATCCAGTTCACAGTTCCAGATTTAGCACAAGTTCAGTGGTTCAAAGCCAAAATGACATTCCATTGATGCAAAACCTGCAATGCTAATGCACCACGTTACTATAACTAATTGTCCAGAAAAGTTTCAAAATGTGACAGAAAATGGCGTGCTGGTCGATGTTAAGTATAGTTATTTCAACTTTCACATCTTTCAAGTGTGGTGTCCAGAACTGAATGAACACTCCAGAGGCGGCCAAACCAGCCTTTAATCATGTATTTTTCCTCCCCCGCTCTCTAGTCTACCTGTTCAGAGGTGCTTTCACACAGATCTGCAGCAGGTGGGACTTAAACCTGGGTTCCTGATCACAGGTAGGAAAACTAGCCCTGCACCACGAAGGGTACAACTGTACTCACCTTATATTGTTACTCCTATTCTTCCTAACAGAATCAATTTATATTCCTGAACTAAATTTAATCTGCTCTTTGTCCATCCACCTATTCCACCAACTCGTTGATGCCTTTCGAATTTCAACTTTATCCTTTACAAAGTTCACAATATTTCAAGCTCCATTTTGCCAACAAATTTTGATATTGAAGCCTGGACACCAACGTTTAGGTTATAAACAAAAATCATGAAGAAACAGAAAAAGACAGAAAATAGGAGTAGGCCATTTTGGCCTTTTAAACTTGCTCCACCATTAATTATGGTTGATCATCCAATTTAATAGTCTATTCTCACTTCTCCCCACTCTCCCCAAATCCTTTGATCCCTCAGCCCCAAGTACTATAGTCAACTTGTTGAAATCACAAAATTTTGGCCTGGACTGCTTTCTGTGGTGGCTAATTCTACAGGCTCGCCACTCTCTGGGTGAAGAACGTTATCTTTATCTTAG
This sequence comes from Ginglymostoma cirratum, assembly GCA_024137785.1. Lineage (NCBI taxonomy): Eukaryota > Metazoa > Chordata > Chondrichthyes > Orectolobiformes > Ginglymostomatidae > Ginglymostoma > Ginglymostoma cirratum. The sequence goes on along the minus strand of JAHRHZ010000058.1, from coordinate 13,543,811 downwards.
TCCTAAATGACTTAATCCGTATACATCGGCTGTGACTCCTGGTTCTGGACTGCCCTGGCATCTGGAACACTTCCTGTATCTAACTGGTCTAGTCCTGTTAGAATTTTATAGGTTTCCATGGAGACGTCCCCTCATTCTTCTACGCTCCAACAAATACAATCCTAACCAATTCAAACTCTCCTTATATATCAATCCTCCCATCCAAGCAATCAATCAGTCTAGTAAATCTTTGCTACACTCCTTTATAGCAACAGCATCCTTTTCAAAAGAGATAACCAAAACTACACATTCAATATTCCAGATATGGTATCATCAAGGCCCTGTATGTATTACAGCTAGACATCCCTGCTCTTGTACTTGAATCCTTTCACCATGAAGACCAACATACCTTTTGACTTCTTGACTGCCTGCTGCACCAACTCATTGCACATTCCCCTCTCTCAATTTATAGCCATTGCAGGTAATAATCTGCCTTGCCGTTTTTGCTCCTGAAGTGGATAACCTCACATTAAACTGCATCTACCATGCATTTGTCCACTCATTCGGCTTGTGCAAATCACACTGAATCATCTCACATTAATCCACATTATGCTGCATCTACCATCCACTATTAGTCTTCCTCCAAAGTGAAAAACAATCCAACACCACTGCTGTTGTACTGTCCCTTTTATTCAAGGGGTCTTAACTTTGCTTACAAGTCTATCATGCAGTACTTCATCAAACGCTTCTTTTAAGTCTGCATACATTACACCAACAACATTACCGAAGGTTCAGCAATGTCATCCTCCTTGATAGACTGGGAAAAGGCTAAGTGTAGGAGATGGCTCTGAATACATTCCAGGAAGTCTTGTCACTCACTGATTTGTTTTTTTTAATTGCAATTATCCTAATATATAGGTTTGAATAGTCTATCATTTCCTTGCAAATTTTTATATCTACATTCTTCCACTAATTGGTGGCCTTTTGAATACTTCAAACAGTGTAATGGTAATTGTACTGTTTCATAGCTCTTGCCAAACTAGATGAGTATCCTTGACCCTTCTGGAGCATCTCTCTCCAGCATTACAACATGCTCGTTAAATCTACACTGCTACTCCACCTCTTTTCTTTCTAGAACACCTTGTACTCAGAAATATTTAGTACGTGCTCAGAAATATTTAGTACCCAGCCCTGTCCTTCTTTAAGCCAAATTTCAGTCATCATCACATCAGATTCCCTGCCCCTGCAGTTCACCAACGTTATCACAGACACACACACAGTCTGGCAGCAGCTGTGGAGTGAAAAGAGAGCAAATGTTCCAAGTCCAGTGACCCTTAAGCTGCACTTTTACTTTGACTCTACCTTTTACTTTACTGATTCTTTCTTGTGTGCTGTCACTTCCCACCTTCTGCACACCTTGGTATTCCTCTAATGTAGCCTTTTGTTCCTACAGCGAGTAGTCATTCTTTGTCAAATTCAAGGAGTCTTGTGCAGCAGAAGTAGAATCCTTAACTCTGAGCCAGAAGCTTTGGGGTCAAATCATGCTCTAGGACTTGATGGCCAAGGATCATGCATTCCTAATGTGGCCAAACTGGTTGAAATCGATTTGTATGACAATACTACAGCTTCAAAAGGTGAGTGTTTTGTCCTCGTTCTTTATAAAGAAAGATTGAGACAGAGCTGCTCAGCAGTCTGCCCAAAGCCATTGAAGAAATGTGAGGGACCCACCTTCCTGCAAAAATGCCATCCCCTATTCCCAATTCCTTCGCCTCCGCCGCATCTGCTCCCAGGATGAGACATTCCACTCCCGTACATCTCAAATGTCCTCATTCTTCAAGGACCGCAACTCCCCCCACCCCCACAGTGGTCGAGAACGCCCTCGACCATGTCTCCCGCATTTCCCGGAACACATCCCTCACGCCCCGTCCCTGCAATAACAACCAAAAAAGAATCCCCCTCGTCCTCTCATACCACCCCACCAACCTCCGGATCCGACGCATCATCCTCCGACACTTCCGCCATCTGCAATCAGACCCCACCACCAAAGACATTTTTCCCTCCCCACCCTTATCTGCCTTCTGGTGGGACCACTACCTCCGCGACTCCCTTGTCCGCTCCACACTCCCCTCCAGCCTCACCACACCCGGCACTTTTCCCTGCAACCGCAGGAAGTGCTACACCTGCCCCCACACCTCCTCCCTCACCCCAAGAAGACTTTCCACATCAGGCAGATGTTCACCTGCACATCTGCCAATGTGGTATACTGCATCCGCTGTACCTGTTGTGGCTTCCTCTACATCGGGGAAACCAAGTGGAGGCTTGGGGACCACTTTGCAGAACACCTGCGCTCAGTTCGCAACAAACAATTGCACCTCCCAGTCGCAAACCATTTCAACTCCCCCTCCCATTCCTCAGATGACATGTCCATCCTGGGCCTCCTGCAGTGCCACAATGATGCCACCCGAAGGCTGCAGGAACAGCAACTCATATTCAGCCTGGGAACCCTGCAGCCCAATGGTATCAATGTGGATTTCACTAGCTTCAAAATCTCCCCTACCCCAACCGCATCCCAAAACCAGCCCAGCTTGTCCCCGCCTTCCTAACCTGTTTTTCCTCTCACCTATCCCCTCCTCCCACCTCAAGCCCCACCCCCATCTCCTATCTACCAACATCATCCCGCCCCCTTGACCTGTCCGTCCTCCCTGGACAGACCTATCTCCTCCCTACCCCCCCACCTACACTCACCTTTACTGGCTCCATCCCCGCCTCTTCGACTTGTCTGCCTCCTCTCCACCTATCCTCTCCTCTATCCGCCTCCCCCTCTCTCTCTATTTATTTCAGAACCCTCTTCCCCTCCCCCATTTCTGATGAAGGGTCTTGGCCCGAAACGTCAAATTTTCCTGCTCCTATGATGCTGCTTGGCCTGCTGTGTTCATCCAGCCCCACGCCTTGTTATCAAAGAAATGTGAGGCCTTGGTTTTCTTTTGTAAAGTTGGAACAAGGGAAACAGCCTGAGTGGATGGGGTCAAGCTCCCATTGAACCAGGATTTTTAGTTTCAGCTTTCTGCAGTTGTTTGGGTCTTGAAGTTTGATGTGGAAGCTCTTATTCCTCTCTGTTATAGCTAACAGGTGCAATTCTCTTCCTGTTGCTAGAATTGCATGTGAGACAATCCGCTCTACTGAATTTGCCTTTGCCAAAGGTGTGTTTATGGGATGTTACTGTGTTGGAACAGTTAATTAGTAGTTAATTATTTAGTTAAGCCGGTTATTTTCTTTTGTTTTACTTTTGTCAGTACACTGTAGTGTAAAAATAAAGTGTGTTTTGTTTAACGTTGAGTAGTTTGATCAATTGAACAACATCTGGAATGCAACGCTTATGCTTAGCTTTAAAATAAGAAAAATGTTAGAGTCTAAACTATCTTCTCAACATATTTTGAGGGGTTTTGGTCTGGTCCATAACATTTGCAAGTCCTTCCAATATCAAGGGCAGATGTACCAGAGATTCCTGGTCAACTATGTAATGAAAGAAAATTGCAGCCTCTACCATTAGTTAATGGTTTCCTCCCATCTTTTTCCAAGTGCACAGCCCAGTTACACACACACACAAACAATCAGCCTGCCACGTGCACCAACAGCTAGAGTCAAAAGTAAGGGCACTCAAACAGTTCAATACACAGCTAATTACAAAATGTCGTTCAAACAAATGATCTATAAACTTCACACAATAAAAAAACTAATGTCTTCTTCATATTAACAGGAAACATTAATGGCAATTAAAATAGCTGGACAGTGTATTTTTGACTGCTGTTAGCTTTTTTAAAAACTATTCTGCAACTGCATTATTTATAGCTACTGAACTAAAAAAGGTCTTGCAGCATTGCCTTTATTACAGGCTATCAATGAGATACCAGTACTTGTATAAGTGCAATCCAAATCTGAAGAATGTCAAATGGCAGCTACTGAACAGAAGTAAAGCTCTGAAAAAAGGTGTATTGTAAAAAATTCCTCTAAAGGAATCTTTGCAAATGCTAAAAAAAAAACTTACAAACAATGGTCATGTGCTTGGTCAGAACTGTCACACCTACCTGGACCTTACAGATCACTGGACCTGACCTCACTTTGATCTATATAGGAGAATGAAGGAAAAGATTAAGAAAGGGAAAATAGAATGCGAGTAAAGAAAGCTAGCAAGAAACAAAAAGAACTAAAAAGGTTTTAATAGGTATGTGACAAGGAGAAAGTTACCAAGGATAAATGTGTGGCCACTACATGTGGTCAGGAAAATTTATATTAGATAATAAAGGGAAATGCAGAAAAAAAACACTTTGCATCTGTCTTGTGGATGAAAATATGATAAACCTCCCAGAAATTATCAGGAAATCTTGGAGTTATTGTAAACAAGAGACCAGATATTACTGTTCCTCGAGAAAATAATGGGCTTCAAACAGATAACGCCTCGGACGTCATGATATGCGGCCCAGAGTGCTCAAAGAAATGGCTTCAGTTACACAGGCAGTCATCTTTCAAAATTCTAAACTCTAGAATGATCCTTACAGATTGGAAGGTGGCAAATGTAACTGCACTAAGAAAGGAGGGTGAGAAAAATGGGAATTATGAACCTATTAGCCTATCATCAGTTGTAGAAAAATGCTATAATCTATAATAAAGAATGTGATACAAGACACCAAGTAAGCAATGGAAGAACTGGGAAGAATCAACATTCATGTGTGAAAAGTAAATCACATTTGACTAACCTGTTGGAATTTATTTCAGAATGCAACTTGCAGAATAGATATGGGAGAATGAATAGATATTGTATACTTATATTTAATGAAAATTTTCTTCAAGGTCCCATACAAGGGGTTAGTAAACAAAATTAGAACACATGGGATTGGGGTAATACACTGGCATTGATTAAGAACTAGTTAATCTACAGAAGACAGACTAGAAATAAACAGGTCATTTTTAGGTTATCAGGCTATGACTAGTATGGTACGAAAAGGATTAAGGCTTGGACCCCTGCTATTCACAAATCTATGACAAAAATTCCAAAATATTACATTTAATCTCCACATCCAAGTTTGAAGATGATATAAAAATAGGTGGGAGAGAAGGGCTTGAGGAGAATGCAAAGACATTTCAAGAGATTTTGGAGAGACTAAGTGAGTGGGCAAAAAAACTGTCAGAAGGAATATGATGTGACAAAAATAGGAGGAGGTTATCTATTTTGATACAAGAAACAAAAATACAGATTATTTCTCAAACAGCGAGAAGTCAAGAAGCATTAAACTTCAAAATGGGATGTGTCCTTGTTCATGAGTTACCGAGAGTAAAAGGTACAGTCTTCACAGTCCTACTGAATTCTAGAGCTGCTCTTATAGACATTCAACTGTGGTGGTTTAAACCAAGGTCACGATACCCAGGCAAGGAAAGCAGTTGAGAAGATAACCGCATGGTAACCTCAGCTGGTGCAGGAAACAAACCCACGCTGTTTGTATCATTCTGCATCACAAACCAGCCACCCAGCTAACTGAGCTAAATCAACCCCCAACACTTGTAGCGTGCAGACACAGTGAGCAGAGCAATTAAGTTGCCCTTTTCTCCCCCCAAAAGGATTCCAGTATCACAGTAAAGATGTCTTACTGCAATTATATATGAAGTGTTGGTGAGGCCACATTTAGCTGCATGATGTATAGTTTTGGTCTCCTTCCCAAAGGAGAGGTATACTTTCTGTACAGAGTGTGCAAAGAAGTTCAATAACGTAATTCTTGGAATGGAGGAACTGTCCTATCGGGAAAGATTAAATAGACTGAACCTATATTTTCTGTAGTTTAGAAGAATGAGGGAGGCATTCAAAAATGCCTACAGAGATCAAGATGATAGAGCATCCTTCCTGTATCTATCTGGTTGGGGAGTCGAACTAGGAGTCTTCAATTTTAAATTGCCCTTTATTCTGAAATGAAGGAATCTCTTTATTTACAAAGTGGCAAATCTTTGCAATTCTCCTCCCTAGACAGCGGCAGCTCAGACATTGAGCATATTCAAAATTAGGACTGATAGTTCTTTTATGTATTGAAAATACGAGGAAGATGGGGCAAGTCCAGGAAAAGACTGAAGTAGAAGATCAATCATGATGGCACTGAATGATGGGACAGGCTTAAAAGACTGAATGGCCTACATTTTTTTAACCAAAAAAGCGTTGTGTTCTTAATTCCTATCTTTGATTACCACTAACCTCCATGTACTAAAAAAATTACTAACTTTCTCCAAGTCTCCTCCTGTAAACTTAGTACTATCTCACTTGTCCTCTTCCTAAGGCTTAAATTGACAGTCCCTAAATTGGATAATAGGCTGGGTGGGGGGGGTGAGAAATCGCTAGATCACTAAACCCTTCTGAAGCAGGGCCCAGACCCGAAACATCAGCTTTCCTGCTCCTCTGATGCTGCTTGGCCTGCTGTGTTCATCCAGCTCTACACCTTGTTATCTCAGATTCTCCAGCATCTGCAATTCCTACTATCTCAGATCAACCTTCCAATGCTTTTCTCCTGTCCTCCAGATACTTGGTCACATGCTCAACATTCAGCTAGGTACTGCAGATGACATCTACAAACATCATTAAATATATGGTATCTCCTGTCTCACTTGGTCAGTCAGAACATCAATTACAATCAAACGAGGAAGGAGCTCAGTATCAATTGTTACATCTCTGAAGTAAGCTTTTCTTTGAATTCCTTGGTGTTTTTTTTGCAATCCTAAATATCTCTTGTTTTGATTAATGGTATCAAAATGCTTTACCTCCATGCCCATGAGATTTTCTTTTCTATCTTCACTAAATCCAGTAGTTTGTCCTTGACCCAATACCTCCTCAATAAATCTATACTTCCGTTCTATAAATTAGTTCTATAAATTTGCACTTTTTCATTCCATTCCTTGATGTATTGATTCCCTCCAAACTGATGTAGTCATCATTCCTCTAGCTGCAGTTACCTCTTCCTTCTGCTCTTGGATATTCTTCAGCTCACAAGTACTGGCCCTATCTATCTTTGATTACATTCCCTTTAAAATACACATGTATCTTTGATGCAGATGTGTTTTCAATATATTTTGTTAAGTCATTTCTAGCAGCCATCTTTTTGGCCCTCTTTGATATTCAAACTTTCATACATTTCTGCTACAGCCAGGAATCTTTCTGTAACAAATCACTTTCTCGCATTACATTTTCCCTTTCTGTACAATTATTTTATCTTAGAGCCAAATGACAGTTCCTTTACTTTAATGGTCCGAGTTTTCATCCGAGTGGTTTTCTTCAGCCTTACTACCTCTTGTGATCTTGCATGCTTCTTCATTTTACCTAACCGAATTTTAATCGGTCTTCTATGGTTTCTGTTTAACTTCCATTTCTCCTAGCTGTCTTATCATCTAATTTGTATGTTCATACTTCCAGTAGAATCTGTGACTGTACTCAGCCAGGGCCCAGCACTTTGTGTCCCTTTATTTAACGTTACATTTTAAACTGCTTTCCTTTTCTAAAATATACTTATTACCTATCTTCTGATTAATACAGTAATAAGAAAGGCTGAAGACAAAATTATCTGAAATTGAGAGACAAGAAATATTAAAAAAAAACACAATTCTATTAACATCAAGAATGTGAATCTTGGCTGTGACTATATATTAAATCACTAAAATAACCTCGACATATCAGTATTCAATGCAGTAAATGTATATAAAAGAGAAAGGATGAAGTCTACACTAACAGATCATGTCCTCACGAGATTGTGGTGGTAGACCAAAACATACACAATCTCCTGAACAGTACTGTACTTCCGGCTTTCATGCCTGATGCTTCATGATTGATCTTATTTTTTATCTTGCTTTTCTCAAAACTTTGCTACTGAGATCAGATTTAAAAGCAAACTTGTACAAGTGTGTTTAAACATTGCATTGTAATGGCTAACAACATATGTTGACTAGGATGACCTTGTAAGAGAACAAAAATAAAAACTAAATTTCTAGCCACAGTTGAAGAGAGGCATGGATTGACTACCTAATTTGTTTCCTAATTTTCTTCCATTTTTTCACTTCCCTCTCCCATCTCCATTTTCCATCAAACTCAAAAGCATCTGCACTCTAACTTCCAGCCTGGAACACCCCCAGGATTTTAAAATAGTTTAATTATTGGTGGTCAGGCTTTCAGCTTCCTTGATCCCAATTTCTTGAATTCTCTTCCCAAACTCTCTGCATCTATGGTATTTTCCTTCTTTAAAGGCAATCCTAAAACGCCTTTTTCTCTTTGGTCAAACTTTTGATCACCTATCCCAAATTATAACTTGTTGTCATATTTTGTTTTACAATGGCCCAGAAAGACCTTGGAATGTTTTATTACACTAGAAGGTGCTATATTAAAAAAGGTAAGATAGATGCCAAAGGCACAATGTTTTCCTAGCTTTGGTCAGGCACTCACATCGAAATGTCAACGTACTGACAATGTCTTGGGCAAAACCATTGGGTGTAATCACACTTCTATCCAGTGAGTAACAATGTTTCTGTTGCATGTTGAGGTTAACGTTTAAGCACTGGCATCTGTCAAGCTTGGCTTGTACTAAATAAAATACAACCACTGAACAATAAGGGCATAACTTTGCAAAAATGTTTCAAAGTGAAGGTCGAAGGATTAATTCACTCTTCCCCAACTCTGAATTACTACCACTACCACCCAAAACAAACCGAAACTTTGTAAGATCATTGTATGCACGGGTTCATTCTTATCTAAGGATATGGACAGCCCACAAGTTATGGAAACCACAAACACACAAACACCTCAATCACGTGTTAATTTTTAATTTCAGATATAAACCGATCTGATGAGATTCGCAAGTAACAAGTCCCAGTGATGACTTATTAAATATGTATGGACATAGCACCTTCCTAACCTAGAGATTCATCAGGCAAAACATTTTATTCTTTCCTGTCCGAAGCCAATTTTCTCACATCATACAGCGTCCATTGACCAACTGCAGATCACTACTGACAGTCTGGCAGCTATTCAGTTTGGATCATTGATCAACTACTTCAATCAGGAGCCTAGTGAATGACTCAACAACCAGGCCATGAAGGTCAGATGACATAACCAAGCTAGCTAAGCTTCTTTTATAAATGATGCTTGAAACTGAAGGTTGTTCTCAGCATTTTCTTACTTCAATAATCAGATGCGAAGTCTTATTGGCGTATTCTCAATATCCTTCAGATGACATCTGGTAGGAAAGACATTCTGTTTCCTTTCTTAGACAGTAGGAACTGCTGATGCTGGAGTCTGAGATAACAAGGTGTAGAGCTGGATGAACACAGCAGGCCAAGCAGCAGAAGAGCAGGAAAGCTGACGTTTCGAGTCTGGACCCTTCTTCAGAAATGGGGAAGGGGAAGGGGGCTCTGAAATAAAGAGAGAGAGGGGGGGAAGGCGGTGATAGAAGGTAGATTGGTGGAGCAGATAGGTGGAGAGATGACGGACAGGTCAAGGAGGCAGAGATGCCAGTAAAGGTGAGTGGAGGTAGGGAGTTGGGATGCGGGTTGGTCAGTGAGGTGGGAGGAGTGGATAGGTGGGAGGAAAGACAGACAGGTCAAGGAGGCGAGGACGAGATGAGCTGGTCTTGGGAGGAGGATCCCCCCCACCCCCCACCATTTCTGAAGAAGGGTCCAGACCCGAAATGTCAGCTTATCTGCTCTTATGATGCTGCCTGGCCTGCTGTGTTCATCCAGCTCTACACCCTGTTTCCTTCCATGACTTTTTTTTTTAAAAAAAGACCGTTCCAATTTTCATAAATATATAAGGAACTGGAGCACACATTTACACTTTTCAACCCAAGCTTTGTTTTCATACTAGGGTTTCTAATGTTCCATAATTCTTTTTTGAAAACAGTTGATTAAAAGCCGATAATACTTGAGCTAGTCTTGAATGGATTTGTCTATTTTTCTCTGGATATTAGATGATTACTCAGATAGGTGGATAGTCTATGGCAGAAAAAAAAACATTTTTTCTAGAGAACATCTGCATAGGTGTTGGTAGTGTCCGATCACATTTTCCTTTTGTTTACTTGTCATTTACGGCTAGTCCCAATCTCCCAGTCCAAATGCCGATTGAGTTGATAAGCTATTGTAATGCTGTTATGCTGTCTGATAAAGAGAAAAATCAGCCAAGTTTGAATCTGTAAGTTGTCTGTCATTGAGCTGCTTCAATTCAACATTAACCTTGGTTCTCCTTCCAGGGCAAGAGTAAGTGAAGACTTTTATTTTGTAACGAGAAATCACTATACCAATAACACTTGCAATCTGTACCGAAATGGAAATACTTCTAGTCTGTTTCAAATGGGTGGAATTGTTAGACATCAAGCAGATACAAACATGAGTTTGTGTTCTGCTAACATCAAAACTATGAACCAATGCATTCATGTTTAGCCACCAAAGTGACCTCAGCTTTTCAGCATGCAATGTAGTTAGTGCATGTAATACAAATGAAGTTCAAATTAATAATGGAACATGACTTTGCTGGATCACAATGGCAGTGCTTTGCAAACTAATTTTTAATCTTACTCCGTTTTAACTCATTACTTTTACAATGGAAATTAGGAAAGGGCAAAGACTAACCTTCCCAATAACACCTGTATATTATGCATGAATACATACCTAAAACTTTGAAAATTAAAATGAATCTAGATGCGAGTAAATAAAACATGGGTCCATATCCGATATTGCCAAGATATGTCTAGGGAATTCAGACCCTTAATTTGTACATCCTGCATTATGTGGGAAATCCAAAACATCCCTGGTGGGCTGGATGACTGTGTGCAGGAGATGCCTTTCACTGCAGAAACTCAAACTCTGGCTATTTGAGATCGAGTAGCAGTTAGGGTCACTACAGGGCATTTGCAAGGTCAAGAGGTCCACAGCCAACACTTTTCAGGATGTGGTCACCTCACAGTTTAAGGAAGTGCACACAGAGAGGGAATGGATGGCTGATAGACAGTAGGCGATCAGATAGGTAGTGAGGAAATCCCCAAAGTCCATCTTGTTTGCAAGCCATTCACCATGGGAAGCAGTCAGAGTAAAAGGTTCCTCTGGAGGCCAGACAGAGCCAAAGCCTTGGCACTGTGATTCGGCTACTCACTCAGTGGGGGAGGAAAAATTGTGGAAGGGGATTTGTTAGTGAATGGGGTAGAGGCTTTTGTGCCCATAGACGTGGATCTAGGATAGTATATTGTCTTTCAGGTGCTAGGGTCAAAATGTCATGGAACAGCTACAGGGCATTCTGAAGGGGGTGAGTTGGACAGCCAGGTGAGTGGTGTGCGCGCACATGTCATGTTTGTGTGTAAGACACCGAGTGAGGGCACGTGAGCGCAAGAGAGACAGACAGCACACGAGCGTAACAGGGAAAGCGACCTCAAAAAAAAAGGTAGTAATCTCTGGATTCTTCCTAGTACTACGAGTAGAGTGTATTGGTATAGGAGAGAGCTGATGAGTGCACAGCTGGAGAGATGGTGCAGGAGGGAAAGCTTTAGATTGCAAAGGGACTGGCATCGTTTCTGCAGGAAGTGAGCCCAATGCCAGTGGATGCATTACATCTGAAGAGGAACAGGTCCAAAATCTTCATGGAAAGCTTTGTTAATACTGTTGGGACGGATTTAAACTAGATTGCTAGGAGGCTGGGATCCCGACCAGTAGCTCAGAAGGCAGAGAGTTCGAGGTGGAACTAGGCATTATAAATCTAGTCAGGGAGTCTGGAAGGTAGAAGAAACAGGCCAGATAAGAAAGAGGCGAGTTCAGCGAGGTTAACTGAATGTATTTTAATGCAAGGAGCCTGAAGAATAAAAGAGATGACCTGAGAGAACAGATAAATACGTGGGATGAATGACATCATGGTTACAACCAAGACTTAGCTGAAAGACAGAGTCACAGAGTCATACAGCATGGACCTATTTAAAGCTTTCTCCTCTCACCTTAAAAATATGCGCGCTAGTTTGAAACTGCCCCACCCTACGGAAAAGACCCTTGTAGTTCACCTTATCTATATGCCTCATGATTTTATAAACCTCTGTACGGTCGCCCCTCAACCTCCAGCACTCCTGTGAAAAAAGTCCCAGACTATCTTTACAACTGAAATACTCCATTCCCAGTAACATCCTGGTAAAAATCTTTACTGAACCCTCTCCAATTTAATATTATCCTTACTATAGCAGGGCAACCATAACTGTACACAGTACTCCGGAAGGGGCCTCACCAGCATCCTGCGCAACATCAACATGACATACCAACACCCATACTCAAAAAGGTCTGAGCAATGAAGGCAAGCACGCGAAACATCTTCTCAACCACCCAGTCTACACATGATGCAAATTTCAAAGAATTATGTTCCTGAACCCTCTCTGTACTACAACACCACCCAGTACCCTACCATTGATTGTATATGTCCTACCCTTTTGTGTTTTACCAAAATGCAATACCTCACATTTATCCAAATGAAACTCCATCTGCCCACTCCTCAGCCCATTGACAAAGATCTTTTCATAATCTTTGATAACCTTCTACATTGCACATTACACTGCCAGTTTTGGTGATGACTTTTAACTTAACCTTAAGCAGATGTGATGTTCTGGCTAATTCCTTGCATGGAACATTTGACTAGTGCAAGGAATTAAAAAGGTAGCAGGGGAATAGATACTATTACATAAAACTTGTTTGAAGGAAGTATGAATTAGCAACCACTCTTGGAATCTTCCAGTGCAAGAAAAACAAAGGTACTTCAGCAGAAATGCAAAACAAGAAACACCGTCTTCCATCAGACCATTTTTTTAAAATAAATAGGGACAGAGGTGAAGAAATGCATTCAAACCTAAAAAAAAGACAAGTCAAAAGAAGTGATCAGCAAGCACAGAAGATGATGCGGTTCCCACATTTAAATCCGCTGTTTAAAATCATAAAGATGATTACAGACAGTATGTGATCAAGAATGGGACTAATTACTGCAGGAGATACCATACTGATCACAAAACATGAGGGTGAAGACAAGTTACCAAAATGGGTAGAACACTTCCAGGAAGCCCACAATAGATTTTCTCTGGATCAACCTAGCCCAATGTTGATCAGGTTCTCAATTAAGCTTCCAATAAAAAAGTGTTAAAAAAAAAAAAAATGTTAAAAATGAGGCGAGGTAATTGTTGCACTCAAGAGCAACAAATATCCTGGATTGCATAATTGAGAACAACAAAGAATTTGGGGAATAAATTTGGGAAAACTGCCCAGGTGTCTTGTCCACAAAGAGCAGGACAATTCCCATCTGGCTAATTTCATCCCAGACAATGGCCAATGATCAGCAAAACAATGGAAGATGTCACCAACAGTTCTAGGTGGCATAGTAATAAACTGCTCACAGATGCCCAATTTGGGATCACCCTATCAGGAGCATCCAGTTTTTGTTCAAAGTGCTCAATTTCAGGAGAGGAGGAGAGAGTGACTACTCTTGATATCAAGGGCAGTGTTTGATGAAATATGGCAAAGAATCCCAGCAATTATAAAATAAATGAGAATCATTCAAGATCCCCATTGGTTAGATCTGTATGGACTCGTAAAAAAGGTGGCTGCCGACATCGGAGGCGAATCAGCACAGTTCCAGGAAGTTCCTCAGACAAGTGCCCTACAAGAACCATCTCAAAAGTTCTTCAATTACGTTTGTTCCATTTTAGAGGTCAGGAAGTGGATGTTCATGGGTAATTACACATTGAGGAGTTGCAGATAGTACAAACAGATATTGAGGAAGTCCATGCACTGACAAGTAACATTGAAGTGTGCGCACATTTCAGGAAAGAATCTTTTTCTAAAAAAGACTGCAACATGCAAGGCCATATCAAATAAAAACTGCTGTTGACAAAAGCAAAGCAAATCTGTTGCTAGCTGCATCAGTGAAAGATGATAGTATATACTATCAGTGTAACCAATACTGTAGATTTTGGTCCTAGGACTTTCAACTCCATGAACACAGAGCACAGAGATGGTCAGGAAATTTTATGTAAATTAACTGCTATAAAAGCATCAAGACAAAACATGTATAAACTTCCAGTTTGGGATGCAACAAATCTAATATATTAGTTATAAAACTGCAGTATTTCATTTTGAACTGCTTTTCATAGCAAGTAGAAAAGTTGAATATTAAAAAGCTGAAAGAAAAATGCAAATTTCTACTGCAACCACTGAACAAAAGTCCAATTGATGCCCTATTACTTGTTAACAAGCTAATACCATTGCCTCACTATGTTGAGCTGTATCACCTTTTTTGTACAGAGAGAGCAATGAAATAAACATTGGATCAGAGGCAGTAATATCAAGCATGGTACAGACAAGGATCCTGGTGACACTCAAGCTAATGATCAATCTTGTTCTGATCAAAACAGCAGGGAAAGAAACTGACTACCTCATGAGCCACTAGGTATCGCAGGAGAACTATATATAATGTCTTAGGATGTGGAATTTCCTCCTACCCCTCTTAAATAAGGCAGTCCTTAAAATCTTTTGCTAAATCTTTTATCAGGTGGGCCAATCTTTACTTGACCTTGGGTGACTAACACTCTGCAAACTTCTGCTAATATTAAAAAAAACACTAAAGCTTTGGAGCTTTCAATAATTAGATTGGGCACTAGATTGGTGTTAAAAACCACATCTACAGTTTTTTTTTCCCCACTGACGAAGCTTTCATAATTAAAGTTAACTCTTTCAAAGAAGAGATAAATGAAAGTGCAAGTATAAATAAAAGCATTACTTACTGAATAGGCACCAATTAGAAATGCTGCATTAGCTCGTTTTCGTTGATCAAAGCTGGTGTAGTGGACAATCTTCTTCCTTGACAAAGTAAATGACTAAAGGGGAAAGAAGTTTCTTGTTAAATAACATCCATTTAGTTTTACAAGAACATCCAAGAACACAATCTTCACAATTACTAAAAAGCCTTGAACTTGGCCATCGTACTTTTCACCACTCCACAGACAGTGCCAAATACATTACAATGCACTGTGGTTGAATAGGTTATCCATTGGCATTAGAAAACGAACTTTTGAAGTTTCCCCATTGTACAGCTGGTGGTGCGGTTCACTGGAGTCTCTGAGCTGAGGCCTGCAAAGACGTGGCTTCTCCAGAATCAAACCTTCCCACATACGTGAACTACCGTTAACTGATAGAACCCCTTTCTAATTTTAAACCCCAGAGGTTTGGCTACATGATTATTAGTATAAGCTCTGACTTTAACAATTGTCCAGTTTGGAAAAGTACAACAGATAAAACATGCGTTTGCCTAGCTTAGTTGTGAAGAATTAGTGGCTTGGCCGTGGTACCAAGAATATGTATTGCTGAAAAAAGACATCATTTTGTTGAAAATTTTTGTCTTGCACTCAACAGGATAATTTGCAAGGAATACCCAAAAGAAAAGAAAAACAATATTTATACTGTATGGAGTAGAGTCTGATTAATTGGTAAAATCGGGTCTGGTTTGTAAGGACATGGCTATGGAAAATGCACCTGTGTCAGTCATCATTAGCTGCCAAGCCCAGTTTAAATTTTAAAAACAAGCAGGTTGGCCGATTGAGTGATGCTTTGATCAGAGGGGTAAACTAGAGAATGGCTGCCTGCTATACTATTGCCATAAAACGTGTACACATTCTCTGTCTGCAAAGAACGGGGCCCTGTGTAATTAATATATGGAACTTCCAGTACATGCAAGCATGATGATGCTGATTTACATTACCAAATTTACATTACCAATATAATTCCTCACTCACTCAGGATTATGTAGCAAAATATTGTCCAATTGCAGAATCATTCCCTGATGTTGGTACATTGTGTTGAGAGTATTGCAATAGTGACAGGTTGGGTATAGTCAGCACCTAGACTGTTGCAAATATTTACATCCCGTTTTCCCAATACTTCGGTATTTTAGTCAATTGCTCTGAAGGGTGCATAACAAGGAGGCAGACAGCTGAACCGAAATCAGCCTTGCTGCCTCTATTTGCAGTGAAACTAAACAGAAAACACCCACTAATTACTCCAATGTTTCCTAACCAGACTTTTGAAGAACCAATCCAAGACTTTGTGAATGATTAATTCCAGACAGTGGTTTTGTATCGCAATCAAGAGACTTAAGTATTAAACACGTTAACTTCAGCAGAGGAACAATTAAACAAGGTAGTGGTTAATTTCAATGCTTGCATCCCCAGACATCTATGTTTGGCCAACATTTCAGACAAAGACAGACAGACAGAAAGCTAAAGGGATTAATAAAAGAAAATAACAAAATTGACCAGGTGACTTAAATAGTTTTCAGTGATGTATTGTTTCACAGGCATAAATGTGGACTCCTTTGTTGCTTTTCTAGAACTACCAATTAGGGTTATTTCTCAGTTTACTCAGGAATGGGTAGTAATACTTATAACTCCACTTTTTACTTTTTGGCTTCCAGAAGCTAGTATGGCAGATTAGGCAGGGAGCTTTCAAATCTTCATACTGGGTCATTATCAGCCAAGCTCATTTCCTGTGAAAACATAGTTTGGAAAAAAAAAAAGACTATTTTTGGTTCCACCCTAATGGACTGATATTGTCTTTTCCTGAGGCTTTAACTTTTGTTAAATTACTGCCATCTACTTGAAGGCAGGGTGACTTCCAAGGCCTTCCAAACTGGGTGGAACCAATTCCCAGCTACTAACTTCATTAATGGCATACGTCTGCTAACTTTAAATACAATGCTCTTCCCAGGGTTGTGGTATCCGCTGGAGTGTTTTTAAATCAAGAATCAGCCTGTACTTTGCCTCCAGCCTGCCCTCTCAGAAAAGTGCATTTGGTCTGTTCTTTTCCTTTTACTACAGGTTGTTTCATAGTCCACAAGTCATCTTCAGCTTCAAACCAAAATTGATAAAATAATAAAAATAATGAAAAATCAACAAGGGTTCTAACAAGTACAAGATGTGAAGCTTTGACAAAGTTTACCTTTTTATAGCAACACAAGTTCAGTACTACCTAATACTATTCCCAATATGTTTACCGTATCAATTTCTAATCAGTTTCTTGTCAATAGTAATTCCCAGGAAATTCATTGTGGGGATACAGCAGCAACAATGCCATTAAATATCACAGGGCAATGGTTAGATTCCTGTCTTGTTAGACATGATCTTTGCCTAACATTTGTGTAGCACAAATGTTTGTTGCCACTTGTCGGCTCTATTCTGGATTTTGTCCAGGTTTTGCTGCAGTTGGGCATGAACTCACCTGGTGGTAAATCTACTTGACAAGGCAGAAAGAAAAAAGTAGCACGTTCCTCAAGTCCCATTAATTCCTGATCTTGGGAGAAGCAGAAAAGTCTAGGGCTAACTGCATCCAACTGCTTTTGACACTAAGAGAAACAGAAGTTGCTGGAAAAGCTCAGCAGGTCTGACAGCATCTGCGAAGAGAAATCAAAATTAATGTTTCGGATCCAGTGACCCTTCCACAGAACTTGAAACATCAACTTTGATTTCACCTTCACTGATGCTGCCAGACCTCTTAGCTTTGCCAGCAACTTCTGTTATTGTTTCTGATTTACAGCATCTGCAGTTCTTTGGTTTTTATTCTGCTTTTGACCCTACTTTGTTTTCTGCGATAGCAGCTCCATGTTACAAACTCTGAAAACCGAAAGAACTGCAGATGCTGTAAATCAGGAACAAAACAGAGGTTGCTGGAAAAGCTCAGCAGGTCTAGCAGCATCTGTGAAGAAAATAAAAAAATCAGAGTTAACGTTTCGGGTCCGGTGACGCTTCCTCAGAAC